>JBAMHW010000019.1:14314962-14343150 GCA_037177495.1 Rhadinocentrus ornatus
AATAATAATAATAATAATAATAATAATAATAATAATAATAATAATAATAATAATAATAATAATAATAATAATGGAGCTGTTTGGAAACACTGAATAATATAGAAGAAATATAATTCTTGGTAAACCATGTTTGGCTTTCTGTGTACAGTTTAGGTAATTTCTGATGCAAACAGAGCACAAATGTATCAGTGTTTTCCCTGTCACAGCTTTACAGCACAAAAAATCAGCTTCACACACAGCTGTTGTGTTGGCTTTATGGTGTAGTAAATCAGACATTTGCCTGGCAAATCATAAATACAGTGGCAGTATCTATAACAATCCTATAGGAAAGAATGACAATCTCATTCTTAGAGGAAAACTAAATTAGAGTCAGTTGGCAAACTAGCTAGCGGGTTGTTAGGATAATAACAGACGCTTTGTTGCATCACCTAATAACATGGGTCCGAAGAAGGCAATGACAGCCGAAGAGGGGAGTTTGTTTATTCCCTTTAGACTTCTTATCTCAAGAGATTTCTGTTGTAAAACTACAGCAAAAATCTATCATGGACCTGGTGGAGGCTCTCTGGATCCAGAAAGCCGAGAAGGACCGGCGTCTGGTGCACCTGGAGAACCGAGTGGCGGAGCTGAAGCAGTACACCAGAATCAATAATGTGATTGTTACCGGGCTCCGTATCAAACCCCGGTCATACGCTGGGCGGTGACTGATGACAATGTGGGGGGGCAGTGAGCAGGATGCAAGCTCCGTTGAACAACAGGTGGCTGCCTTCTTGCGATCCAAAGGGATTGAAATGGACTGTAATAACATAAAAGCATGCCACCTTCTGTCCCGGAGAAATGACAGCGATCAACGAGCTGTCGTGATGAGATTTGTCAACAGGAAACACAAAACCGTGCTGTTAAAACAAGGAAGAAAATTGAAAGGATCAAACGTATTTATCAATGAGCGTCAATGAGCCGACATCACCAGAAAAGCACGTCTCTTGAAAAAACAGGGTAAAATTCAACATACGTGGACATCAAACTGTAAAATATTCATCAAACTAAATGGAACACCGGAACAAGCCAAAGTCATGGTAGTCAGAAGCATTGAGGAGCTAGATGAAAACTAATGAGCACTACAATCTGGATTGTAAGGTATGACGGTGCACATACAACACACCACCACGACACAGTTGGAAAAAACTCACTCATGGACACTCGGGTACAATAAGGAGGATATAACTCATCAAACTGGAACTGAGAACATTTAAATTCACTGAGCATAATTCACTGGACTTGAAGTATGATCAAGACCCAGACATCAGTTTCATCTCTACCATTAACAAGAACTGCTGCGATTACACAGATGAACAGTTTAATCAGACCATTAAAACAGATAATAAATTATCAATCATCAATTTTAATAGCAGGACCCTGTATGCAAATTTTAATAATATAAGAGAAAATTTAAGTCAATTTAACAACACATTCCAAATAATTGCTATATCAGAAACATGGATTAATGCAGATAAAGAAATGGATTTTGAACTTAATGGATATGAATGAAAACTTCTCAGGGTAATAATTGATGATAAAATGAACAAAGTCACATATAAAAACATGTACAAAGCAAACTGTTTATATGTTTGTAGGTAGCACAGCACAGTCTGGACCACAAATCACTCCACATTCTCTACTGCTCACTGATTTTACCATATTTACATTACTGTGCAGAAGTTTGGGACAATACTTAATACTGTACAACACAACCACTATCCATACTACAGAAAAGAGCTATAAGAATAATTAATAATACTGGTTACAGAGATCATACAAATTCTCTGTTCCTAAAATCTGAAATATTAAAATTTACAGATCTGATTCATTTTCAAACAGATTAAATTATGTACAAAGACAAACACAATCTACTTCCTGGAAATATTCAAATATTACTTTTTAACAGAGATGGGGGTTATAATCTGAGGGGAGAACTTCATTTAAATCATAATTTTTCACGTACAACATTAAAAAGTTTTTTTGTTTCCGTTTGTGGAGTGAGGTTGTGGAACAGGTCAGGGGTAGAGCTCAAGCGGTGTCCAAGCGTGATCCAGTTTAAAAGGCGGTACAAACACATGGTTCTTACATGGTACAGGGAAGAAGAAGGGCATTAACAGACAATGTACCAATAAATAAGTCATTAAAATATATATATATATTATTTGTTTGTTATATTTGTTTGCTTAAATGATTTATTTTCTAATTGTTCTAAATACCTTTATGTTAACATGTGCGTTTCGGGAGACGGGGTTAGGTGTAAATAAGCTTATGCTTCAACTTACTCTGTTTCAGACATGTTGGGTTTATATATTATTGCTTGTTGTGTTGTTTTCATTTCGTTATGTATTTATTCGTGTTTTATTTTTGTGCTGTTTTTGTTTCTTTTCAGTTTACTCTTTTGTGTTACTTGCACATGTTCGAAATAAAAAGCAGAAAGAAAGAAAGAGAGAAAACATTTTTATGTCTATAAATCTGCGACTTATCCTTTGTCAGATCTAATAATAATGCAGTAATTTATATGTACAAGCTCCACAGTTTGGGCCTTTTCTTTGTGCATAAGTACAATTCAAAATCGCTGGTACTGTACGTGCAATCTGTCTTTTATTTACGCTTACTGATACACACCAAGTGTCAGCTTCAAATTTTAGCTCTTAGGCTGCTACAAGCGCGATGGAACCTTCTTTAAATGTGTGTGTCTCTGCTAAAAGCATCATATTCTTGTCTGCAGAAGAAAAATCGATTTTCAACAGACAGTAAAGACGCTTATGTTTTACATTAAAGCTTTCTTCTTTTATTTGGAGAAAGATGGAGGTTTAGAGCGACAGGAAGGATTGATAGGTGGGGGGGGGCAGACATAGGCTAACTAAGAGTGCAGTTATTGTGTGTAAAGTAGAAAAAAACAGGCACAGAAGGAAGGACAAAGCTTTGAAACAGATGTGGAAAACAGTTCTTGAAGAACTGGGAAAAGGGAAGCCAAGATGCCGAAGAAGGGGTTTGAAATCAAGAGATAGCACTAAGTGCTGATGAGAGACAGATGGGGGAAATCAAATGTGAGAGGCTGAGGACGAACTAAAAAAAATAAAAGAGAGCAGAGGGTAACAGTAAGAGAGGGAAGGTTCCTGAGGCGGCGGTAAAGGAGGGAACAAGCTCATCTCTCTGGTGTTTTGAAAATATCACATGACGGCTGCCATGTGTTGGAAATTACTGCCGGTTAACTATCTTTCCCAAAACCGCCCTGAAAAAATATGTCTGCAATTTATGAAATGTGTTCCAGGGCCCTGTTAAGTAAAACCAGATTTGTTAAACAGAGAAAAAAAAAACCTTTACCCTTCACCCCCCTTCTCTAAAAAAACGCTTTTCCCTTTTCATTTTGTACTCCCTCTTCTTCTCCCCCACCGCGCTCTCCTTTGCCCTGCAGGTGAAGATGTTCAAAAACAGGGTCTTAGTCACATCTGGTGAGCAGAGTATCAGAGTGGTGGCTGGTGAGACCTTGGATCAGCGCATTTCCAAGCTTACAGACTGTGTGTGTGTATGACAAAGTGACAGTGGTTTGCTAATGGCTCTGAGTGGCTGAGAGTAAAGTATGACTGAAGGCGATGGTAGCAGAGGAATGGCTTTTACTACACACTGACACACACATTCAGTACCACCGGGGCCCATTTCAGATCAGAAATGTGTCTTTGTCCCCTTTCATCTAACCATTACACACTTCTTTGTTTTTTTTCCTCTCATCATTTCTACTCTCACCGTCTCACCTCCCGGTCAGCCCACGGTTGTCTGAATCCACTCACATAAAAGGAGATGAACATGAGCAAGAAAACATTCCAAAACAAAATTTGATACACACTAATGTTAAAAACATCACAACAGATGTAAATAATGTATGTTTGGACACTTTATCCGCATTGCCTGTATGTTTTAATGGAAGAGCACCTCAGTCTGGGGTCTCAGCCCACATGTTTGGTGCACATCAAAGTTCAGAAGGCAGCCTTTAGATTTGTTTAAATGAACTCATTAACAACACAGTTTCTTTTGACTTTGTTTTAATCATACTAAAGCTGTCATATATGAGCACATGCATAGGGCCAGTTTTCCTCTGACTGGCCAGATTCTAGAAGCCTGCAGACGGACGGGCAGCTTATGAACTCATCATCATCATCATCTTGCCTGACAGAGCTCTGAAAAGAAACTGTCAGCCTACTAACATGTTTTCCAACTTTTCATAAGAAATATTTTTGCTAATCCAGCAGAACATTTATGAGCCTGAATCAGATCCAAATATGAGAGGGAACAAAACAAACATCTGCAGAAGCAAAGAATACAACACAATATCTCTGTTCTGTAAATATTAGACTCATGACTTGTGTTAGAAATGCTTGCATTCAGTCACAAGCTTTAAATTAGTTATATATATGTACTTGTCTATTGCTGTGCAAGAGGGAAATGCAAGTGGAAAGTGGAAAACATCTGCTATCAGGAAATACCAAAGGTAACGCAGCTCAAACAGCTTTGTATTTCTCGCTGCACCGTCTGTTATTTTATGCTGGAGTAAGCCAACATTAAATGTCTATAATACTATTATAGTAGATAATATATATGTGTATATAGAATGTGCACATAAATTTGCAAGAAGCCTACAGGTTGAATTTGCATGCATGCTGTGCCTGGCTTGTGGTGACATATCATGTAAATATCCAAACATTATAATCTTAGTTGAATGGCAAAAGTAAGAAAAAAGAAAAGAAGTACTAGGTAGTAGTCTCATTGCATTTTACAGGCATTAATCTGCAGGAGCTGCTTCAGATCACTGTTTTACAGCACCTTTTCAAGCAACACAAATTTCAACTCTATCCTTACACCCATTACTGAAGCTACTAATAGCCTCATCACAGATCCATTGTTTTGTTTTTCTGCAGCATAAACACAAACACACACACAGAGGCTCAGGCACACATCCGCACACAAGCGCTCTCCAGTGCTACAGATGGATGCCACCACTCTCTCTGGAGCGTTGCCAGCACCAGCTAGTGAACAGCTTGCCTGGCACAGTGCTCTGCATGTGTGAGTGTGTGTGTGTGTGTTTGTGTGTGCACGCAGAAACAGTAGCAAAATAGCCTAGCACAGATGGGTGGCCAAATTCCCCACTCCCAGCTCTCCCTCGTCCATACACACAAGAACACAAACACAAGCACACTTTGACACACGCGCATACATATGCTCCAGAATAGAGACACACATGCAGAGACAAACACATGCACACTGCCATAGTTTCTTAGTTCTGCTTAAGTGTTCCTGACCTGGCACACACTACAGCTTACACAGCTGCTTATTTAGAGGCTGCATACTTATACTCACAAACACACGCATATATCCATGGTTAGTTTACACTTCCTGGTTATGCCATGTGAAATATACAGCCCAGATGCAGCTAGACCTCTGCATTCCTGTGCTTCTGCCACACAAACATAGATTAGTACTCACACTAATACAGCCCTTTATTCTCAGTACTAGCTATTCAGCGCTGTATGTTTCTGCTTGTTTTCTCCCTGCACAGAAGGAAAACATCAAGGCATTCAGCTGGAAAGCCTCCAGTGCTGGCAAACTGCCAGCAGAGGCCTATAGATCAGCATGATCATAGAAGTCTGTTAAGACACATCACTGTTTGGTTATTTGACAGTGAAATTAAGACATGAAGGCTCTTGGTGGAACAATAGAAGCAACAGAATTGATTACAAAGCAGCTGTGTACTGCTGAAGCCATTTGAAATGCATAAGGTGTGATGTGAATTCTTGTGACAGGCAATGTGATAATGCTTCACGGCTTGAGTGTCTTTTCTTTTCAGTAAATGCATCTGTTGGTTTACAAAGTGCTGCTCCAGCACAATGAGACCTTGGAAATGGGAGGTTTAGTATTTATCTAGGGTCAAAGTGAGATTAAAAACAGTGAAAGTTTACCAGTAGAGTAATACAGCAGCTAGACAGTCAGTCAATGAGCTCAGGATGCTGGCAGCAGGTACTCTCGCCCCAGTACATAGGGGAAAGTATGGTGGCTGGCAGTGCCAACTGTGCACTGGGTATCTGTGCCAACTCTGCCAGCCTTGTAGTGTCTGTTTGCCAATGCCATCTGGGTAGAACAGCTCTGCGCACATACTGTACCTCTCCTCAGCTCAGAGGGCACACAGACACATGCAGGCATGGATGCACACAAGAAAGCAAGGGCAGACATGCACTATACATTCATGTAGCATCCCCAAATATGTATGGTATGAGCACTGCACACTTACACACAGACACACACACACAAATGCACACGCACAGCCGGCTGCTGACAGCTCACCATCTGTGCGCTGCCTCTGACTTCTCCCTCTGCTTCATTCTCTGCCCTTGTTTTTGCTCTCATAAATGCTCCATCCTTTTTCTAAGTTTCCTCAAACTGTCCCTTCCCATTGTCCTCTTACTCTCTTTGGATGAATTTCCAAGCCACAGATCACTGCATTATGTCATGACCACCTGTGCATTGAGGCTTAATGTGTATTTTACTTTTTGATAACATGGAACAAGACAGCAGCCCCTGTCCCTCTATAAACCCCAATGCTGAAAAAAAATAGGTGAATGTAAGGTAGTGGGGACAAAATATATAAATATCTCAAAATATACATATATATCAAAGTCTTATTACACATTGTTCCTCTCCAAAGGAGCGTTCACGGAATTGAAAAAGAGTAAAAACCAATGCAGGAAAAGAATTGGCTATTTTTTTTAAAGTGATAATAAAAAGGAGAGGAAGGTAAAATAAGAAAGGAGAAGAAAAGTAGGAAAGTAACATGAGTGCAGAACTGTGGAATTCACATCAAAGAAAAGCTAAAAGAGGTCACTGTCTTTACAGAGTATTCCCTTGGGTGAAGCTCTCCCTCATATGTTTCTCATTTAAATGCTGTGAACCACTGTGTTGAAAAACACAAGTTTCTTGCATGCAGCTTATGGTCTCTCGCTGCTGGATCGGCTCATGTGCACCTCAGGTGACTAGATTATTGGATGAACATAGATTTTAAAAAAAAGATCAAATGTTTCTCCAGATGTTATTCTGTTTACCTTATATTTTTATGTGCATATCACTCTTTAACAGCTTGGGTTTTGGAAAACCACGAAGGTATCATTTTCCCACTCAACATAACAACAGTAGTAATATCTTGAATCACAAATCTCCCTTTTCCTTTCTACTCTGTGTTTCATAAATTTTCCTTCACGGGTGACCACAACTAAAATAACCGTTTCTCCCACCACCTTTCTCCCCCTTCCTCTGGAATAGCACCAGCAGAAAGCTCTATGGCATCATTTTTCCAATCATGTTCATATTCTTTTCCTGGATTTCCTCTCTGGTGCCTTCTTCTTACAACTTCCAACCATTTTCACTACTACTCTATTCGCCTCACCCGTCATTCTCTCCATCCACTACCCCTTAAAGACACCACATGCTCTGCAAGAGTTAGCCTCATTACAAACAAGGAAAATCCATTTGGAGCAGTAGTCTGCTGCTTCTGCAACCCCGTCTGAACTCTCTTGAGTGGAAATGGCCCACATCTCGCCTCTTCTTTCATTTCTTCCACTTGGATTCTCTATCTCTATAATGTTTTTTTTTTCTATTTCTCTATTACATCTGTTTTCTGAGGTATTTTTTCTCTCCTCTTTGCAAACATCATATTTGCTCTCTGTGTTCGTTAGGTTCTATATTATCAGCCCAAAAAGAATTGAATAAACACTTTATGTGCCAGTATGGACAATATGAGTAAAATATGTTTCTTCTGTCTATTCACTTCAGGACGACCAAATGAAATGAAAAAAAAAAAAAAAAATCTAATATATTAAAATGCCAATTTGACTTCAAAATTTAGAAATTTTAACAGATGATTTCCCCTGAAAAGCATCCACCTTACTTCAGCATCAAGAACTTTATAATCTTCTAATGTTAAATTGATACTGAAAAGCAACAACTTGATAGATTATAGCTAACTAGGACAGCTAAAACAGTAAGAACTCAAAAGCAAAGCAGGTTTTCATATACATGACATAAACATGGCAATTTTTTAAGTTTTTAGTGAATGCAGATGATTTTAAGTAATAAAGTCACTTTGAAACAGAAATAAATGTTTTCCGATTTGCAGATCACAACACTGCTTTCACTTTCTCCACAAGGATATTCAACCAAACCTTACTGAAACTTAGTAACCAGTAAATATTGGCAATCAGAATAAAAATCTAAATAGAAATGGATAAGAAAATACCCAGCACAGAGTACCCATACAAAAAAAAAATATGCACTGTAAATAGCTGACACTTTTTTAAGAAGCCCTCCTATTATTAAAAAAATAATCAATATATCAATCTATGTGATCAATATATCTTTGACGACCACACTAAAAACAGAAACCAGGAAGCTCCCAGAACCAAATTGTTATTATTAGACTAAAGTAAAGCCACAACATTGTAGGCTGTGAAAGCAAAACATTGTGTGGAAAGATCCTTTAAGGCTGCTGAGAGGAACCTTTCTGTGCAGAGTTTGAATAATCCCCTGTGAATTCTACACAAATAGTAACACTTTTCACATCCCATGCGTCTCATTTCAGGTGCTGCATGGGCATGTTCTACTGTATTCAGTGTGCAGAACATCGAGTCTGACAGAGTGAAGTTGTCTCATGTTAGACATGGTAAGTTTTGCACTTCCAGGAAGACAACTGCATCATTTAACCTTGATTGTCACACAATCTGCCACATTGTCAAGCCTCTGGCAACACATCTGATACTGCAGTGAAGACAACGGTTTAACACCAAACACACAAAGAGCTCACTGAGATGCATGTAGCTGTAGCTGTCATTGTGAACATACTTGTGTAAAATAGCACGTATGAAAGCAAGTTGTTTTATCTATTGAATTACTGTTTAGAATGGGTTTATTCATGTACTTTTTAAAGCAGTTATCAGATGATGGTGGAGGGCTGAAATATATAACTCTAACAAACAAGTTGTTGTAGCTGTTGTAACTTTTTTAACATAAAGTCCAATTAAACTGATGGATGTACTGATTTTCATCATTTGGTTTTGTGCATATAAACTGAATTTCTTGTCATTTCCACTGTACTTCTCATTTCTCCTCTTTGCATCTCTCACCCTCCACCAAGCCTCGCACTTTTCTCTCTCTCCTCTCACCCCGTCTGCAAAAATCTTGTTTCTTTTCACTCCTTTATTTCTCCATTCAGTGCTCCCCCCTCTCTCCTTCTGCTCTGCCATCATCACAACATCTGATTAACATATGTCAGTGCTTTCACTCCCTGTCAGCTTGCAGGCATCTGCACACATGGAAACCCACACAGGCGCCCACACTTACACACAATTGCTTGTCTCAGGTTTAGGAGCGTAAAGGACAAAAAAAAAAGAGAGAGAGAGAGAAAAAAGGCCGCCAAAATTCCCCTGATCCTCCTTTTAACTGCATTTACATCCCCTCTGAGTGTGTATGCGTGTGTGTCTGCTCACAGCAGTGAGGATAAGAGACAAAGCATCTCAACATTATTGCAAGACGACAACACTCATGATCCCTGGTGTGCTGCTTAAAATGCCAGTAATGGAGGAGGAAAAGGAAAGGAAAAGAAACACAATAAGACAGATGAGAGTGAGAATGTGTGTGTAGGTGTGTGTGTGTGCTTATAAACAACAGCAATAGCTTCACAAACTCTCCTGATATTTGCACCCCTAAAATGACTCACGTCCACATAAATGAAAACTTTCTTTTAAAGCTCCTAGCTCCTTCATAAGCAGACATTGATATAATGGATTTTGTTTATTCAATAAGCAGTTCACTACAGTAATTGGAGATCTGTTATTGATTACATCCAGCAGTGGTGCCAGGAAGACCTGCCTTGCTACACTGTGCCAACCTAAGCCAGTCAGACAGAATGATCTGTCAGTGTAGATGAGCTTTCTAACTTTTTTCAATGGCTCACAGGTAGAAGCAATGACCACATATGTGTAAAAGTGTGCTGTTGCAGGGTCTTTATGCCTCTTTCAAATAATTTGTCTGAACTTTTCTGTCCCAGATTGTGTGATTTCAGTCCCACTTTCAGCATCTCATCCACAACAAAAACACACAATAACAGCAACAGACGCAGGCAACAAAACAAACACTTAATCGCAAAATTTGCCAAAACACATAATCCAACAGAAAGCTACAAAAGCTTTGCAAACCTGCACAGCCAAACAGTGGATAGTTGTTTGCATTGGTCTACATTTTGTAATACCTGTAATTTCACCTGTTTGCAACAATAGCACCCCTTGCCATTTGAACACTTTTGTAAAAAGGGACAAACGCACTGAAGGCACAAGCATTTCAAATACTACATTTGCAACTGTATGGGATATGAATCGTGCTGGGTTAAATCATTCTCTGTTTGTGAAAGCGTGTGAAAGAGCATCAAGAGGCTTACTTTATTCAAGAATTAAACAAGCCAGTTTTTTTAGGAAGGTGCAATACCAGCTTTGAAAAAGCAGCACATCACACATAGATCTCCCTCTTTTTGTGTTTTCACTACAATACCCGCCATACTACCTATGAAAGTCTCAGATATTTGGGCTGATATATGTGATTTAATTCAGAGCAGACAGGCACATTAACAGACTGAATACTTGCACAATGTTGATGAGGGGAAAAATGGAATTTCAATGGAGCATCAAGACTGTTTTGTGTGGGATTGACACATCATGTGTGTATCATCCAGTGTGTGCATGTAATGGGGGTGTAGGTGGGAGGGGATGGGGGCTGACAGTTCTATAAGAACCAATGGGAGTGACTTTTTTTTGGAAGACTTGGTAAACTCAAAGGACCTTTAGACAGCCAACTCAATGACGAGTCAATGAGCAGCACTTGAATAGCAGGGTGATGGAGTGAAACACACTCAGAAAATGCTTTCTTGCTCTTACACACAGACACAAATGCTGAAGACCCGTGGGGACCTCTGGTCACTATGTATGTGCAGTTTAAATGGCACAGAGGGATGTGTAGGAAAAAAAAAAAGAGTCAAAGCAAATGGATGTAGATAAATGCAGGGTTACATTTGGACTACATGGATTTACACCACATAATCACACAAACCCAGACATGTCTCGCTCCACTCCATCTTTATGTGCCTTCTAAGAGTGCATGTGTGTGTGTGTGTACAGCCTAAAGAATACACAGAACCTCACAGAGTTTACACCCCAGTGGAGAACATTAGTCATTCCCAAGCAGAGACTCCAGGAAGACATAGTCTAGGAGAAATGCAGGGAAAGAGGCAAAATGTAGAGAAAAGGGATGGAGAGAGGGGGAGGGATAGAATCAAGGGAAGACGGATGAGAGACAGAGACTGTCAGTGACAGACTAGCACACTGATACACAGACACACACACACAGATGGAAAGATAAATGAGCAGATCTGGCAACAGTGTAACACTGAGAGAAAGGGAAGGGAACATCAGGGGAAATGACAGTACTCTTCATCCCTGTGACCAACCAAAAATGGCCTTGGATTTTTTTTTATTTATGTGATGCAACTAACTAGAAACAATCTCAATACTCTGTATCACACATAGTCCCACCCCATTTATAAAGATGGAGAAGGAAGATATGTTAAAGCTGTGAAAAAAATTTAAATGAAAAAAAAAACATAAAAAAACTGTGTCCACTGCAAGCTGGCACATAAGAGTCCATCAGCAGCTATGACTCACTCTGTTAAATGAGCATTTTAAAATTAGACAGGTAAGGCACTCATAGAAAAACAGAAGTCAATGATAAGGTAGGAAAGGTGAAGAAAAAAGAAGGAGAAAACTGAAAGAGACACAAAGGAGGAGCGAAGGTGACTGGCTTGTCTAGAAGAGCAGTGGGCTTCAGCGAGAACTCCACTGGGCTGCACTAAACTGCACACTGCCGCCTGGTTGCATGTTACTTCTGAGAGCATATGTGTGTATGCATGTGCACAATGGCTGCAAGTGAGCAACAACTCTGGAGGAGGGGAGGACATACAGGCTTGTTTTTTGTGCATGTTGATGAGAGTGAAAAAAATAAGGAAGGACTGCAGAACGACAGTGATCAAAAATTAGTATAATCGAAAAGATGCAATCAGCAGTGTGTGATGAAAAAATAGTAATAAATAAAAAAATTTAAAAAGCAAGCAAGAGACTCCCTGTGTGTACAGCAGGTCCCAAGCCATCTGGACACTCTCCTCCTCCATCCCCCCTCCTCCCCTGTTCTCCTTTTCCTCCCTTCTTCTCTGCCTGACTGGTGTTCTATTCATGGTGGACCCATTTCACCTTTCACCGTGTGTTACACCCGCTCGGCACAATACATGCTAATGAGGTAGAATAAATGACTTTTTTTATTAATTTTCTTTTGCTACGGGTGTAAACATGTGTGCAGGCCTTTTAGTGAATGTATACGTCTCAGTAAGTGAGTGGGTGTTCTATTAAATTCCCAGCTTTCTTAAGCATTTGCTACCTCTGAGTAGTTGTTCATTTTTATATAGAAACCATTTTGCTGTCTCACTTGTGTTAATCAGTCATGATCTGATGCTTGATTTCTGGAACAGCAAATACAGTAAACGCTTTCAATAACCCTTTTAAAACCAAAAAGTGTATCTCAAGCATCAACATCATGAAAACAAAAGCTGATAACCCTACTTTATCTCAGGTTGGCCGACCCTTGTCAGCCCGTTACATCCTTACACTCACACATCATCTATTTGTCCATCACTGGGTGATTTGGCCCAGATCCAATCAGATCAGCTCTGTGATGACAAAGTAGACATGAGACAGAGGAGAGGAGAGGGAAGCCTGCACAATTACAGCTCTCTGAAATAGAGATGACATGAGATGAATGGCGCGCTTGATTTGTCATGACTGTACACAAGATACCACAACTGATACTGGAAAGAGAAAGCGTTGACAGGCAGAAAATAACCCCCCCCCCCAAAAAAAAAAAAAAAAAAAATGAAAAGCAGGCGAGAAGGGGGAGAGCCAGGGTGCTGAAAGACTGAGGAGTTTTAGATTGCGAGAGAGAGGAAACATTTGGAAACAGCAGATGAGAATACATAAGGAATAACAGCTTTGTCTAAATCAAATCCTCTCCTGAGGAGGATTTGCCACTCAGCTTTCTCTGTGTCAATAGGTGGCGCTAACGATACATCTGTACACCTGCCAACTCTCTCCCTTCCTTGATCCTCCAATTATTTTTCTTTCCATAGTGAATCATTGTGACAGTCTGGCTTGGCAGTCATAATTAACCAAGTGCATTAGCTAGCGTTGCTCTCCACAGTGAGCCAAGCACAAAGTGGACTGCTTACAGGGAGAGTTGCCGCCAGGCATGATGGTCATGGCTGTGCATGTGTGATAAATAATGTGTGTGTTTCTTTAAACTAATGTCCCTTTGAAGCAAATTTTAATTTGTGTACAGTTTTCCAAATTTCTCTTTGCTGACAATATAGATAATACAGGGTGAGTATGCTTCACTTTGACTCAGTTTTAAGGAGGAAGAGACAAGAAGAGACGTTTTTAGGCTACTTTTCCCCCTGAGGATTGCCATCACAGCTTGTTGAGGTATCAAGCGCGTTGGGATCACATAAAATATTGTCTTTGTCTCAGTAAAACAGAGTGACTTTTAAACTTTGAAATTTGAGCAGCTTTTCTATAATTTTTCATTAATCTGCCATTTCTTATATTAATTTATAAATCTTTCTGCTTTCCACTCACAACTGTGTTTCTCTCTCCTGCTAAATCCTTATCCAGAGGAAAGTCAATCATTTTCTACATGTTAAACACACATTTCTCCTGCAACAAAATAGTTTTATTAAGTTATTTAAACACTCAAGGCAACCAATTAAACTACCCAATTCGCCTTATTAAAGACACAGCTTTCCCAAAACGAAGGAAGCAGCTTACATTTTCCATAAAAATATCCCTAAAATCCGTTTCACAGCAGTTATACCGGACTAATGGAAATTGTGCAACAGTTCCTTTAACTATTACAGCAACAGGAACCCGGCCATTCCTGGCTCCCCTCCCGGCCACCGGGGCCCAGGGCCCTGCCCACCTCAGTACACAATAGGTCGGCAGAATGAGAGGAACCGCCGGCCATCCAGAGATAGCCCCGCTGGTCAGGAACCAGAAAGGGAACCAGAAGGAACCTGATGTGCTTGTAGAGGGGGATGGGAGCCCAGAGGATGAGAACCCAGGCAACGAGGGAGAGGAGGGTGGGGGTGGTTGGCTGCTTGGGATCAGGATGTGTGTGAAGGGGATGTGTCTGTGTGGAAGAGAGTATTGAGCTGTTCAGACAAATGTCTTGTTCCCATGCAAGAACATGTTCCAACTTGTTCACACAAGCACACACATTAAAGACTCATTCACAAGTCCTCTCTCTAGAGTCAGGATGTTTTTACTTGCTTTTAGGTAATTAAAGCTGGAACAGTGACTGGTATGAAAGGCAGACAGTGGATAAGTGATGGAGGAGGGAAGCAGGATTGCTGGCTGGGTGGTGGGACCGGCGATGGCCTTGGACCTGACCCCATTTGTCCTGGCTCCTGCCCTGGGTAAGCCAACTGTCCTATCTGGCTTCCTCAGACACTGCCTGGAGCATCAAACAGTGTGTCAACGATGGAAGCTGGGCATGAAGAAGTGAATTATATGAGAGCTAGGAAGAGGTCGGAATGAAGTCCCGCTCCTCCTGACCAGACCTGCTACAGGCTCTATTTTGAGGTCCTCTTGTGAAATACACACACATACAGGCAGGCACTGACTGTTACCATAGCAACAAGTGTAGGAGATAGTGTCAAAGGACAAGCATGCACACACATATAGTATGGACTATACACAAGCAGTGCAAAGACCTTTCTTTTTTTACAGGATGATCGGAAAAGAAATACACTGAAAAATGTAAAAAGAGACAAAAAGGAAAAAAAAAGTCTACAGTTATAATCATATTAAACATGTTTTGGCAGAGCAAGACAATTCTGAATTGTGAATTTAAACATAATAGGCTGTTTATTGACTTGTAATGATAACAGTTTCCATCAGCTCTCATTACTGATTTTAAAAATATCTGAACCTATAGTTTTGACATGACTTTTATTAACTGTTTATGCATCTTGCCTACCTCACTAACCATTGTCTTGTTGATAAAAAACAATGCTGAGTCAACTTTTATTCTATAGAATGTGCAACACGACTGTTGCTATCACACACAATATGGTAGTGCAAGGTTTAAACCTTAAAAATAGCAGAATGCTGACGTCCAACGACGTATACAACCAAAAAGGGGAAAAAAAAACATCCAACCCCAGTCTTGACTTAGCTCAGGTTTTTTCCATACAGCACATTCCAATTACATCCAGCATCAATCTTTTTTCTTCTCTTACAAAGCATATAAAGGCTATGCCCAAAACCATTCAGTTACCAACACAGGGGTGTATATGCAATTGTGACCCATAAAAAACATTTACCACACTTAAGTTTCAACCACCATCCCACAAAATACAAAATTAAACCCCCCTTTAACCATTTACTTAAACCATCACAACAACTTAAACTAATAAAGCAAAAATGAAAACTAAACTACTTCCTCAATCTCCCCCCTCTCCTCCGGCCACTTGGTTAGTGCCATCCAAGCTAATTAAGCACACCAGGCCCTTGTTAGCATGGGTGCGCTCCATGATAATGCTGATCTCCAAAATCACCTCAGAGAGAGAGGGAGAGACATTAGAGACAAACCAAAATGTACTGAAAATAAACTAAATCAATGTATTAACCAACTAAATAGCATCCATCTTTAGTGGATCAATACATTAACAAAAACTAAAGAAATACAAATAAATGCCATCAGGGTGTATATAGTGTATCTGTGTGTATGTAACCACATACTGAGCACCTGCTTAGTGAGGGGGTGTCTGCATCTCCCTCACGGGTAGAGAAAGACAAACAAAGTCAAGCTCATGGTTTTCATAGGATGGAGGGACATCAGAGTATAGGCAGTATCTGGAGATGTCTGTGGCAGAGGTATTAATGTGATGCAATTTACAGTGGGAACAAAAAACAGTCATTAAAAATGAGAAGATGCATCAAATTCCAAACTACTCTCCTTAGTGGTTCATTTGGCGTGTGTGCAGTTTATGTAGCCTCCTTCACAGGGACTAGTTGAATTTGGGAAGATTGATCTCATATGTTATTTTTTTCCCTGCACAGAAGCACTTTAGCTCTACTGGCTGTCTAAAAGTAGAATCCCCAAAAAGCAGAAGCTTGTGAGCTCAGCAATTTAGAAACTCATAAATGTTACTCAGCATCATATAAGAGCTATTTCTTTCTGCCTTTCTATTGTCTGTCACTACCTCTCCTGGCTCCTTCACTCTGTGGGTCCTGGCGTAAGTCTCCAGCTTAAGAGTCACTAACAAATGTTCCAGCTTTTCTCTGTTTCCCACTTTTTCTATTTTCAGGGTCACGTTCTTCAGCTGGCACAGGCAGACAGGCTGACATTAGAGCCACAAACAGACCTCACTCACCCTGTGTAATAATGTGGTTTTCAGTCAAAAACACAACTATTTTGGATTTCTTCCACTGGTCTAACTGGGCACTGGTACCTTAGGTTTCACACCGAGTCCACATAACTGTATTAAATCAGAAGCAGATCCTGAACATCTACTTCTAAATTAATTAGCAAAAACATTTACTTTTCCCCAAAAAATAATGGTTTCAATCCTTTATGATTTCAGTACAATCTGCACTGTATTTCCCAGCATGACGATATTGTATTTTTGCAGTCTCCTCTCCATATTTCACCTTGCTACACTGTCACCTTTTTCTCTCCTCATCCCCGCCTCTGCTCCCAACCCCGTTGGTAATCACAATCCAAACCTCTGCAATCAGTTCCCCATGAAGAAACCGCCTCCCTTCACCAACAACACACAAACATTTAAGCAAAAAGAGGTCTACAGGACACAGCAGCTAAACAACATGCAGGCTTAATCATCTACTTGGCTGGATCAGACAGACTGTGAACATGAACCATTCACTTGAACTAAAACCAGACAAATAAAAAAACATTCAGATTCAAGTTGATATATGGAGGAGTTCTAAGACCACAGGCAACAGGTAAATGTCCGACAGGGTAAATATTTGCAAGAAACTGACTAAATGAACCTATTAAATAATTTTTTATAGTATAATGATAAATAAATATAGGATTAGAATAAAGACAGACATGTAATTGTATGTGTGTGTATGTGTGTGTCCTCCACCCTTATCAGCTGGTGACTTGATTTCATTATTTTCAAGGCAAAGCCTGGGGCGGTGCATGACTAATGCATTATCTCTTTAGCAGTTAAGAGGGCATCTGTCATGAGTTGGTACATGTTTTACTGTGAATGCATTTTGAGGCTGTGGGCAAAATGGCAAATATAAATGCTTATTTTAGCTGATACAGTAGGAAACTTTGGTGTTGATGCAGATCGTCTCTACTTCTGTTATGCCAGTTTTTTTTTGTTTTTTTTTAAATGCCAGGTTTTTAACTACGAGGCACATTGACAACCCTAATTGCCTTATATATCTATTTTGTGTATGAGCTGATTTTCGTTGTATATAGCCTTCAAAATCTAAACTATTACCTGCTTAAATATTTAGAGAAGTCTTTCACGCTGATGAAGTGATCAAAATGTTACATGCTATGGCTGTAAAATGTGTTTGATGATTCTTTTAGACTGTGTTGTGTTACAGGAGCAATGCTGATTTAGAAAATAATTGACAGTAGCAATAAGCTTAGCTTTCTTTTCTAAAGTGACTAAATAATAACATGTAGGACTTGGGTATGTGGAGGAATAATAGTGTTTGTATGTTGAGTTGATGCACACAAAAAAAACAGCAGCAAAAATGTGTAATTGGTGACTTGGTTTGTGTGTGTGTGTTTATCTGTCTGTGAATATGACATTTCATATAAATCTCATAATAATGTTTAGCCCATCAAACACACAGCGTTGTGCACCACCTTACATGGCACGCTCAAAGCATGCTCGGCATGCCTTCATTCTAGATTGACAACCCTGCCATATGGTGCTGAGCTGCAAAGCTTTGTTTGCATATCCAACTTCTGTTTTTGAGCTTGCGAGAGACCAATTTAGTGAATGCGCAACTGTGAATCTGCAGATGTGTGTGCATATGAATCATAGTTTAGTCATATGTGTGAGAGGGTTACATTTGCAAACATAAAGTCGCAGCTGCACTGCAACACATGATATCTTCACAGCTGTGAATTATTTTGTGGACAATTTAATACTGCCACAGAGGAAATGGTAAATTAAGAGCATCTTTGTGATGTAAAGTGTGCAGCAAAATGTTTGTGTGCATCTAAAAAATTCCTGCAAACCAAACTGCTGATTATGGATTCATGTCCCCTTTTCATTTTTTAAATGTGTAGCAGAAAGAAACCCAGGGTTTCTTCTGAAATGTCTCAGAGGAGGGGGCTTTCCTTTCACTAAAGCATCCTCAAACTAACATCTAGGTAGTAATTTGTCCACCCGCAGGGGAGGCATGAAAACCAGAACCCCAAATTCTTTACAGTTATGGAAAAAGTGAAGAGTGAACAAAAAAGCCAAAATACTTTATCTCTGCCTCTAACTGAAAGTTATTACATTTTCTGAATGGTATGACTTCCTAATGGTTAGCATATGTGAATATGTGTGCACAGAGAGAGTGCAGTAGTTGAGGTTAAGCTAATAGCACAAGCAGAGGGGGAACTGGGAACCCTTGGCTTATAAAGGATACTTGTTTCCCTGCCGCACCGAAAACCAGATGTTGATAAAGAGACATAGGGGCGGAGAGAGGACAGATGGGCAAGAAATTACAATCTCTTGGGCCAAACATCTTGAAACATCTGCAAGAAAATCTCAGACCTTACAAGGAGAGATGGATTTATGTTCTCTCCTGCGCGTGGAGTTTCATTGCTCCGTGAGAGCCTCTCCCGCTCATGTGTACTGCGCCTGTTCTAGTGTGAACAGGACTAAAGAGTTTTGCCACAATCTGGAGCTGTTTAACTCTTGGACAAAAAGTGGGATTCTTCCACAAATGGCTAAATCGCACAGAGAAGACAAACATGGCTATACTCTCCAGGAGCCGTAAAACTTCAGAGGGTGCAGCAGGATCAAGTCAACACAAATCCACAATCGTGCAGCTTAACTGGATATGAAGCACGATGAATGTAAAGGTATATGACAATACATACAATGAAGACATAACCCATATGCCAATTCCAAAAGTGGAGCTTTTATCAGTTGAGGAAGAAATGGCCGTAAGGTCAGAGTTCTGCAGTTGATAAAGGGTTGTCCGAGAAAGCAGCTTAAGGCATGAATGTACAGTATAATGTATAAGAGATGACAGTAGAGATTCAAAAAAAAGAATTACATCTGTTTTTGCATTGATAGATTCAGATAGATTTGGTTATCACATATACACATTCAGACATTTACATATCTGAAGAGGCAGCTCTTAAGATCTCTATCTATTCATCGATATATAGCTACAGCCCCTCACTTAATCTTCTGTCTGGCTGAACAGCAACATCTTCCTTTTCACATAGAAAAATCTGGGCTTTCTTTCACATGAGCAAAAAGAAAATGGAATAAAATAAATTAATAAGTAGCAGTGGGAATGGTTGTTTAGAGCATCTTGTTAATTTATTAATTTTTAAAGGTGGAAATGCCATATAATATCAATATTATTCAGAAGAAATAGACTGTAATTTTGACACCATTGACTGTGAGGGAACAAACACTTAGCAGGGCGGCTTGCAATGATTTCGGCTAGCAGAAAGTGGATAGGAGTGACGGGGTACATGTAGGGACAGGAGGCACCATAAGTTAAACAAAATAAGGCTTTTACTTGGTCCCATTTTGAGAAAATGGAGCATCTCCTTTCATTTCTTTATGTAACCCCAAATGTCCCTCCCTCTCCCTCTCTCCCTCTTTCTCTTTGAACCAATTTCCAAAATGGCTCTTCCTCAAAATAATTGACACTCCACGTTTATCATCTTGAGACACCTGCTGTTGGTTTGACAACAAGACAATCAGATGGAGCAAGCGATCGTCTTTCCATTGTCCCACCTCCCTGTTTGTCTGTGACACTAAGTGACAACAGCTGGAAGCCCTCTTTTCCTACAATAAACATCATGCAAGTCAAATTCAAGCACAAAAGAAAGGGAACTTATTGTTTGGCTGTAGTGGTGTGATTTTAACCAGCAAGAGAAGGAAACAATGATTTAATTGGGTCTGCTGATGGTATTAAAAAGGCTTGAAGCAGCGTAAAGTCCTAAAACAGCAGCTGTGTCTGATCTGCAGTAAATCAACTGGATTTTAATGTATGTTAAAGAAACTGTAAACTCTGATATGTGCTGGCTGTTTGCATCTGCTCATATGTGCTAATAGGGGTGAAGACATTCACAACATGTGAACAAAGATATGCTCCATCTCTTAACACACATTTTTGAACACAGTCTCTCACATCTCCTCTTTCTTCTTCTCTCTCGATGTAATTGACTGAACATGTCAATACTCGGAGGGGAAAAAAACAGAGAGTCCACTGTCTGCATCTATTGATCCACACTGCTCTTCTTTCTCCCACTCCCTGTCTGCTGATCTTAATTACACTTCTTTTTACCAGGCTAGCTTGAGCAGCTGCCCTTTTCATAAAGTCTACTGTCCATCCAAATCCATACATCAAAATGAACGAGAGAGATCTGAGCCAGAAATCAAATATCCAAGCTAATAAGCTGCAATGTTGATTGCAAATTTTGTGAAGGATAAAGGATGTAAAGTAAAGGATTTAAAGATGATTATTTTTACGTGTTCTTGGAGGTCAACCCTGAACAATGTGGAGGTTTTATGGAGGAAGCAACCTTAGCTTGGGTTATTAAAACCGCTAAAGCATGACGGGCTGAGGTGAGCCCCCCCTCCACCTTCCTTCTGACTTCCTCTTTCTTTGTGTCTCTCTTTGTCAATTTGTCTGGTTTTCTGCTTGTTTGTTTGTTTCAATAGTCGCCTGTCTGTTCCCACTCTGCTACCTCTCACACATTAACACAAAGAAGAACAAAAATTACTTTAATGGTCAGATTTTATGGACTGGTGCCGCAGCAGGAATGTCTATTCTTTAACAATTGTTCTCTCGTGAACAACTTAAATGAAAAAAGGGTCCTTAATCGCACAGTTTCACAGCTCACGCCTGCCATCAATCAAACAAGTCTGTGTTTCCTCTGCATTTGTGTGTGCGTTCACACTTCCTCCTTCCAACCTCTTAAACCTCTGCTGAATCACAAAACAAAAGATATTAGAGATGGCAACACAATAATCTCCCTACACACACACATACATACATAGTGTCCTTTTCTTTGCAAACCAATCCCTCAAAAGGATGCAAAAGTAAACACACACATTAGCATATGCAATCACACAAGCAGACAGACTTTTCACCCTACCACCCCTGAATTCTTCTCCTTTCCTCTGTCTAATCTTTAAATGTAAATTGGGTGACAGGTGAATATTGAGGAGGTGAGTGATAACGGGTAACATCTTCACTCGACCGCATTATCGCCGCTCCACATCACTACAGAGCGCCTATTCAATATCATTACCTTTGGCAAAGAGCAGGGAGAAACACACGTGTGTGTCTGTGTGTCCTTTTGTATTCATAAGACATACTGTATAGACACCTGCATGTGCACTTACATCACACACATACAATCACATTCAGTGGCTTATCTTCTGGAATAAGAAAAGGGGCTTGTCAGGATGGCACATTGTATGGGTGCGTGTTTGTGTGCAAGTGTGTGTGTGTATGCATGTGTGTAAGGAAGGCAATGTGCATTAGGGCGATTACAATATCAGCCGACTCCAGATGGAGGCAGGAAAATAAACAGTGGATGAGAGAGAGAGAGAGAGAAAGTGAGCTAGGGGACAGACATTGTGAGAGGAAGGCTAAAAGAGAAATTCTGTTTGTGCGTGTGTGTATGCGGGTGCGACAACCTGCTTGTGTGTGATACAGTTAGAGAAAGTAAAGTTAATTAGCAACTCAATCCCACTCTATATGGAGAGGACTGAGCGAGCTGCAAATGTTAGACAGCATTTGTGTTTTTACTGTCCTGCACACGTCCATCAGTGTGTATTTAGCCCTGACTGTGGTAGATATGGTTAGCGGTGTGGCTAAACACCTGAAAAACTACACCTCCCAGCTGTCTTTTTTTAAATGACAGTGCTTGTGCAGCTGTTTCTGTGTTGCTGTTAAGAGAAGAAAAAAGAAAAACTGGATTTGATCATGTTCAGAAATCAATCAGTTATCAATCTTCTCTCTTTTTTTCCTTATTGACCTGAGCTTTAAAAACCACCTTGAAATTTGACATTTTGTCTGACTCTGCCCTTCTGACCTCTTCTTCACTTGCCCTATAAGTCTCATATTATCTGAAGTAAAAACACGAACAAGGCCAATAAAATCAGTTTGTAGTGCTCACTGTTGACTTTGACATTAAATGAGCTCCCGTAAAAGGCCAACTCACTACCACAGTAAAACAAAGACCTCCTCCTTTAGTGAGTACAAGAACATGCATGCACGCACACATGCATTCCGGTCCTAACACGCATTCACAAACACACCTACCTGCAACTCCTTTTTATACCACTGCTGCTCTTTCATGGGTGATGAAATTCAATAAGCAGTGAGAAGAACTGCCCTCTCGCTGATAACCATCAATGGGTTTATCGATCTACAGTGACACGGGTGTGTATGTTCACACACACACACACACACACTCTGATTCCATCTATAATTCACTCAGGGACTTCGCAACATACGGCTCTGAATAATCAGAACAGATCTATACATCTTGAAGGAGTTCATGGAACAGTGATTTTAGGATGCAGTTCAACAGCTGGTCCCAGATTACATCAGTCTTTGGCCCCTGACTAATACAAATCCAACTTGTATAAAAAACACTTAACAACTTGATCCTTTATCTGGTACATCAACTTTTTTTGTTTATACATTTGTTTATCAAACAAAAATCAAAATTAGACAAGAGCATTTAAATAGCTCTGATGACACAATGAATTAAAACATATGTAAAGCTAAGCCAGTGACTATATTTCTCATTTCTCACAATACAGCCACGCCCTTTCCCTCTGTGTTTGCGAGAGAGATGGTGAGTTGCAGACTTGCATACAAGTTATCCTCAACATTACAACTTAGCGACTTTGTCTACATACATTTGGCTACTTTTCTATCAAGATAGGCTTTCAGAAGAACACAAGAACTGACTTTTCTTCCCACACCTCTGCAGAACAGCTGTAGTGTGACGGTAGCTGTGAACTCTGCGTTTACACTAACTTTCTCTATCACTCAGTCTGTGGAGTTATTTTAAGAGTAAAGACAACCAAAATCATTAAGACACACTGTTAAAACTGTCGCCAGGAAAAAACTTGAAATCTAAAGGGCGAATTAGGAATATGCATTTCTTTTAAAATAGCCAACTTTAAGTGGGAGTCTAATTAAAAAAACAAATATGTGTTTCGGTAGACCTTGTAAATTTTGAATATAAATGGCTTTGTACGTCAAAGACTGTGAGACTTCATGGTGCATTCTCCATTTTAAATGCAGATGTCTATACCTAAATGGTACTAGACATCCCATATCAAAGAAATGTTTACAGTCACAAGCTTGGACTTACCTTTTACAACTTAAATTACATTAAGGTACCAAATAAACTTACCCCAGTAATAGTAAATATCACTATTCACCCTATTTCAGCCTTATTTTTAGTGTTGTAGGACTAAAAGAATAATGAATTTTGTAAACAGATCTTTTTTTTCCTGAAGGGGAACACAACAAACTCCTCAGATCAGCATATTAAAGCAGTTGCAAAATTCCCAAGCAGCAGCCAGAAAGCCCAAATATTTAAAACACAGAATTATATGATACTCAAACAACCAACAGGCTTCAAGAACATATATAATCTTTGGCGTTTACCATTCTTTCCACATAGGGACCTCATGTTTCTCCATATCTGATCTGATCACATAAGCTGTCGACACCATGCATATAAACAACACATGTGATGCAGTAAAGCCTTACATCTAAAGCAGAAATACGCACAGGCTTCGAGATTAACTGAGTCAACATTGCTTATTCACTGTATATATCAAACCTGGACTGCATCCAAATGTCTTGTGTGTCACACTTAAAAGAAATGCTTCGTAATTACATCACAGCACTGGAGTCTCAACGTGACTCTGTGCTGGAGGGAAAAAAAGTGTGTTGTTGCCCCCCAGAAATACTAGTAATTCATTGTTTGTTGCTGTGATCTGAAAGCTGTTTGGATGCACTATAAACCACTAGAACTCTACTAGCTGTGGTTAACATCAGAAAGAGCTAAAGGGGTGGGTGGGTGATTGGGGGGTAACCAAACCAAAGCAAGCATGTGTCAGTGTGTCATCTGTACACCAGATTGAGTGAGTGTGCGGGCAACACACAGTCCTTTGCCAGGGGTAAACAACTCTCTCTCTCTTTCTCTCTCTCTCCATATATATATATAGCTACCTGTGTGTTTGTGTTATTCTCAGTCTGTGTGTGAAGGCGAGAATAAAATGGCTGCCATCATTTTTGCAAGGCCGTCCATGTGTGTGAGCAGCGCTCTGATGCATTTGACCCTATAGCCTCGAAGCTGGGAGGAGGAGGTGGGAGAGGAGGAGGGAGGAAAAACAGGTGTGAGGCAGGCTGGTGGATGGGCAGATGGCCCCTGGAAGTGCTAGCGGATGCTGTAGAGCCTGGACCACAGAGCTGCCATCGTTAATACGAGCCTGTTTATACAGTGTGTACACGCACACATTCACATGAGCAATCATGTGCACACACAAACACAGCTATAACCTGCAAACAGCCCTTATTGTTTACTCTCCCATCATCACCAGCTTTGTTTACCTTTCATTTACTCTTTCTTTCTCCCTGTCTCTTGCTCTCTTTTATCTCCGTAAAAACACACACACTCCAGCTAATGGTCCTTTCAGTCACGTCACTTCTATAATAGAAATACCATTGGTTAAAGAATGATAAGGAAAATAGCATATGGCAGCTCAATATAGATGCTACTCATTATTGCCACTAAGATAAATTAATGACAAATAATGATTACTGGTATTCAATGAAAAATAAAGAAAAATCCAAAAACAACAACAAAACAACATAATATTTTGGGCTCATATCAACCATACAACACATATGAGTAGTTAATAACAATCTTTTCCTCATCACCTTCTCTGCAGTGGATCGTGCTTATTAAAAGATCCCTGCAAAAGCTTTGCTTACTCTATGGCATGCGTTACAATAAATAAAAATAAAATAAAATAAAAATAAAAAAGCCCATGTGGTTCTCCAGGAGAAGCTGTGAGAACAGTCTGGCATCGAAGACAGGTTGTGCCAGCCTTCCTCCCGAGCCCGCATGTCTGCTCTTTTTCCCAGCCGGGTCAAAAACATTCCCACTGGAGTAAAATATAGCCCAAAGCCTTTAATTTCAACCCTACACCACTTCCTTTTGTTTTTTCCTCTGCGCTTTTTGGTTATGATGACAAAGTCGCAGCGGGTGAAGATGGAAACTTCGTGGCTTGGTGAAGATACGTTTGACAGTTGTGTCAACGCTCCGTGGGATGTTTTCAGCAACTGCGAACTCTGAAATGCAAAAACTGTCTTAACGCTTTCCAGGACTCCCTAGCAACGATGAGCACAGGGGCGGGAGAGGCAGAGACAGAGGAGACTCCGCCAAACGGAGATGGCAAAGTTGCGTTGTTTTTTTTAAAACGGCAAAACATCAGCTACCAGCTCATATTTTTAAAAATCTTTTGAAAGGACCTAAGTTAGTTTCCTTAATGATTATGTTTAATATCTGTCCCAATATTCAAGAATAGTTATACTGTATTTATTCCTATACAGAAGTGGAGAGTTTTTAAGGATGTGAAGGCTATTGCGCTTTAATTAAAGAAGATCACCAAATTTGATTCCAAAATTAAGTTGCATGTTGCCCACGAACAACTGCACTTCCTGGGTCTAAACTCCCATCAACTGACATCTGCCTTTTATGGAGAAACTCACAGCTGCATGCTGGTGTCAATATTCAAACAAACTATAAATGATGGTAAGCATAGTTTTCTGCAGTTATGGGTTCTTGTGGAGAGCAGACGTCCAGACTCAAGTGGAATAATCTATTTTAATTATCTTGCCCTGCAGATTTATTTAATATCAGCCATTTTTTAAAGAAAAACGAGTCTTCAGCTTATCCCTTCGTTAAGATAAAATGGGTTTGGCAACCATTACATTGGCTAGTGTTACGCACAGGACAGACGCATTGTTCGGTTGTTTAAAATCAAGTGAAAAAAGGTTACAATTGTTTCTGTACAATAAGTAAACTTAAACAATGACCTAAATGTAATCCTTTATGCAGAGACAACATTTAGGAGATAAAAACAATTGCGGTTATGATATTAAGTGAAAACGTGAATTTGTTTGTTTGGTGGGTCAGCAGCAAAATATATATATATATAAAACAACTGACATAGTGAGGACTTACACTGAAAAGAGGCAGAAATTCCCACCATGCGTTACGTCAATGTGAGAGGGATAAATAATTTCCAGTCCCTTTGACTCCGCGCAAGGTCCCCTCGATGATTCGCCTGTTTCGACAAGACGAAAACTAGAGTCCAGCCAGCTCTAGGGGGCTGTGGTGGTACACTTCCAGCAGCTCAGAAATGGTGTTCAAGCTCCAACAAGAGAAAAACGGACACGCCGCCAAGTTAACAGTCACTGGGGATCGGAGTGGGAGAGCCAGGAGTCTTGTAAAAGCGCAAAGGCAAAGAAGGAGGAGAGATGAGGAGATGCAAAGGGAGGATGCTGTAGGCTGCTGCGCAGGGGCACCCGCCTGCTTTCTTCTTCTGTGGAAGCCCGTCCTCGCACTTTCTTACAAAATCCCTTAAACCTTGGTTTCGGCTGAGAAAAATGTCCTTTTTATTTATTTTTTATTTTTTTATATTTTATTTTAATATATATAAGAATGAGTCACACAGCCTCGGTATTGGGGTCCTTGTATTCTGCTTCTCCGCTGGCGTGGGGAAGAGGAGTAGCGGCACTCTGCCTCCAGTCGGCGGTGCGCAGCAGAGCCAGGTGGCGATGGGCGGGACTGAGGAGCTGCTGAGGAGGAGGAAGAGGAGGAGGGGGAGGCGACTGGGCAGCAGCCAGCATATGTGTCTTAAAACAGGTTGGAAAAAGCCCATTTGGGGCAAGTCGATATGTTTTCTTTTATACCTGTGGTCTCTGAAGCTTTTCATATTAAGTCTCAGATGCAGATTGCTTCTGATTCTATTCGAAAGAATATATCTCGCTACAGATACATAACACACTTTTCATATATGTTAAATTCCTTTACAATTAATTGCATGCATTGTGATGGAGGGGGAAAGCAGTCCCACATGACATAATTACAACCTTTGTGACCTCAGAGTTTTAACATAAACTGAATTCAAATAACATTGTTTAAACAGTTGGCCAGCATGGTGTCCCACAATCTTGAATTTTACTGTAAATTCCACAACATTGGTTAGTTAGCTATTGTTTCATTACAATATTTTTTATTTTTTTATTTTGACAAAACCGAGACATGCTGACAACCATCTGACCGGTGGGATTATTGTGCTACTCTCAAGTAGAAATGATTTTTGCCTAAAAGTAAAGATCACAATATGTCAACATTGTTTCCTTGTAAAGCGCTTTGGGTATCATTCCAGGTACAGTAAAGCGCAATATAAATACAGACCATTTACCATTTCTTTATTTTAATATAACTTCCAACACTATTTCATTCGTGCAACATTTGAAATTGTACTTTTGTACAATAGAAATTGCAATATTATAACATTTCAGTGCAACATTGATAATGTGAATAAGGCAATGTGATCCATTCAAATTAAACATAACATGTTTAGGTGCAATATCCTCTGTAGAGTACACATTCAAGTTTTAACATATGCCATGGCATATTAGAGAAATATATAAAGAACCTGGCTCTTGAACAAAGTGC
>JBAMHW010000019.1:14349780-14367794 GCA_037177495.1 Rhadinocentrus ornatus
TATGTTATACCATGCTATGTAGGAACAACACTGGCCCAGTCTCAGGAATATGCAATATGTAGTAATTTTATAATCTACCCTGCGTCAATGAGCATTAAACTGTGTAGATTTACAGTCTACTTATATCTGTAAAGATGTGAAAGTAAGAGAAATGATTGTGCAGGACAAGATTTGAACTTACAGTCTCTTGCATGTAGGCTAGGTTTGACTCCACCCACAAGCTCATCCTTCGCCCTCAAGCTGTTTATACATCAAGCCCACAACTGACTGTTGGAAACGTCTGGAATTTCAGTTAAGGTCTGTTTTTTTCATCGCAGCGTTGGACTCCCGTCTGCCTCTGTTTTTTAGTTTTTAGAGCCAGCATATTGTTCATCAGCTAGAGAGCATAGACTGCTTTCAGCTTGTTTAGTGCGGGACAATGCAGTGAGAACAGGAAGCCAAAGGCTAATTTCACATGCCATACACAAGCTCTTTGCACGTGTTATCTTCATTTCTCCAAAACAGGCAACACTTTCAAAATGAGTGAAAAAACGAAAGACCAAATATGAACTGTAACAAGTCGGTTCTTTTGTAGATTGTACATCTTGGTCAACAGTTGCTGTTGTTTTGGTGGTGTCTTTATGTTTTTTTTGTTTTTTTTCCCATAAACTATGGATGCAAGGGGACCCAGTGGGGGCTCGTGCAGGCACTTATTCTTCATATAAGTTTAATAACCTTAGATAAGGGGCATTTAATTGAAATTTAAGGAGGTCCAGTTAGAGAAAATTTCTTGAAGCAAAGGTTTGGATAATCAAAATGTGTAAATACTTCTCGTGTAATACATATTCAAGTAGCCTAGCATGTTTATCAACATCTGCATGTAATCAATACCTGACTGTCTAATTAAACTAATTCAGTACAGTTATTAAAAAACAAGATTTCAATATTTATTTGCATGCAACATAAAACTGAGCCTATATTTATGGCTGATGATGTGTATAATGTTCTCTCGTAAAAGCAAGCCAGAGTTGCATAATCAATAAAAAATGGTTGGTAATAGTGGGCTCTGAGACTACTTAATTTATGTGATGTCAGTTTAGATTTCAGGGGATGTTTGTTCAGATCTTTTATGTTTTATCATATAATATTGAGCGCTGTACTGTGGTGTGATGGTTAGCACTGCAGCCTCACAGAAGGCCACTGGATCAAGCCTTGACTGGGTGTGAAGTTTGCATGCGGAAGTTCAAGTCAAAAATTAAGCAAAACAAAATCTAAAAGAAAAAAAAAGGTGTTTATCATGAGCACGAGAAGATTCTTTTTCAATACTTTCTATTAAATAAAAAAATTTAAAGCTCAGATATCACAATACATGCATTTGTCACAATTATTAGATCACAAGGTCCATGTTTAGACAGCCGTTGTGCCATCACCTACTTTAAAAAAACCAAGCTGGCTTAAATTAAAATGCCAAATTTAAGATAATAAATATTTCTTAGGCTGATTTTTCTTACGTTCACCCAATTCTTTTAAATGTTCAAAGCCATGATTGTCATAATAGCATCACCCAAATGATTACTCAAACACTTCAGTTATCAACATACATTAAAAACCTAAAAAATCCAATGAATAATTAATAGCAAGTAAAAATATTAATCATGTTTTAAACTCAATATCTAATATTATCAGTTCAAGACATTTAATGCCACTGTGTCAAAACTCTCATCTGTTGTTAACAGCATTGATCCTTACAACCTAAACAGTTAAACAGCAGCCAAAATGTCCATCATGAATCTGACATGCCAGATTCACATATAAGATGTGCTCACACCACTGAACAAAGAGGCTGGTATTTCAACACACAGCGGTAGGGTAAGATGCTCTATACTCGTTGGAACTTGTTTGTTACTGTTACACCCGCACTAGACTCTGCCACGGACACACCCACTCCTGCCACTCATCGCCGCTGTCACTCTCCGGAGTACTGATTGAACACACCTGCAAACAATCAGGTCCACTGGGCTTTATATGCTCCAGTTCCTCATCCATTCCTTGTCGGACCTCGTTCACGCATCGATGGACTATCCCTCCTCCCCTTCCCGGTCCCGACTTACCTGGCTGATCAACATACTCTGGTGTTTAGATTCCTGGCTCTTGTATTTTGTAAGTGACTCCTCTAAAGAACTCTGTCGGTAATAAACCTTGTTACAGGGAGGTCCTTCATAACAGGTTCATGAAGTTTAACTGTTCAAAAGTTATATATAAACTTAAAAACTTGTTTTAAGAGTAGATAAAGCATAAAGTGAGTATTGTAAGTTTAGGCATCAACTGCAATCTAGAGTGAGCTTAAGTGTCAATAGACACTCTGTTATTGGGTTGTTGCTATGAATCAAACACAAGAGTCTGTACAGAGGAGGAAATAATAATAGAAGACCTTCATCCGAGTGCAGTTTTGAAGAGCAAGGTCCATCAACTTTTGTAGGTGTCCTCAACTGATTCAGGCAGGGACTGAATATTTGATGAATCTGTAATACAAAAGAAAGAAAACCAGATTTAATGGTGTAAGCAGGGCCAGTCTGTCAAGGAAAAACCCAGACTTTTAGTGAATGCCCTGGCTCACATGAATGGATTGGGGATTAATTATTTTGGGATATTTTGTTTAACCTGCACACACAGATACAATATTGGATAAAATACAATTAAATTTCACCAAGTAATTAAATATTTAAAAAAAGAGATGCCAAATGCTTTTTGTACGAGTTGTTCTTTTTTTTTTTTTTTTAAAAAGGAAAACTCTATATTAAATTGAGCAATTTAAACCATATTTCTAAGCCTCAGTTAGCAAGAAAGTGTGGGTGAGAATAATAATAAAGCAGACTGAGATGCATAATACAAGTATAACAGCTGCAGTGCAGCATCTTAGACAGGTACAGTGTCTAAAAGGATCACATTCACTCACTGGGGTATTACAGAATTCAGCCCACCTTCTGGCTCATAGCAAAGGAGAAGCAAGTGGGCAAAAACTGACAACCTCACCTTATTTCACGAGAATGAAAATTAGCTTCTCCTACTTCCTCAGACTCCTGTCCAAATGTCCCGACAGTATGCATACATGGAAGACAGTAACACACAGCAGATAATGATACACTACTTAGTTATGGTATAGTACAGTTAAAACTCTATGTATAATGTGCAAATGTATAGGTTGACTTCTTAGGCAATATATTGTGCTTAAGTTTGATGTAGTGGTATTTCTATTGACTATGTAGAAAAAGAATAAAAACATTCCCTCTGTTTTGTCTCTGTGCACGTCAAATCCTATAATAGCACATGCATATGTTTATCATTGCACTTTTGCTGGAGCCTGGATGATTTCCCATAATGCTTTGGTGTAGTAGTTTTAGACATACGTTTGATCTGAACCCATAAACAGATTTCAACCCTCCTGTTTTCCTGCCAGTGTACCACCGTTGCTGTCTGTACATCTACCATCTCCTCTGCTCATCACTTCGTGCTCCCTCTGGTTGTAGTGGGGAAAAAAGAGGAGTTGGCAGATAAAAAGAAGAGATGCAAGAAATGTTCTCTTGCTTTCCTCATCTAGTGGAATGACAGAAAGTCTATTTTTTAAGGGAACACAACTTTCTGAAAGCTAAGGCCTGCTTTTGCACAGCAGCTGGTTAGCTCAATTGGTAGCGCAATATTCTCCCATGTGGGAGACCAGACGAACATTAACACCTTCCAGTTGGGTCCTTTGGCAAGACCCTTAACACTACTGCCTAACCATTGTGAGTTGCTTTGGATAAAAGGGTCAGCTATAAATGACTGTAATGTAATGGATGATGGAGTGAATTAATTTGCCTAGACAGGTCAATGCTTTAAAAACTGGAAGTGTACTCAATCAGTGAGACCTTGGCGGCAGATCTTCTAGCGTGGGCATATTAACAAGGTAGATATACAGTAGTTCACATACGACTGAGATATTATATGTGTTGCTTCTCATAAAAAAATTAACATATTTTATATAACCATAAACTGTACATACATTCCAACTGTAGCATTTATACAACAAGGTGAGGCAAGGCAAATTTATTTGTATAGCACATTTCATGTACAAGACATTTCCAATTACTTTACATAAAACATTAAAAGCATTACAATGGCTGCAGGAAGCAATAAAAAGTGCATTAAAAGAAACAAACTTTAAAAGAAATAAAAAATTAAATAAAAACAGAAAGTAAAAAGCTAAAATAAAATAAATAAAATGCAAGACACAAAGTTCCAGAATGGGGAATTTAACAGTTGTTTTGGTAATAGGCAGCAAATAGAAAAGATTTAAACCCTGATTTAAAACTGCTGAGTTTCAGCAGACCTGCAGTTTTCTGGGAGTTTGTTCCACATAGGAGGAGCATAAAAGCTGCACGCTGCCTCTACATGTTTAGTTCTGACTCTAGGAACAGACCGTAAATAAAAAGATGCTGAATGCATTTTGGTCCTAAACCATTCAGTGCTTTGCAAATGAAAAGCAGGATTTTAAAAATAATCTCTTTGACAGACAGGAAGCCAGATCTGAGGACTGGAGTTATATGATCTACTTTCTTGGTCGTAGTGAGGACTCGAGCGGCAGCGTTCTGGACTAACTGCAGCTGTGTGATGGACTTTTTAGGGAAACCTGTGAGGACAGCATTACAGTAGTCCAGTCTACTAATGATAAATACATGGAAAAGTTTTTCTAAATCATGCTGAGTCATCAGTCTTTAAATCCTCGATATGTTTTTTAAGTGAAACAAACTGGCTTCACAACTGTCTTAATTTAACTGCTCAAATTCAGGTTTGAGTCCATGACTACTCCCAGATTTCTGTCTTGGTTGTTAGTTTTGGACTTAGCTTTTTAAAGCTGAGTACTGACTCCTAATATTAAACATATTTAGCTTTTTTTGTGTAATGTAAAGCATGTAAATGTTGAGCAGCAGTGGCCCCAGGATGGAGCCTTGGGGAATTCCACAGGTTATTTTGGTTTGCTCAGATTTATAGTTACCTATAGACACAAAGTAGTACCTGTCCTTTAAATAGGATTCAAACCAATTAGTTGCAGTGCCAGCAAGTCCAACCAGTTTTCAGCTGGTCTAGTAAGATGTTTTGGTCGATCATGTCGTACTACTGAGATACAGTAGTACCAGGACTGAAATATTTTTGTTATGTGAGCTCAAGTGGATGTCATTAAAGACCTTACCTAGAGCAGTCTAGTGCTGTGGTGTGGCTGAAAACCTGACTGGTAGACTTTGAAACAACTATTTAGTGTGAGAAAGTTGTATAGCTGTTGACATAAAGCTTTTTCTATAATCTTACTTAGATAGGGGAGGTTTGATATTTTTCAGTAGTGGCTTGATGATGGCTGTTTTTAGGGTCTGAGGGAAGACATCTGAAAGCAGAGCCGTGTTTACAATCTGCAAAAAATCTAAGGTCCTGCATCCTGAAACTTTAAAAGAAAAACTTGCTTGGCTTGTATAAACATTTCAGTGGTGTTTTAACCAATGTATCGTTTCTTGATAACCTCTGTTTGGGTTTTGTTTATGACAATAATAGCACTCTCAAATAAAACACAGGAATGATCAGACAGATCAACATCCATCACCACAACCTTGGAAATATTCAGACCTTTAGAGATGACTAGATCCAGACAGTGTCCTGAGCATATTTTCTTTCACATGCTGAGTAAGACCAAAGTTATTAAGAACACAAAAGATTCTTTGGTCCTTTTGTCCTCCTGGTAATCAGCATGAATGTTAAAATCACCAACAATATCTTCTCAGTCAAAGTCAAAGTAACAGTTCAGCAAAGTCATCAAAAAACATTGCACAGTATTTAGATTGCCAGTAAATATCAAGGAACAACGCACAACAGCGGGAGGTCATCTGGAGAGCCACATATTCGAAAGAGTTTTTTTTTTTTATCAGATATCTGCTTGCATATCATGCATTTGCTTACATGAGGAATGAACACAAGATTTGATCAATTTATAGAATGGATTGGGTGAATCCTTTGTTTTCTGAACATTTATCATTCTTCTTTTTTTTTCTGCCTATTAAAACAGGGATAAAGGAAAATACTTGAATTTCAGTACGTGACATGGTCTTGAGAGAGCCATAGTTGCAGCCTGGACCCAGAACATATCAATCAGATGCTGTGCTGTTATAATCATCATCTGCCTTGATGTGATGGTAAGAGCTATGGAAGTATAATGCTTGTGGTCCCAGTGTGCTCATGACCCCAGGTTTGTGTACCTTTCCTGTCTTCTAAACTTTCACCAAATGTAGACATTTTTAAATCCAGGTTAAAAACATTTTTTTTTTTCATGTGCCTATGAATGAATTCTGCACGGTAACTTTTTAACTTCTCTTTTTAATCATTTTAATGTAATTTATGATTTAATTGTAATTCTTGCTGTTTTTTTCTCTGCCTTTTACTATTTCTTAATATCTGTAATGCTTTTGTTTTATGTAAAGCTCTTTGAATTGTCCTGTACATAAAATGTGCTAAACAAATAAACTGCCTTGCCTTGCCTTGCCTTCTGTTTCCTTCTTGTTCGCTCCCGCTTGGTAACCTCTCTCCTTCCTGTTTTACTTCCTTTCCTTTTATCCCATGGTTTGTCCTATAAGGAGCAGATTCACTGATTGCATTGGGTTGACAAGTCAGGTGATTGATGACACAGCAACTAGGGGGTGGCCAGTTCACATTAAAAAATTTAAAACGCACAGCAAATTAAAAACAGTTAAACATTAAAAAAAGCAAGCAACACACAATTAAAAGCAATTAAAATACCAAGCCAGTTGTGCCAGATCACGTTGATACCTCACTTGCAGACTTCCTGACTTCCAACTTCCCCCAAATCATCAGCCAGATGGCTCTCACCACTGCTCGCTCGCATTACACACCTGATATGAAGCTATCCGTCATCTGATAACGACCAAGTTTTGGCGATTCCCCAGCTGGGGCCTCTGTTGCAGCACTGGGCACTAGAGGGTATCCTGGATTGGTGGTGGCAGCGTGGTGTACAGCTTGACTGCCCGTCTGATGGATTAGTGCCAGGTAGTGTGGCTGTGGAGGGGGGTGGGATGGTGTAGAGGGGTGTCCCCTAATAGGATTCACACCCAGCGGACCATGGAACAGGTGGAAGCAGAGAGAGGCATAACAGAAGGATATAAAGGTGTGTGGTATATACTGGATGGTGCCAGGTGAGGCCAAACAAGGCAGTACTTTATCCCTTAAACTTGAGTCATTTTGGAGTCCAGCCTAAATAAAGCATAACCATTGCAGTGTCAGGGAAGGGAGCATTTTATAAAAGGTTTTCACAGGACTATATTCTATATGAATCCCTCTGAGGCCCTATTGTAATATTTACTCTAGTTTAACTATTGTATTGTACTTAGTGATCCTCCCAAGTGTGACACATAAATTTACTTTAAGTGGAGACACAATGGTTTAATAGAGAAAAGGGATAGCTTAGGAAAATGGTTGATCATAGTTTTTTCTGATTGTTCCATTTTTAGCGAGAAGATTTTTTTTGCAGCATAAATCAAGGGAATAAAACCCCCTTGAAAATGTTCAGTTGTAAACAATTACTTATTAAGCAGCTTGAAACAATGCTTTAATTGTTAATATTTTCTTGGTTTTATGGTGACTGACAAGAGAAAAATAACTTAATGGCTTATGCTGGGCCTAATGTAGCAGCATTTCCGACTTTACACATGCCGGTGCACAGCCAGGGAGACTGGCACGACAAACATAGTACACACAAACACACATGCTGCATTTACAGACATTTGAAAAGTGCTGCTCAGAAACACACACATATATACAGACAGGCAGTTCTCATTAGTGAAGTCGGTGCGCTCAAGGCAGACTGAGCCCCCGCAGCAGTCTTCAGGAGTCAGAGGAGCCATTTGTCAGTGGAAAACAATTAGTGGGGAATGATCCGTTCCATTGGTTTTAATGAGTACAGCCGGGTCACTCTGCTCACAGCAGCAACACGGAAAGGTCATCAAAGGCTGATAGCAACACACATTCAAGTCACATTCAAATTGATGTCCCACACACACCTTTTTTTCTCCTGCATTCAGTGTGCAGCAATACGTACATACTTATACACACATGTCCACACACAGTGAAGCAATCACACTCTGAGGTACCCCGCCACCTCACACTACACCCATCTATTTATCTTCTTTCCTTTCAAGCAATCCATCTACCTCCACATCGGTGCAGGCACGGAAAAGTTGTCATGGTAAGTGAAGTATTGAAGTATTGTGCATATATATATGTGTGTGTGTGTGTCTATGGCCTTGGACAGTAACCATGACAAAAGGATATGTAATGAGTACATCAATGGGGCATGGATATGAGGGGCCGTTTGAGACATTATTCAGAATTACCCTCTCACAGACACATGTGAAATTGAAGTCATTCACACATTATACTAAAACCTCTCATATATCATACTGAAATAATTCATACACTATAGTAAAACCTCTTATACACTATACTGAATCTGCTTCTTATACACTATACTGACATGCTCTTATATGCTCTACTGAAATGCTTTTATACACTATACTGAAATACTCCATCGCCTGGACGTAAGCTAGAAATGGTGAAATAAATAAAATAAATAAATGATAAATAAAAGTCAAAAGAAGACCTGGACAGCACTGGACAACATACTCGTCACCTGCGTTTGGAGTATTCTCCAGGATATGACTCACAGTGCTGTCCAGGTCTTCTTTTGACAGAACCGTATATCCCAATGGTCAAGATATGCTAGGTGGCTAGTTAGCATGTCCTCATTCAGACTTTCTTCTGTCGGTTGTCCGGCTGATGTCGCGTTAACTCTTAATAGTCTCTGCTGAGACCAGAATAGTATTGAAGATGCCAGCTGGTTCATTGAGATTCCTTCCAGGCGACTGAGCAGATATTAATACAGCATAAGTCTTAGCAAAACATCTGTCACGGTGTTCTCCAACTTCTTGTGTCTTTATTTCCCAATTTTAAGGAGAATTATTGCACATAAAAAATGGGAATCAATGAATGTTAAATATCCAACTGCTGTCGCAGATCCCTTTTATATATATATACAAAACAAAACAAAGCTTAATGCAGAAAGCATGTGCTTGTGTGACTATCCACACAGACAGGAGCTACCTCCATATTTAGGTCAGTTACTTGACCTGAAGCGCAATAACAAAAACAGACTGGCTCATTTTAATTGGACGTGACATAGCTGCACAATATGTCACAGGCAAATAAACATCCTGATGCTGCATGTAACATTTTTATATTTCTTAGTCGGAGTTATGTCTCTCGCTAAGTTCTTCATTTTTTACATACACACTATATATCAGAAATAAAACCTTGATGGTTAGGAGTTATGATATAGGCAGCATTTTAGCTTTCTATATTCTGTTGATTTATTTGTTGAAATAAAAATTGGTCATGTAAAGACCAATTTTGCCCAATGTTGCACATGTGGTATTTTACACAATTAAAGGCATTACATGTGAAGCTTAGACCAGTTGGTTTGATTACTTTTAACTTTGTTTTCACAAAACATAAAATTGACTCTTGATTTCTCATTGAATATTAAAACAATCTGAGTTCTACTTTATTTTCTCATCCTCATGGCTTCACATAACACCAATTTATCAGAATGCGGACCCAGTAATTTTGTTGGGTGTACAAAACTAAGTAGCAGGTGAAAACAAAGTGACTGTAAACAGAGGATAAACAGGAAAGAAAAATTAGTTGTGACTTGTTAAAATATAATTTATTTAGTGTAAAATTATAATAACACAATACGTTTTACATTTTTTCAATAAAGTATTATGTTATAATTTAATAAGGTCTTTTTTCCACTTGGGTGGCAGCTCTGCACTTGTGTATTGTAACCAGTAACATTGACAATGATACTACTAATGTAATATCAAAAGAAAAAAAAAGGTATTACTATCATTTTTTCTTTAATGTTGAAAAAGCAGATCAACTGTACAAATTTTTACAAATACCTCAAATTGTTGTCAATGATTTTATCAGCATAGATCTCAGTCACTTAATCATCCACCATCTAAGCTCACCTTCCTGGCTTTGTTGATTGTGTAAAGTGAGATACTCCATAATAACATCAGCATGTTTGTATCTAACATGGCTGCAGCCAGTGCGCCATATACCATAAAAATAGCTTTGACTAATCGGCAGTATTTGATGCTCTGGAATAAGCTTGTTTTGTTATAGATTTCTGCATAAATTCAACAGCTATAAATAAAAATCATAATAACATTTCAATGGGTGCACATTAATGTTTCAGTTTCCTCCCTTTAGAAAATAACTAACCACAGTATTTATATATTTATTTTACTTTTCTCTAATGGCACTTGAGACACACTGACAAAATGCAAAGCTTTGAAAAATGATGTATCACATACAGGACTTTCACTGTCAGGGCATAATAGCTTTGGTGTGATGAGAAAGAGAAGGAAGAGAAATGTTGACCACCAATGGAAACAGACCCGGATTCAAATTGTGTTCACACAGGAAAAGGGGTTTCCAACAATATCACCACTTCACGGCCTTTAATAGGCAGTACCAGCCATTAAGTAAAAAAACCCACCTGGTAAATTTGCGGCCTCAAGGCCCTCCCCCATCCCACTCTGACACCAGTGGAAAAGACCCCACAATGGTAAGTGAACACTGTGACAAGCAAAATAGGCTAGTAATGGGAGAATGTTTAAAAAAGGAGAGTTGAGCCCAGTCCACTTACAGCTACTTCTGTGTAACTGTAGGCTGTTTGATCTGAGGTTCAGGTAAAAAAAAAAGACATTTCATTAAGAGAGAAATCCTCACAAAAAATCCCAGATGTAAGTTGCTTTGGTGAAAACCCGTCTGCTAAATGACTATAGAATAAAATAGAATAGATCTGAGGAAATCTTTTTGGAAACTAATGAATATTTCTGAGTAAATTGGTTTCATGGGTACCCTATCACACATAGCTTTCTGATACTTAACAGAGTGACAAAAATTAGTTTGAACAGTATTCCCTGATCACAGTCACTCGTATATGATCTTTGCAAGGTGGTTATTGCACAGATCCTTGACTTTTATGTGCAAATTGTTTGGAATCGTGCAGGTATGCATGATTGTATAGAAACTACCTTTTGGTTCAGTGTGCCAAAGCTGCTAATGCATTAGCATGACATGTATTTCATGAATAAGAGCACCTCTTTAGCATTGTCTCCTCAAAAAAGTGTCCATTTTGCTCTGCTTCTCATATTTGCAGTCTGGTTAGTAGACTTACTGAATGTAGTAAGTGTGTGCTTTTTGGTGGGCTTAGTGAGCACTGTTCCAAATGTTTGGGCTGCATGTGGTCTGCCACATGGGACATTTGTGGATCAATGAGTGTGACACAACAGAAATTGAGTGCATTGAAGCAAAATTCTAACCCGGCTATGGTTTTATGGCAGGAAGACAACAAGACCAGATCAGCTCTGGAATTTTCATCATCAACATTTTAGACATTCAGACATAAACTTGCATAGTTACAATACTGTAGAAGATTTATGCTAAAACAAATAAAACATCTTGAGGCATTTTGAACACTTTATGTGTGATGCTAATAAAGAGACACAGTCTCGGAGACGATTTGTAGGAAAATAGCTAGTATAGAAAACCACTCATCTCGTTGATAATTCAAAATTTACTTTTAAATCATCTCGAGGAACAGATATCTTTAAAAAAAGGTTTATTGTATTTGAAGCAACAATGCTAAAGCAATGTACATTGATCTATAAAGTGATTCTTATTGTACCTCTTGTGCACATCTGCTTTATACTGTCTGCACAGCTTTTCCTTAAGATGAATAAATCTCTACAGCCATCTGATGGCAGCCCTGAAGGAAGACCTCCGGCTATGTTAACTTTTGTCAAATCCCATGCAAAAGACACCAGACTGAAAACCCCACTCGGATCTACACTGGAAAGCATATCTAGGCTCAAATTAATTCACATTCCGATGCTCTAATTTGTTAACTCCTTTATGTTATAAATGTTTAGATAGCCAGATATGCCACAATAGACCAGCTTTGCTAAATACTAAAGAAATGCATTAGGGCCAAATACTGCACTACGAATACATCTCCAATTCCATAAAAATCGTGTAAAATGTAAATAAAAACTGGATGCAATGATTTGTACATCTAATGAATCCATATTTGATTCTTAATAAAACATAAACAATGTATTAGATATTAAAACTGACACATTTTACCATTAAGTTGAAAATATGAGCTCATTTTTAATTTGATGGCAGCAACACATCTAAAAAAAAGTTTGAACAGAGCGATAGTTACCGTCGTGTAGCACTCTCTTTCAATTTAACTACAGTTTGTAACTGTTGACACACTTTGTAGATGGTTCGCTCTTAGAAGTCTCTTAGAAACAAAGACCAAGAAGAGAAATGCCTGATATGAAAGCTAAATATACCTCAGAGGAAAGATTCATTGCAGCCACGTAATAAGAATACGCACTCTCCCCACAAACTCATCTGCTGCACACACACACACACACTGTAAGTACTCTTCATCTATTAGGTTCTCATCATTGTTGTTTTGCTGACAATTTATTCTGAATTTAACTCAGATGGTTTAGATAAATAGTAGTTTTTATAATAAATGTCATAGTTTTGAGAGAAAAGTGTGTAAACGATTTTACTGCTTTTCTCTCACTCTTTTGCCCTTTCTGTACTTTTCTGCTCGTGCACGCTTGCAAAGTGCATCGGGAAATGAAAGGATGTGTCAGAGCAATTGGAACAATGAAATTAGAAATGCGACAGAGGTGCTTTATGGTCATAATGTAGCACAGTGATTAAGCAGAAATATCATGACCTTTGAGTCCATGGCATTTTTAAAACGGTCATTAAAGCCTGTCCTCACACACTAACAGTTAAATAAGTAGAGATAAGAAAGAGGGAAGGAATGGGGAGAACTTATTTTGCTGGGGAGCATCAAACTGAATTTTCATGTATGTTGATGAAGAAAAGTATACTTTTGTCCTTGAGCAGTTTTCTACATGTTAAAGCAACTTTTTACAGTAAAAAAAAAAAATAAAAAAGTAAGAGGTTTACCAGCATGGGTGCATTTTTGCGCGCATCACTTCTGTAAAAAGAAAGATAAAGAAGAGCTTATGTGTGCTGTAATATACAATAATATTTTGACACTGTCAAAATGCAGTTTCAGAACAACCACAAGAGAGTTTAACAAAGAGAGGAGAGGAAAAGAGCTAGACAAAAGAAAGAAGGGAAAATAGAAAGGGAGAGATCTTGGTAATGACAAGCACTTCACAGTCAGAACCAACCTCCCTCCACCCACGCACCCCGATGAGATAATTCCTTCTCCAAATTGCAATCAAAGCTCAGAAAAACACTCGAGGAGCAGGAGCCCTTTCAGCCATTAACTCGCCAGGTCCTGGGGTGCTACTCTTTAAATGTAATGTTTCTTTGAATATGTTTTCAGCACGTTGTTTTGTTTTTCTCTCTCTTAATTATCAAATCTATTCCCTCATTTTTAAGTCGCTATTGTTTTTGGAATTGATATTCAAGCTGAGCAGTTGCTCTGACAAAAGAATATTTTAAAAGCTTAATCACTATCTATTTTTTTTGTCCTTGACTTCACTTAATACTGGGCAAAGCATCACATTCACAAAAATGGCTGATAGAGTTTCTCATTACCTTGTAAAAGGCCAACAGGTCATTTATGCTCAGAGAAGTAGGTTTACAAATGTGACCAAGTTCAACAGATGCCATGCTTAGAGGACACACTTACAGGTTTAACATCCTTGTATCAATAGACAGAATCAACATCATACAGCAAATAACCATTAACTGGTGTGGTCACCCATTTCTGTAGAACACGTGGGTGTGCTGATGAGGAACTTCACAAAATGGAGCAAGCCCAATGTCTCTAGAAAACTGAGACTAGAAGTATTTGAAGTAAGATGCCATGTGTAGACAGAGCTAAAGGCTGATTTAACACTTTTATGAATGGTTTAGTAATAAGAGCAACAGGTCAGTGGCCTCAAATCATTGTATAAATAAACATTATTCCACGATAGCGTGTCGACCCATTTCAACGTTCAGTTACCCGTCTGTAAAACCCCACGCAGGACTTGAAAATCCCTAAATGGCAAAGAAAAGAAAGCTTAGTCCTGTGCATTTGGTGTCAAGTGGTTCTATTTGTCATAATTATGTGGTTGTAAAGGGAAAGTCTTGAAAAGGTCTAATCAATCTGATTTAATTAAGTGCAGTCAGTCATTTGAAATGAACAGAATAGAATTAATAAGCACATTGTAAATTTGCATTTAAACCCATGTAATTATGCCAATTCAGCAGCCTCAAAAGCACACTACTTTTCTTTCAGAAAAACAGAAAAGAGACAGAAACAATTTCTCCATTTTCTTTTTTATTTCTCAATTAATATGCAAAGTTGGGGAAGTGCTTTAAATGATCAAGTTGTTGTGGCAGTTTATTATCGACAGTATATTTACAGTTATGCTTAAGAGTGTGATAGATGGTAAAATTAGTTTGTAATTAGCTGTTTTTAAATCTTTAAAGAGCCTGCATTATGCCTGTTTACTTTACTTATAGATTTAATGTAAAGATCTGCTGAAATGTTCAAGAAACACATTGTCTCAAGCAACTCTTCACTTTCTATCAGATGTGCTATTTTTACTTAAGTTTGTTTAAGCTGCCCAACTCCCTCCCCTCCACTTCCAGCTCTTGAAAGGGTTAGTCAAACAAGTCCTTCAACTAAAAAAAAAAAAATCATGTCTTGTGTATAACTCATAATTCCATCCTGTAAAGCGTCATCTCTACAGACAGCATGAGGGAAATTCCCCCTCTTGTAAGTGTTGCAATACTGAAGGAGAAATTATTCTATTAATCGAAAAAAGAAGGAAAAAGGATTGGACTGAGTCCTGTGCTTTGTTGTTGTCCTTTGTGAGATGTGATACCAAAACTAAGATGTTTCCATGCTACTATGACAACAAAGAGACAAAGACAAGGAAAGTGTACTATTTGTTTTGAGCTCAGTCCTGAATTAAACCAGTACTGTATGGTTTACTTTGCTAAAATAAGAAAGCGAGTTAATGTAACTTCAGTTAAATAGAAATTTTTATCTAATGACCACTCTAACCCTGCGATGGACTGGTGACCTGTCCAGGGTGTACCCTGCCTTTCACCTGAAACACTGCTGGGATAGGCTCCAGCTCACCCCGTGACCCCTAATGGGAACTAGCGGTACAGAAAATGACTGACTGACTGACCACTCTAACCATTTTCTGACTATTATATAAAACCTTAATGAAATGGATTTAATAAAGAAAAAGACATTAAAATCTTGTGGAGCAGACAGTGTAAATGCATTAAGTAGAAACGTAACCAAGCCTTAGCAAACGGAGGAGACAGTGGATCATTAGGTGATCTAGGGATCTCAGCTAGTTTGGAGAATAAAAGGCGGTTGGGTAAAAGGGAAACACAATCAGTCTTTAGGTTCATGGACTGATGGATGTCTGAGTTTGAAACTTAATGGTGATCTGGTCTACTGGCTTATTGACCAACCGACTGGCTGATTGACAAGGTGACTGGCAAGGTGAATGTTTATGAGTTGGGTTTCACATGGTTGATTCTCTTAGTCTCACTGAAGCGTTTCCCCTTGAGCGCACCCAGCACAGTGCAAACTTCCCTGACTTTCCTTATGACCTGATGTCATTTAAATACACTTTTCTGTAAATATCAAGAAAGTCTCAGTCATGACACTCGGGAGACCACAAAACACTATAAAACCTGCTGACATTCAAACATCTCTTCATTTTATCTTCACCTGTTAAAGAACGCATCACTGATTCTGCAGTTTTCTAACCTTGAAGTTTTGCCTTTACTCATGATTTTTTTTTTAACCTTTTTTAATGCATATTTTTGAACTGAGAATAGCATGTGAAGTATTTGACTTGCTGTGGAGGGAAATAATAGCACACAAACAAACATCACAGCTTTACCAATGGCGCTTCCCTGCCATGGAAACAGCTGAAATTAACCACATCATTCTTTGTTCTATTTATGTTTTAGATTCCATTTGAGCGACTTCACATCTACTGTACGGTACGTGTATAATTAGAACTGAACTCAAAACAAATACACATTTTTTTCAAGGCACTGCTGCATAGCTGGAAAAAGTAGCATTTTTATCATATATAAGCATCCAAAATACAGATTAATTCCTGAAAGTGAGGGGAGCAACTTGTTCTTAAAGAATTCTTACAATTTATGATTTACATCTGTTTTTATTTTCCTTTCTCATCGATATCAGAATGTTGCCTCATGCACGCAAAATTTTCCAAGCGTCTTCGAGTAATTTCCAAGTGGCCTCCTCTGTCTTGCCACTAATGAACAAAGTTAATTTGTTTCCCCATTTATTTTTATGAATCCTCCAGCTACCACACTCTGGTTTCCTCAGCTCCACAATTCATTTCTACTGCTAACTGGCAAAAGCTCTCTTCATTTATCAGATCCACACAGCCGGCTTATTACAAGAGTCCTCTTATCTGTCATATTTCCTTCCAGTAGCGCCGCAGTGGTTACAAATGGGACTTAGTCTATCTGGCTTGGAGCTGATGAGGGGGGAAATGAAATTATTGCGATTAGATCTGACCCAAATGCTGGCGTGCTTTGAGTGTGTGTTGCTGAGTGTATGTGTGTAGTGTTGGGAACAGTGCTGTTTTGTTGTGTTTGTGTGTTTCTAAAATGCAGCGGGTGACAGTGGCTAGCATCAAGATTAAGGCATTAGGCAGTGTCAATAAAGGTCAATGATAATAAAAGGTATCTTCTTCATTCAGTAATATTAGTAATATATCAATTATTGAATTGATTACTTTGACTTTTATCTTCTTTATATTGACTTTTTTTTACACACACATACCGACACACACTCCCCCTGTCTTTCTTTCTCTTTCAGTGAATAATTGAACAGCTAACCCCAGCCAAGGTTTAGCATTATCTAGCTTGTCGTCTGACTGCCAATCAGTTGACTCATCTACTCCTGTAGAGAAAACAAACAGGAGGGCACTGATGCAAGCCAGCAGGCGTCTCTCCAGCTCCTGAACCAACGAAAGGAAAAGTGTGCAGTTATCCGTAGCAATCAAATCACAGCGATAGACGTAAATGGATTTAATCGATGCAGTGAATAGGATCATGGAGATTCAATGAAGACCTTATTCTAAGGTTAACAAATTAAAAACAGACTTTAGTTCCTTAAAAAATTTAAAAAAATGATAAAATAAAAAAAATCTCTAGTTTCCAGATAAGTGCAGATTTTTGTGAGCCAGTGGTTGTGTTGAACACAGAGCATCCTACCCTTCAAAGAATGTGACATTTCCCCTTCTTGCTGAAATCACCAGGATGCGTGAGGAGTTTTATGTTGTTTTGTGGAGTGGAACAACTTGTTTTGCAGTGATGTGCATACAAAATAAAAACAGATGCATAAAATTAACCTGACGAGGGTTTTTTTTTTGTTTCAGGACATTGTTGTGAAAGGAGACAAAGCAAAACTGGAAGCAGCAGATGTAATGAAGACTTCAAATAATAGTTAAAACAATCTTTTACATGAGTTAAAATAAAATATAACTTTATTGTCATTGCAACAAGTGCAACAAAATTGCAAAAATAGTACACAGTGGCTGCAAGTATATATCCATATTATATTTAAATATAATTATTGAACTGAACTGAACCTAATTTAATACAAAGGTTTGCACATGCAGCAAATTAATAAATTAATAAACACAAAAAATCACACAGAACAATAATAAAAATGTTTTAATTTTGCAAACATTTCCAGAACTGAAAAAAATAGCATCCAGGGTTTTAAAGATAACATATTATTATTATTATTATTATTATTATTATTATTATTATTATTATTATTATTATTATTATTATTATTATTA
>JBAMHW010000019.1:14382396-14393284 GCA_037177495.1 Rhadinocentrus ornatus
AGGTGCTTTAGGTAAAAGGAGTCTGACGTTGGGGTTTTGGGTTTGTGATTTTCTCGTTTGGTGATGCATCCCCCTCCCCCCCCCCCCCCAAAAAAAAAGAAAAAAAATTACTGATAAAGAATATTCATAAAATATTTTTTTAATTATTTATTTTTGCTATTTTAGCTGATAAGTGAATGTTGTAAACTGGTAGGTATTTGAAATTTTCTATTTTAAAAATGCAAGCCCAAAGTAATGATAAAATGTTGCTTTTGTAAATGCAATCGGCTGCTTCAAAATGACCCCTCTGGCGGTTCTAGGGGGTATGTTGGCTTTTCAAGTGTTCAAAAATCTTCCTGGAGAGTTACTGAAAGTTGAATCATAATCCGTATATTACTTCTTGAGTCATGTTGCTTAAGGACAGACAGACAATTGTATGCCGCATTGGCGGAGGTAATAAAATTGTCCTACGTGTTACTAAGATATTGTAAAAAATGGCAGAAAAGCTTTTCTCAATACATTTTACAGAATATAACCGTGTATATTATTAATCGTTTTGTTTTCCTACTCATAAACAAGTATTTTTTGTTAAATTCCTTAAAGGTGTTATTTTAATATTTCACAAAGTAGTAGAACAAAGGAAATCAAAATCAAGTTTAAAAAGAAACATATATCTAATTGTGGTGGAATGGGATTTCCTCTCTTCCCACTTTATCTCCAAGGTGTGACTTGAATGCTGGGCGGAGCACAGTGCCTTATATCTGGGCAGGTGTTGCCTCTAAGTGTCATACTTGGTTGGTTGACTGCACTCCGGCAGTTGGTGTGGCTGTTACAGCCGATCGACTGTACTTAATTTGAAATCGTAAGTCCCAGTATCTATTTCTTGCTTGTTGGGCTTTTGGCAGTTTCTGGTTGTTTACCCTCGTTTTCTTTATTCGCATTGCGGTCTGCCGGCCATCACGGGCGTGGTGAAAGCCACATGTCAAGCGATTCACCGTTTGCGGGTCGGTTGCTTGACTGCTGCAGCGGCAGTTGAATTAGCAGATCAGCTTCTTCAGTGTCTCTTGTTTGCTGCTCTTCTCTCTTTCTCCCTGGGCAGGGGCTGCGCTCTGCAAAGGTGGATTTATACTCGAATGGTCGGTTATGGCGTAGCTGACGCTAGTGAGTTTTCTCTCGCACTCGAAAGTAGGGTGTACACGTCTTTTGGTGTTGTGTTTCTCCTCCTAATCTGAAGGTGGCAGCAGGGGTGGTATCGGCCAGTAAAGTCACCAGGTCAGAGTTCTTTCGATGGTGATCTTCAGTTCGGTGGGTATTTTATTTTTTAAAACAACAATGGTGCCCAGAATGGTTAAGTGTCCTTTTTAGCTTGTGGAAGAAAGCGAAGAAATAATTCCATCAGCCTCTCATCAACTTGACCCACTGGTTATTGTTTTTAAAAATGGTGGTTACCACACAAATTTAAAGATCCAGATATTCGGCAACACATGATCCCAAACTGACCAATCACAAGGGAGAATCTCCACGTAATCGTCTGCGTAGCAGGGGTGCATGTTAGGTCTGGAAGAGGGGCACGTCGAGCCTCTGCGGAGCTACATAGCGCCTACAGCAGATACGCAGAAGCCGTGTGAGTATATATCCGCCTTAGGACTTCATTGACTGCAGACAGAATAACGACGTAAGCCAAAGTGTTAATTTGTGTGTGTGTATGTTCCTGTAGGCCAGTGAACAAGTGTGCATTGTGGTGCACCACATGCATGCTTCAGCACTGAAGGACACACTGTTGTTTTGTCCCAGGTCGAGGACTGTGTTAACCCTCTTTTTGTTAACAGGATTGTAGTCCCAAGTCAAAACCCAGCCATTGCATGTTATATTTATAATTTGGAAGTGATTTTAATGTTTATATGTTTAGATTTAACCCCTGTGTAAATTAAATTTTTATTATTGATTGTTAATAAAATGTGTTATTTGTAAATCCATCTGTTCAGGTGCATGATTTGAAAATGTGATCTTTTTCTTTTACTAAAATTTACAGGACGATTGATTCCCCCCACTAGTTGCCATTGTCAGCTTAGGTAAAAAAAAAAAAAACCCTGCCTTGCCCTTGCCACATTAATATTGTAAATAAATAGCAAAATTGGAAAACAATCTTTTGCTTGAACAAAAAAGGTCTCAAAGATACTAAGGAATTCTGAAAATATTAAAAGCATTTAAATGGTTGGGAAAAAAAAATACTGATAAATATTGTTCTAGTTAAAATTCTTTCATAAAATTAGCAGTGAGTTATCAATAATTAAATTGTTACGGCTTGTTTATGAAAAAATGCGTCAATATATGTGGTTAATCAATATGCTGCACATTTTTACAATGGGTTTATGATTTTCTAGTTTTATACAGCATTAGTAAATGCTCACAAATTGGTTGTTATGAAGGTGTCCATTTTTTCCAAGTTGGTGCAACTGGACCACCAACTACCTAATAATGATGTCACCTACTCTCAACTACTAGAATTCCCAGACATCTGGAGCACATCATAAAACTATTTGTGTATATAATCATCAAATCTTGCAATAACTTAAAGGACGCATTATTTATTATTAATATTAATACTATTGTTAAAATATTATTAACATTCATTATTGTGCTATTAGGCGTCATTGGCTAGTTTTAAAGAAGTAGTATTAGATCAAAACCCTTGGTATGATAAGTTCCACTTAGAAAATGATGGCATAGCTTTAAAACTGTTCCTCTGCTCCCACAAGTCTTGCATATCACTTTTAAGTACAACGGACATAAGAAAATTGTTCAGCAATAACATGAAGAAAGAAACGTGTGTCAGGTCTCATGTTGCAAGAATCAACCACTTCCAGCAACTTGAATGATTCCAGCAATGTGACGACACTTAGCAAGGTAGCAACCACTGCCACAATCACAGGTGTGCATCCCTCTTTACCCTCTTCCTCTGAAGGCATCGTCTGCTGCTGGATTAAACTCAAGCCGACTTAATCTTACTACATGTAGTAAGGCGCAATTACATTTTTACTGGTTTTTGTCTGATAACCCAGAATTGAAATATTTAACAGGATCACTTTGGTTGAGCTCTAGTAGTCTTTCTCTAAAATAAACTTATAGAATACCTGTACAGGTTAGTTACTAAGCATTCCTCCACGGTTCCTCTTTGACTGAATGTAGATTTTTGTTGAGTGGTAAGAGCATAATGAAAACATCTGTGCTGAGCATCTGTGTTGTTCTGTGTGAAATGTGATCTATGGTGTTGAACGTATCTTTCTTAATATCGCTGTTTAGGTCCTTAACTGATCTTGGCCTAGGACAGTCTGTCATTTAATTATAAAGTCTGACAATTGGTTGAGATTACCAGACTGACTTTTCTATTCATAAATAAAGCTTAAATATTCAGTCATATCTGTTGGTCACAGCTGATATCAAATTGATCCAACTTTAATGTCACAAATGGGTTTTTTTTAATAGTAGAGGAAAATACTTCAATTCTATACCTTATTTGCTTTGAAATGGGTTAAATAATGAATTATTAATCTAGAATTTGGCCTCTAGTAAATTCAAACTGCACTTATTAAATGGGGCCCGCGCACAGCAATCAATTGCCCGACCTGTTAGTGTCCTGGTGCTCCTCTGTACTCCTCTTTGTCTAAATTTCTGCCCCTCGTTATTGAAGAATAGAGCCCACTAAAGCTGATAGTAATCTGAGATTAAAAAGAAAAATTTGGTGTCACTGAAATTTCACGATGCTCACACTGGAGCCTCTATGGCCAAAGAAAGTGAAAAACAGCAGCCTTACACAGAACTCTGCAGGGCAAAAGCCTGAGTATCTAAGAGACAAAATAGAGACTGGCTGCGATTAAGTGGCAATAGTTGTTGCCAGGGGAATGACAATAAGTTATAACCACATTATAACAGGATAACGAGGAATATCCTGCTACTGCTTTTGTCCTAAATAAGACCAACAAAGAATTTTTTTAAATTATTTATTCTTACTTTACTATAGTGAAAGATAGCAAGGACAACACACCAAACAGACCACCACAAAATATTTCCTTTGTGCTGCCCATGGTGCTGACTAATGGGTAGTCTTCCCAAAGTACTCATCACATTAACTTTTAATTCTAGTGTTTGGAACCAGCTTTTCCATCATTTGATCCATGCTGTTAGAATGGCAAAAGTTTTACAACATTCCAAAAATTCAAAAACACAACATGTAGACATGTGTTTCAAAGTTGGATCATTGTATGTCCAGTTCCAAGTAAGCGAAAGAGGTAGGAGGTGGTGCACTTACTATGGAATTTTATAGTGAGTGGTTTATTTCCATTTCTGTGCCCTATCCACCTCCTGCAACATTATTTTAATCTTAATCTTAATTTTCTTCATCAATCTTCCCTCCATCCTGCTTCTTACCATCCCTGTCCTCCCTGCCTCCTCTCCTGTCCTCTCTTTGATATACAAATAGTGCAACAGCTGGAAGTGGAATACTTCATCCAGGTTTGGCGAACCACCAACTTTCTCTCTGCTATTTTAAGCTCTTGCCTCCTTTTCCCTTTGGTTTTCTCTCAATTTAGTAGAAAGCATAACAGACACTGACAGATGTTGAATCCCCGCTTTACTCCTTATCCCTCTCTCCCTGTTTGACTCTGTCCTTTCCCTTGCTCTCTGTTTTATTGGTGAAAATTTGTGCAACAGCCACTGACACAGATGTTCAGTGTTGTTCGCAGAATCTAATTCTCCCTCCTCCTTTCACTCACTCTATCTTTCCCTCATTCTGCACCTGTGCAGATTCAGTGCCAAGCTCCTGTTGAGTCTTAATGGGAGGCCCAAACATTCCCGGAGCTTAGCTCATGGAAGCAAATCTCCCATTATTTTTTGCTGTATTATAGGCTGGGGCGACCCTGTTTGGAGAGTCACCAGCGAGTAAATGATGCAAGAGGCCATACAAATGTAAAAGCATTTTAATAACAGTTTACCCCTGTGTACATGTATAAACAAGTACAGACGCAAGACTAAATTCTCACCTGCCTTGGATCATAGCAGGCCATTAAATGGCTGTTCTCATTTACATAAATATGGCCACCTTTCCACATTCAAGGAGATTTATCAGGCCATTATTATCAATAAGAAAACCTGCATTATATACTGGAGAGGTTGGTAAGTCAACATGTCATATTGTTGAACTCTAACTTAAATTTAACTTAGGCGACTAAAGTTCAAGTCTTGTGTAGGGCTGCTCTTTTCCTGTATGTAAATGTTGCTTTTAAATTTGTATTTAGAAATTCAAGCCTTGATGTTCACATCTATTTTTCTGCAACACCAAACCAAGACAGCAGAGAGAAGGGGTTGTGATTATGTTTGAGTATTTCACAATGGGGAAAAAAGAAAAAATATTATTAAAGTCCTTATTTATTTAATTGTTCATTTATTTGTTTGTATTCCCTATGTCAAAAACACATGATAAACATTGCATTACTAATAACTGAAATATCTGGAAGGGCCTTAAAGAGATGCAGAATTCGGCAATTAGACCTGCAACTTTATGATATAAAAATATACGGTTTATTCAAGACACAAGACATGATCCGGTGGACAGCCATAGTCTTCTCCAAGTTGTGCCTGTTTATGTGTTTTCCTAAGATAAATAACAGACACAAGAACAACATAAACAGGAGGAAAAGGCAAAAGAAATAGTACACGTGGTACCATCAAGAAAAGATTAGGTAAAAGAGAAACAAGGAGGAAAGGATGGAGAGCAGTGAGAGCTGCAAATGAGTGTGAAGCAGATCGGAGGCTGTGTGCAGAAGCAGCAGATGGACTGGGGAGCAATGGAGCGAGGTGGAGGAACACAGCCTTTGTTCTCCCTGGTGTCTGTCTGCCTGTTTTCTTTTTGTCTGTCTGTAAGGCTACCTGCTTTTCTGTCTACCTGTCTCTGGGTTTGGAAATGTTTGAGAGACACCAACAAGCTCACATCCTATTGGAACAAACTTATGCTCTCTATTCTTCTGTTTGTTATGTTGCCTTTATTCTATCTTCTATTCTTATCTCTTCCATTTACAATTCTCTTTTTCTTAACCTCTTTCTTTAACGCCCTTTCTTCATTTTTATGAATAAAAATATGTCATATTCTTAACATTTTCTGCACCATTGACCTCCATACCACTTTTTGTAAATCTGTCCTTGTTTTTCTCAATCTCCCTTTTCCTCTTTGCACATCCACTATCATCAATTCCCCTACACCAGCATAGCACTTAGAGTCCCCAGAGAACTTGAACACCACCTAGCGCCCCAGCTTTCCCTTTCTCTCTACTCATTGCCCAGATGTTATGGGACAAGCCATTGCACCTACACAACATTACTCCTAATATGTCGCTGGAGTCGAGATTATGCCCATGGTAGAGCTCATTCGCTCAGATTGTGGCACATAGTAGAATGTGAACTCAAATCCTCATCGAACCTTTGTTTTAACCACAGCTTTGCTCTTTTCCTCAAAAATACTCCAATTTTTCTCAAAATGTATCACTTTATTTTGCCAAGATGTAGTGGTCAATAATACAATTACTTGTTTGGTTAAAGAAATTTTTATAAACATTTCACTCACTCACCCTTTGTATTGTTTAATTCAAATGTGCAATGAGTGTGTGTGTGTGTGTGTAGAACCTCTGAAGATCATCCCAGCTCTCCTCACAGCAGGGGAGTGCAATGCAAAGCTGTGAACAAAGGATGAGGAGAAGATCATGTGTGTGTATGGGTGTGCATGTGACAGCACACATAACCGTATATCCTCAGGGCTGACTGCTGCCTAGCCTCTGTTCTCTCTACATCCATCTTTTGCTGTGTGTGCTCGAGAGTGTGTATACACGCGTGCGTACTGATGCTATCATCATATTAACATAGATGACAATCTGGCACGAAGATGCTGATCAAAGATAAATTTCCCTCCCTGGCTCACCTCCTGTTAATTACGCCATCTGTGTAGGAACGCAGAGTCCTGAGTGTGGGGGAGGCCGATCCATCAAATGCTCTCGCTCTACGTTGCTGACAGGTATTCACCAGAGACTTATCGCCTCCCACCCCCTGATAGGTTATGCACATATGGCCGTGAGGGCACAGGTATTCGTAGTTCAACATACATGTGCATGACTTGCCACATTCTTTCAAAGGGTTTCAATGCTGTAAAGCCTCAAACCGATTTCTCTCTCACACTCACATACACAAACTAAATATATATTCACAACCCTTTGCTCACCTCTCACCACAAATCACACACATTTCAGCAGTTTTCATGCAGCATTTAACGCAAACATTTGGCCATTTGGCCAGATTTTCAATAATTTAAATTCTTCAATTGCACTTGGTTTAGCAGGTAGCTAAAATGGAAGAAATTATACAACTTAAAACAAGGATAACTCAGGTACAAATACAGGCCAATAACGCAGCAATATGCAAAATCATCTTTAAAGCTGTGGGCATGCACAACAATAATCACAACTGTAATTCATTAAAGTTATGTGCAAGTTACATATATAATATATTGTATCTGCAGGAAGCCTGCTGGCTATACTACAAAGAAATGTACACACATTATTTAACATGAAAACAGTTAAGGTTATTTAACGCTGCTCCTCTAGGGCCACTGCTCTGCAGGTTTTAGATGACTCTTTACTCTTACACCTGATTTAAATTCAATTTATCTCCTCAACAGCTAGACTTCAAGTTCTATACAAGCCTGTCAATAACCCACAAATCTGAGCCAGGTGCGTGTAAGTAGGTAAAAACCCAAAACCTGTCAGATTTGTACAGCTCTGCTCTACAAACTTTCTAACCAGGGGTCACCAATTGCAGACCTCTTGGGCCACGGTCCTGCAGGTCTTAGATGTTTCACTGCTCATTTAGGTGCAATGGTTCTTCAACTGCTTGTTGTCAAGTTCTAAAAGCTTTTTAATGACCCATTGTTTTGAATCGGATCTGTTGCAGGAGGGAATCATCTAAAACCGGTGGGACACTAGCCCAGGAGGTCCGCAGCTGGTGATCCATATAGACTTTAGAATAGATGGTGCATTGTAAACTATGTCTGCATCAGTTATTAGACAAGTTGCATATGACTCACAAACAACAGTCATGGGGGTATTTGCCTTTTTAACTTAAATACATGTGCATGAACCATCTTGACAAGAAGATTAGCCACACATTTATCATTCATCATTGGAAAAATGTAATATTGTCATTTTCCTTCCTAATTCCTGAACATGGAGGGCTCCAACATTGTAGATTGACTTGTTTCTAACCTGTGGTATGAATGGCGAGGCAAGAATGTCTGGTTTAAATGTAAAATAGCATTACTGGCAGCATCTTCATTCCTCATTGGTTGGTGTAACTGGAGCACATCATGTTAGCGTCCTTTGCTGCCCTCAGTCTCTCCCACTCAGCTTGTCTCTTGTAATTCCTCTTCTCAGTACTTTCAATGCAGGTACAAGCATTGCTCCATAAGATCAATTTATCACCAATCTTTATATTAAAAGCTAGCTTATTTATCAGAATCTGTCATAGACACTGAACATTTAGTTAAAGTCAGTTCAAAGTCATTGGCTTGCCATTAATCACACAAGAGGGAGTGTTGTATCGCTTATCTCAAAACCTCTAATAAAGTGCTTTCTTGAGTTGTAACATGAGATGAGGTTGCAAACTTCTAGTTTTCATATTTCCCAAAGTCGTTCCTCTATCAGCATGATCTCTGGCCACAAATACTCATTTTAAAATTATCTGCAAAGCCACGTCAACAAGGTATTACAGGTTCCATCTGTTCGCGGACTTTGACTGTGAACCCATGTATACTTCTTTTCTTGCATACAGACCGGGAGGGCACTTAATTCTCCATGTTTCCTTTAATCCTTTATTTATTCCTAATTGATTTTTTGTCATACCCACAATTTTTATCACATTATCGGGGCAGAAAAACAATTTGCCATCAGACATAAATTACTGAGCTATCAAACACTAATTAAACACTGTTTAAATAACCATCACAATGAGTAATCAGATAGTTGTAATTATCTGATATGATGCATCTACATGCACTTCTGAAATACAATATTTGAAAGATCTTTGCCTACATTTACCAGTCCATTGTCGGATTATGTTAGAGTACATTCGTAGTCACTTCCTGTTATTCTCAAAACATTTGGTGGAACCCACGGTCTTAGCGTTAGCTGATGATGTGAGAGGTATTAAGCTGCTATAGTTTAATTTCAGATTGTCTTGAAGTGAGAAGCTGACTTTGGGCGTATAGGTGTCTTGTCACAGCTATGAACACAATCTACCAAAAACCATTGACCCTCCTTATTTATGAATTGTTTTGGTAGTTTTCCAGTCATAAATTTAGAATTATTATCACGATTACAAAGTGATAACAAGTACAAGTATGGGGTTTTTTTGTGATTAAATTTGTGTTGATATTGAAACAAAAAAATAACAAAAAAAATTTGCACAATTCAATAATTGATTAATGATATTGATTAAGAATACACATTACAGTCCACAATGCCAAGAGAAAAAGAAAAAACAGTCTAGGTCCAGAAGAAGGTGGAAAAATAAAAGACAATAAATAAATAAATAAATGAATAAATAAAGAGAAAAACCCTTTGTTTAAAAAAGCTTTGAGATCCTCTATGGTCAGTGTCCAAAGTTTAACTATATTGTCTTTAACACCCATGAATGTGTGCAGTGGAGTTGACAATTCAAATTAAGCTTTATCAATAAACATAAGCATTCATTATCTTTGAGTGAGCATTGAGTGCTCCTTTCATCTAGTAGAAACCATCTTCTTGGCAGCAGTAAGTCCAGCTAAGCTAATACATGTTTCTGAGATTCATGCAGCTGCAACTAATGCAAATAATTTAAAATCAATATAAATGGTGACACTGGAACTGAGATGTCTAATAATATGGGCAAATTTTCCTTTACCGTGTTCCAAAAATGACTCTCACTAGTACATTCCCATATCATGCCAATTCTACCAGAAGGGCATAGTGTGCAATTGGGGTCAGGCTTACGTTTTATACAGTAAAGTCTACTTGGTGTCATACACTATGTGTTACGATATACCTCCTCAGAGACAGATCAGGATTAGACAATGCTTTATTCACAAAGGAATCTGGACAGGATAGCTTACGACTGGAGTGAACACAGGAGCATGAAGGATATGGGAGGTGAGTCGGGACCGGCTAGTAATGACAAGGTCCGACCAGGAATGACTGTGGAGCTGGGTATATGTAAGCAGACGGGGAATAGGAAACGGGTGTGAGTACTCGGGTTGATTGGAGTGAGGATCAGGGACAGGTGTGGAGGATCAGGGGAGTGATGCCGGTGGTGGAATGATGGATGTGACACTATGAATATGGTGATGGTCAGGATTCCAAGAGGAGAGTTTAACCATATCTCAAACACCTTCCCATTCAAAATTAAGGCTAAAATCAAGTAAATCAACTTGGCAAAGCAAATCTAATGTTCCTTAAGTTCCCTTCAGAAGATGATGGCATAGCTTCAAAACTGTTTCTCTGCTCCCACAAGTCTCACATAGTACCTTAAGTAATTGAGGTTAGGTAAGAGAGGATTGCTATGGGACACATACATTTTCACTGCAGTTTGCAATTGCAGATAGAAATAAACAGTAGAATGTTGAAGGTTAAACTGTGTGGAGAGGTCCTCAAGCAAGTATAGGCACAAGCTTCAAACAGCTGGTCACAAAGGTGTATCCCTTTGTCAAGCCATTCTCTACAGTGGCTAAATTTAAATGGGTGTTTACCAGTTAAGAGGCCATGGTGGCTGTGGCTTAGGAGGAAGAGCAGTTGTCTTTCAACCGGAAGGTTGAAGGATCGATTACAGGCTTTCCCTG
>JBAMHW010000019.1:14401169-14419004 GCA_037177495.1 Rhadinocentrus ornatus
TATATATATAGGTATATAGGGGTATGAGGGTATGTGTTTGTGTGTGGAGAGAATAACAGAGGAGTAGCAAGAACAGCAGTCACAGAAGGTTTCACAACAGGGGGTAATGGACGTAGTTATTGCTGGGCAAACCTCAGTAGCATCTTGACTAACCTGAGATGTCACCATCACTGATCCTGCCAAAGGGCTCCCTCAAGGCCCCTACTATGCTGGAGTTTGTGCGCTCAGGTGGTCACATGAGCCTAGGTGACGATGAGTGACAAATCAAAAAACCAGAGAGCATAAAAACGTAGAGCTGGTGGCAGCAGAACAGCGCGTGGGGAACTCAGGGGCAGATGGAGGGAGGTGCAGCGGTGCGCAGCGAACAGATGGCCGCTCCAAACTTGATATATGAAATTAATAATGCTTCTCAAATAGAATTCAGAAACAGGAATACATTACCTGAATTTTAATAACTAGTTTTCTCATTTTTCTTTTTTTTTTTTTCTTTTGTTTTTTTAGAAGTGGGGGTAGAGAGGAACATTTGCATGTCAATGAGAGATATGTGAGGGTAAACAAACAAGCAATGTGGCCCATTCTAATGGTTGTTTTTCCTTCTGCTCCATCTGAAAAGCAGACAAAAAAATGGTAAATATCTTCCATGGACACACCATCTGTGGGTACTAAAATAATCTAGATCTTACAGATAAATCCCAATCATACGTGTATTATGGTTTTTATTGATTTAGCAACAATAACAGCGACGTAAAAATTACAGTACCCTTTCCCTTTATTTGATGATTTTTGAAGAAAATAAGCCTTGAACTTTCTTTTAATTGGCTTTGACACATCTAGTTGAAATCTTTAAAGTGGTTTGGCTTTCTCAACAAATAGTGTTAGCGACAATTAAATTGTCCCATGAAAAACAGCTATTCAAAGGTCTACAGGATCACAAAGTTCAATCCACTGATGTGGTTCTTATTAAATGGAAGAACCTATTCAGTTACATATAATAGTTTTCTCCCTTTTAAAAGCTGAGCTCAGGTAGACAGCGATGAAGGAGAAATCACAGCAGAATTTCATCAGCTAGAAAAGTCATGAAGTCTTCTGTACAAGCACATTTCTGTGGGTAAGTATATCGGCAGGATGGAAATAGTCAAAAAAGCCTATGTGTCTTACAATTTGCATCTTATACCATCTATTTGTTTATTACAAGGTGATCCTATCTGTTGTGAATGTGTAATTAGGTGGGGTTTTTTTCTTTTAGTCTAGTCAAAAAGGCAACTAAAACTGGTAAATTACTGTTCCCCAACCCCCTGACTTGCACGTGTCATAGGCCGTGCTGTGTTTTACAGAGGTTGGTGCCACTAATCAAGCTACCAACCTTGTATTTAAGGGATGATAGGGTAGTCCATGAGCCACAAGCATCAAAACCCATGGTATGTACTGGATACTTCAAGGTTGCATGGATATTTCCCACCTTAACACAGCAGAAAAAGATATCATGGTGTTTATAAAGTGGGGGTAAATCTCCTTCTGTATGTGTTATTAACTGCTGCTCCCTTCTGTGTTGTGGCAGCTGGTTGGGTCATGCATGTGTGATAGTACCGTCTGGAGGGACCAAATTCCAGAAAATCCTTCATTGAATAAATTGGATTTTTTTTTTGTTTGTTTTGAACAAGGATTCTGCTATTTTAGGGCTAAACTCAGTAGTTTTCTATCATCGGATATGTCACCATTGTGATTTGTAAGTAGTAATTCATGCGTACATGATAAACTGAGGAAAAATATTCTCAAAATTGCATGTATTTCAGGTTGATCATACAATGGTTTTTTTTTTTAAAAAAAGATTGATTAAAAGTAAACATCTTGATTGTGTACTTCTTAACCTAAAACAAAGAGCAAAATGTTCTCATGGGTTTTTTGGGGGTTGCCATGCTATTATTTTTATTGGTCTGGCCCACTGGAAATCAAATTGAGCTGTGTGTGGCCCCTGAACTAAAACACCCTTGGTTTAAACTCTTACTTTAAACAGTAATTATAAAGCTGGGACAGCAGTCGCCTTGCTGACGTCTGCAGGTTACAGATTTGAGGCGTTAGTCAGACTGTACTGATACAGATGTCTTTATGCACTACAGCAGGACATCAGCGTGATGGAATATGTAGTTTAGTTGTAAATAATTATATTTATAACATTCACAAAAATCATTGCACAAGCACCTGCCTAAAGAATGTCAGGTTGTGTTATCCTCTTAATGTGTAATCTGAACCAGGAGTCAATATCTCAGTAAATCCAGACTTAGGCTTTGCAAATCCTCTATGTTTCAGTGCAGTCAGGCAAAATTATAGACAGAAAATCCAGGAAATTACTTTTAGAATATAATTGTTAACAGAACTATAGAATAGTAGGATCCACATGAAGCAGAGGTAGATGGGCTTAGTGCCACTTTGTGACTAAACCACCTCCATTTTTTTTCTTCTGTTAAATAATCCCAGATTTCAAGCAGGAGACTGTGGCACAAGGATAAAAAAGGAATAACATATGGAGCTGTGTCAGTCTGCTTCCTCTTGTTAGCTGATTTAAACACAAGACAAATGCTTAAAAACTAGACCACACTTTTAATATTTAGCTTTACCATATTGTATTTTGTAATGCTTGTCTATCCCATTAATAAACATTATTTCCAAAAAGTCTAATTGAAAGTGAGAATTTCCTTTATGTAAGAGGGTTTTATTTGGGGTTGGCGACTGAAGGATTCTGACAAACTGCTGAAACTGATGAATACATAACAGAAATCTGATGACAGTGATACTGTACCCCTGCAATATGTAGTGGGAGTGGCTGCATGAGTAACTTGGAACTGGTTCAGGTACACAGTCTGTTCACCTTCATGGGTAATGACAGATGGACCCGGTAGCTTTCTACAGCACAGCATTGTAGAAAAAGCAACCATGTTATGAGGAAGAAGTTTGTATGTGTGGGAGTTTGGACAAGCTCTGGTTCACCGTGATCGGAGCTTTCATTGATGTTTACACCTGTGTTTACAGTCACAGTCTTTTATATATAAAAAAAAAAAACAGTTTGTTTTCCTTCACAAATTAATTAGTAGAACTAATTTACAATCACTGCGTCATCAACAGTGGTTTTAGGGCAACTCATGAGTTTCAAGGTGCATCTAAATCCATGGGGGTGTATGCTTACGCTCCAAAAACAGAAGGTAGAAGTTGGCAAGGTATTGTGCACATGGAGAGTGTTACTTACTGGTTATTGTGGTGGTCATACTGTGTCCCGTATGGCTGTGTATAAATGAACAGCATGCAAACACCTTCTGTCCAAACATCTGTGACAGGCACATTTTAGGCAGTCTTCCAGCAGCTAAAAAGGATGGAGGCAGGGAAAATAAGAAATAAAAAAAAAGAAAAAACTCTGTAGCTGTGTGGTGTAGTCAACCCACTCTCATTTAGATGGTTGATAACTTTTCCATTTTGTTTTTAAATTGTTTTCTTTGTCATACAAGCTTCACATTTCTGTGTGAGACACAATGTGACATTTCATTCTTCTTTAACTGTTCAAGGATGCTTTGCAAAAGGAGCTGTTGATTAAACTCCCTTCCAGGTAGTTTTGACTTTGCATTGTTCCACTGAAAAATCAGAAAACCTTTGAAAAAAAAAAACCCTAAAAAGCAAGCTTGTTTCTCAGCAAGCAGAATTCATTGGCAGTGTTGTAGTACTTGACCACTTTCTGTGATTCATAACAGATTCAGGCTGCTACATTGGTATTTTAAATCTTTTATACAATATTAAGTTAAAAAGTCAGTATTTGTAATGACTGTTGGCGTAAGATGCTGTGGGTCTGAAGTTGTGTTAGACTGTGTGATGCCATGTGGCTAACACTGAGCAGCATCACTATGACACTACCATAGAAAGAAGCAATAACAATCAAGCTGAATTTATCACACCTGCAGTGTATTATGGGCAAAGGTTAATTAGTTTATATGATGGATACTATTTTTGTCTTATCAACGTGACTGACACATCACTGGGAACTGAATGTCAACTTGCGTCAAGGCACAAGTGCCAAGTTAAATTGCCTTGAAACAAATTTTTCTTTGTTTAGACTTTCATGTTCTACAAATATATATTTTTTATTCAGCAGCTTCTTTAGATAAACTGTCCATCCAAGCAGTCTTATATGCATTCTCTCCTCATAAAAACAGAAAGACTTAAAAATAAGCTCAGAAATCCAAAGTTCCTCTGTGAAACTTCAACATTTCCTATCATAAATACATAAATGTCTCTCAGCAAAAACAACTTGGTCACATTGTGAAACTTTTAGAGTTTTTACCTCTGACCTCTGAATCCTCCAATTGATCTCTGCCAACCAGTTCCAGCTTTCACGCAGGAAGTCTCACTCTTCTTAGTAAAGTTACATTATAATACAAGTCAGTCCTGGTGATGCAGTTTGTTTTCCCCACTTGGTTTTTAAAGAGAACTGACAGTTTTCCTACAATGCTCATCTGTTAAACTGAGTTATTTGTCTATCACATGATAATGCAGCTCAAAGACTTTTAGTTTGAACAAAGCTTAAATGTAACCAAATAGGTTTTTAGTCCAACTTTTACCAGTTTGTAAAGGGCCTATATGATAGTAGTTTTGTGGCTTGAACCCAACCAAGTAGGGCAGTTATGTTTTTTAACCGTGCCAAAGATAATATTCTGATATTGTCTCTTGTTTTGAACTGTACTCAAACCGTACCTAAATAGTAGCAACTGTGAGCATGGACTTTCTTACATTAGTCAGTAGGTCTCTGCTGCAACCACGTTTGACTGATCTGGATGGAAACAACTTCAAGTTGGTGTTCCACAAAGACGGGCCAGACTGTTTTCTAACGGTTTCAGCACTAAGAATTGCATTTTTCTGCAGATTTGCAGACAACACAATCAACTGCTTTCCTTGCAGACAGTCTGGAACAGACTGCCTGTAGCCAATCTCCAGTCTCATAGGGCTGCCAGAAGGCCTGCAATAAATGAATACATTTTTAAATTGCCAATGTCACGTTTCTTTAGATGTTAATCTTTAAATCCAATACATGTAAAAATTTTAAAGGGTGCAACCCACACAGCACCCAACAGTGTAAGATTTATTGCCAAGAGGCATTATTACAACAAAAAAAACGATCAAACACAAATTTCCTTATTCTTTGTGTTTAGTGTAATTTTGTCTTCAACTCACCAAGAAGTGAATGAGATATAAATATACATTATAATAAAGGTTTTGTAGAAATTCAAGATGGACTGAAAAGATAAACTTCCAGAAATGACTGCTGGTGATTTGTTTTTTAGCTTTTTTCTGTGCTACTTCTCTCGCGTATTATCACAGAGCTGTATGTTTTTGTAGTCAAAGAACCTAACCTAGCAAAGATGTTTTTCATCTACAAGTTACATGACTCGGCCAAGGCTGTGTACACTAGTGCTTGGCACAAACATACATTGCTGGTCAAGGAGGCGCCTGTTATAAAAATACACAAGTAGAAGCTCGGCTGTGGAGGTTCTGCTGCTCCTTCTCAAGGCATCACGTCATGCATTCTTTCTGTTTTCACTCATTTTCTAGCGTTTTTGCTGCCACAGCTTTGCCCCCTGAACACGACTTATAAAAGACATCTAGTGTCAGCCAATTATTTTGGACTTTGATGGTCATAAATCAAGGCTGACCAATAAAAATGAAGACAGCCAAGTATAATGTTCGTGTGTGACTCCAACTGGATTGTAAATGAAGCCAGATGGGCTGGGGGAGTGCCATTGAAGAGAGCTGGATCCCATCACTAAATGGCTGTGTGTGTGTTTTCCCCTTGTGCACAAATTATGGCATCACCTCATTCAGCGGCATAAATCAAAGCCCAAGCTGTGATATGTGTGGGGCATCTCCTCATCTCATTACTAAGACAAATTCTCTGGCAGCCTTGGATGTGTGAACCCTGTTTGAATGGTTGATTTTTCTACAATCTGTACTTCTGTTGCTGCAGTTATTTTGGAGCAACTGTAAAGCTATTTGTGTGATTTCAAGACATGCTTGGAGACAAAACAGACACTAGGGGTGAAACCTCATAAGGGAGCTCTGGAAATGTATTCAAGGGGACTGACTTGTTAAGATCTGGGAGGATAGAGATGAAGGGAAGCAAAAGAAAAGAGATTGAGGGCTGTGAAAAAGAGAAAGGATATGACTTATAAAAAGCATAGCATAATAGAAAGGTTTGGACACTGACAAAGAAAACTTTGTGGGTTAACAGACATGCTGGTGGACAGTGATGGAGTTGTTTGGAAGCATTCTGATGCAGACTTACTGAGGTCGGTACTTTCCAGATGCACGATGGCCTTCATTCTTCTCACTTAAGCAAAGAAACAGATGTCTTAAAATCTGGATTTCTCATTTAGTGATAAGACAGGTTCTCCTGGTTAACAATGATGGGTTTCTCTGCAGCAGTCTTCATCATGCCAAAATGTACACAGGCAAGTTATAATATTTTTACTCTTCTATGTCTCAGCTAGCAGAAACTTTGACAACTATGACTGTTCTCGGTGGATTTACTTCATATAAAAGACTTTTACATATGGTATTCTTAAATTTCTGAGGTGAAGAAGACTTGGCCAAGCTAAATAAGATTTTCCTCATAAAGTTAGACTACTTCATCAGTCAGCAATGAAACAACACAAGGGTTGAAAGATTGTCTTTTCTGCACAGAATGATTCATGGGAGCAGTGAACAGTCTGACCTGTTATGCTTTCTGCATTATGCTCTCTGAGGTGGAAGTACCTCCAAACTGTCACCTGATAAAAAGATGCTTCCAGTCGATATTTTGGCATGTCGTTTATAACTGAAGGTCATCAATATAGGTCTGTGAAAGATGTGGGAGTACTGAACTCAAATGTCAGTCAAAGGCAGTTCTATATTTTATACAGTCTGTGCCGCTGCAGGCAACGCTCTCTATGTCCCCACGTTTCCTTTCACAGAGGTACTTTCTTTCCTCTGGAAACTGATTAGCAAATATAAACCTGATTGTCTTAAGCTTCTTCATGTGAACAGTAAATCAATTAGTTAGTCTAATTTAAATTCATTGAATGAGACTATCAATCATTAATAGCCAATATGGCTCTCAACATCCTTATTTGATGTAGATATCTTAGTTGTCCCGAGATTTTATGATATAACTTTTACTACTCTAATTAAATATTGCTTATCCTTTTCTATTTTAATGTATGTGACAGGGAGGTGTAATTGAAGAACTCTGTACATACTGAATATTTACTTTTAAACTATGCGTTAGGGATGAGTTAATCTGTAACAAGTGTCGTTATATAATAGAAATCTGAAGTCTTTTTAAAACATCCATTACTAAATGAAGAAAAAATAAACCTGTTGATTTGATGGTATGAGGCGTCAGTAAATTCATTAAATGATGGCTTATAAACTTTGAATCACATGCAGACAAATGAAATGACCTGCTACAGTCCAAGCACTGACTTGTCATGAGTCATGCATTAACTAAAGATAAGTATATATTTCTTTAATCTTTTTTTTTTAATAAAGTTTCCAATTTTTTTGTACTGTGACAACACTGTAATTACTTCGATGAAAGAGTTTTTTAAAAATCCCTGCAAATGTAGTTGCACAATAATTTTCCTCCATTCCTGTGGTGTGGGCCCAAAGAAAAGAAGTGGGATTTCATCCAACAGCTGAAAGTCTGGACAAACCTTTTCTAACTTTTTCAGGACATTTTTTGAGCCATATCAGGCATGTTCTTTGCCACAATACACACATCGTTTATCATGTGCTCCAGGAATTGTCATGGTGGGCAACAGCAGGCGTCAAGCTGCAGACAAGTTATACATCTTCTGTTTTTTTGCTTTAAGGAAGAGCTGAGGAAATCATAACAGATGTGTGTTTGCCTGTATATGGTTGTATGCATCTTAATGTATTTGTAAGTACACCCATGTACAAGGAGATCTGCATGTGTCTGCCAGCAGCCATCTTAGTGTCTGGAAGAAAGGATTGCTGGCTCTAATGGAAAAACAAGAACATAAAAGAGGAGAGGACCTGGATCTTATCATTCAGTGGTTTAACACTAACCAGACCACCACTCGTCAACTCCAAGCTGCAAATTAGGAGCTGAGAGCTGCCGACTGCACTTGTGACAAAGAGATGATGGAGAGCAGGCGGGCTGGGCTGCTTCACAGCTCACATGGACCCTGATACAAGAGGAATGCTCCCCATGTATAGCCAGTAAGAGAATGAAAGCTCTTTATTGGGTAAAAAAGAAAAATTTTCATCTGATTAATTGAACCTGGGCAGAATTTTTATTTCTACAACGTTTTTAGTGCAAAATGTAAATGGTGTTAATTAAATTCAAAAACAAATTTGCATTTAGCATGTAGGACAGTTTTTTCCTAAGTTTTTCCATGACATCACATTGTTTAGCTGTGTGTAGTTCTTGTTATTTCTACCTGTGCTTTCAGTATATTGTGACTTATGGAAATAAAAGCCTCTTATATCGCAGGCATCAGACTGTGTGGCTGTAAAATCTCTAGCCAGACCGATACCATCAAAATATTAAAAGTCCAGCTAAAACTATTTCAGGTATGCACATGAACACAAATACTTGTTAGAAAATATTTGGGGAATTATATAGAAAGTCTTACAGGAGTAAATGTGGCTCTAAATTTAGTTGAAATGGTTACAGTTTTTTTATATTTTCCATCATTGAATATTTATTTATCAATTATGCAGGTGAAAAATTGTGATACTATGATGGCGTATTATATGCATTTAAAACAACATTTTCCCAACACCATGATGTTAAAATCCTAAAACTAATTATCTGGCTGAATATCTGACAGATAGCTGTCTAACAATTCTGCCTTTTTCAGAGAAATACATCTTCCATTTCAGAATAACATGAGCTGCTCATATTGCCTTATATAATAATAATGTAATGAATAAGAACTTAATGAATCTAGTGAAGAGTCAGATTGCACTGCAGCACCGAAGGGGTTTTCTAGAGAGCTGTAAATTTGCTGAGTGGATCAACAATCTAATTTGAGGAGTTATTACCACGGCTCTAAAACAGCTGCATGTGCAGACAGTTGTGAAACTGCAGATACTGGAGTTATTGGAGTTACACTTGGTGGACTGATTTTGAGCTACACTGATGGCGAGGTGACGATCATCACCAACACTAATCTTTTTTACTGGCAAATTTTTTGGTTGGCAGTTAATAAGTTTTACAGGAGACAACTGGTTTTAACGGTTAAACCATTGTGATTGGTGGTTATGGCTTGATAGATTCGCTCCCTTTATATTTTTATTTTCCCATCATTGTGTTAATGTTTTATCTGAAAGGCATGCATACCAGAGAGCAAGTAATCCACAGCTAGAAAGTGTCAATGTTTGGTTTGTTTAAAACAAATGAAATAAATAGTTCAATTGACTCATCTACGCCCTGCGATGGACTGGTGACCTGTCCAGGGTGTACCCTGCCTTCACCTGGAACACTGCTGGGATGGGCTCCAGCTCACCCCGCAACCCCTAATGGGAACAAGCGGTACAGAAAATGGATGGATGGATGACTCATCTACTCTACTTATTAGCCCAAGTCTTGAGTGAAACTTAACCTTAACCCTTTGTCAGTGTCATATTGAGAGAGAAAATGGCATGTCAACCTAATGCATTCAAGGTAGGGCACGTTTTTTTGTTCATAGGTATAAAATTGTATTTGAAATATTGACATTTTGAGCATTCTTGAAAGTCTAATGTGTGGCAACACAGAGCAGTGTGTAGTAGTGAGTCAGAGCTGTTAGCTGTAGAAATTACACAAACCTCAACCAGCCATGGACATTAAATCATTCACATTCATAACATTCATAAAGTCATTAACAGAATTAAATGTGGCGTCTTTATCAAAGCACAAGCATTTGCACAGTATTTTCTTTATTCTCATCACAATAGTTTCATTGAGGTGTCAAATTGCTTAATTTGATCACAGATTAAAGGTGCACTACAAAACATTTAAAATCAGTAAATGTTTGCATTACAGCACCAGTAACTCAAAGTAAAATGAATGTAACCAAACTAAAATCAGAACCTAACTTGGAGCCCTGAATGGCAGCTGACATGATTTTCCATGGAAGGAAAGCCAAAGCAGTGTTGATTCTAGTCTTATCTATGTGGGAGGCCTTTTTTCCCAAAGAATCTGGTTCCTTTGGTGGAGGAAAATCTGAGAGCACACCTCAAGCTGAATGCTCTGAAATGCTCAGGGACTTATATGCTCAGTGATGAACGGGTGAATGGACCAGGTGCCACAACATTGGATTATGAAATGCACACAGTGGACTTTGCAGGAAAGTATGTCATTACATTATTGTCTTTACATGGAAAACATTGTGCTTTCTACTATCTAAATGTAAAAAAAATATCATAGATCATTCCTCAAAGCACAACTGTGAATAAAATTACATGCTTATTCTTTATTCATTTATACACAGTAAGTTTACAATAAATTTGTTGCACATTTTTCAGATATGTACTGATTTCCTTAAATTAGATATATTAAATGTTTTAGCGAAGCAGTTGCAACAGCATCTTACAACACAGATTCCACAGTATCTGCAGTTGGTGGTCACTTTTTGGCTTAGCTGTATTTTAAAGACCCACTCCTTAGATTTTTAACTTTAAAACTCTGCATTCTGGACTCGTTTGATGGCAAAGTGAAATTTATTATGTGCATTTCTAAAGCTGTCGTTGCCCATCAGCGACCCACAGCTGAGAAACAGTACTATGCAACTTTTTTATCTGGGATGCTGCAGCTGAGTGTCGCTTGGTGCACGCGTCACATGCTAGCAAGCAGATGTAAACAAACCGGCTGTTTTGAACGCACGTCTTGGCTGATTTGGCAAAGAAACATTAGAAAACAATATTGGAGGAAGAGAGGAAACAAAAGACAGCCACAGACAATGCAAGAGATAAGACAAAAGTCAGCATAAGACTGTTTTTTACTGTCTGGAGAGAGCTCACTGTACAGGTAGGATGCAAGATGGATGATGAATTAGCCGTCAACGGGGACGTGTCTGAGAAAATGGCAAAACTAGTCTATCTTTAAGAGTTAAATTATGACTTAATTATTCAAAATTTTAAATGCATGGAAAAGCCATACCTCACAATGTGTAAATATTAAACATCTAAGGTTAGTGGTAAGTGTTCTGATAATTAACGTAAATCAGTAGAATGCCCTCTGAAGTCATGGAAACATGACTGTGTATGTATATATAGTTGGTATATGTACACATGGGTGTGTGTGTTTCAAGTGTTATATTTACTCAGCTAAGCAGGCTTGAACCCAACCGCCCCTCATATGATCCTCTGTCTCCATTCCTTATCAACAGTACTTTGTCGTCCCTGCCTCCCAGTCAGTGCTGTGTGTCTGAACCACCTCTCAGCCTGATAGCCAGCAACCACCTAAAAACACATGCACTCTGTCAAACTCCAGCTGAGTTCGCCTGCTTGCTGTAATGAAGCACACATATGTTTCAGACCCCATCACAGTTATGTGCATTTTTAGCATGGTCACACATACTTCCAGGCAGTTTCTTAGACGAAGATGTGATGCATTAAATTTAAACAGTATAAACAGGAATTCTACATGCCGGCATTTAGAGAACTGTGCATCTGAAGCTTAATTGCAATGTTTTTCAGTTAATATCAACTGGATCAACATGCAAAAATAGCAATTCGTTAAGAGTGTCTCCACAAATGGCAACATACTGCAGCAACAAATTGGACAATTAGGCAAAGCTGCATGTCTCGCTGTTGTAACTGAGACTGAGAGGAAAACAGAAAAACCATTATACTAACTTTGCATCCAGTACTTTCAAAGCTCAAGCTGTTTTTCTTAATTTGGAGTTCAAACAGAAAAATACATATATATATATGTGTGTGTGTGTGTTTGACAGCTATTTCTGTTAAATTTGTGTGCAAAATGCAATAATATAGATCGGGGGTCTCAAACTCAACTTACCTGGGGGCTGCTGGAGGTATGGGTGAGGCTGGGCCGCATCAAATATTATACAAAAAAAAAGGGTTTCAGGTATTCAAAAAAAACACAACTGATCCAATCTTCTCAATCTTTACTAAAACCAATTCAGAACAGGCAGAATATGAACGGTACTTTAGAACAGGTTTCTCTTACTTCCTCCTACTCCTTGCTGCCAGAGATTTGGCAGCGGTTCCTCTTACAAAGCTGAGCCACGTTTGGCTAAAAGGACGAAGCAACTGTGACCCTCAGTTTGGCCTGAAGATGCTCATCTATAAGTCTGGACCTGAACTTTGACTTATTAAAGTTCGTTATGGAGAAGAGCTTTTCACACAGATAGGTGCTGCCAAAAAGGCACATGATCCACTTGAACATCTTGGGAAAGCTCAGGGAAAGTGGGGGGCAATTCTCTCAAAAACTGTTCAAGCTCGTCTGTTTTTCCACTCACCTCCCTAAACTTAGCTTTGAGTTTAGAATTGCACTGCAGGTCAATTAGCTCCATCTGATGCACGGGGGGGGATCTTCCACGTCAAAGGAGAAGGGGTCAGCAAAAATTTGAAATGTGTCTGTGTGTCTTGAAGTCTGCAAACCTGTGATCAAATTCTTCCTGTAGCTTTACAATGTTATCAGAATACTTCCCACCACTGAATAATATGCCTGAATCCAGGAGTGCCTTGCATGCTAGGAAATGGCAGAGGTTTGTCTGAGAAAGCTGGGCTTTACACAAGACAAGTTTTGTGGAGAATGCTCTGACATTGTTATATGCAGCACTGACAAGCTGGCCCTGGCCTTGTAATTTCTTGTTCAGTACAATCAGCACCTGTGTGATGTCAACAAAAAACACTAAGTCCATTAGCCATTTGGGATCACTTAGTACAGGAACAGTCATCCCATCCTTCTCCATGAAGGCTTTCACTTCTGCTCTCAACTAAAAAAAAACCTCTTCAAGACATTCCCCCTACTGAGCCAATGTACCTCGGTGAAGTAGAGCACATCCTCATATGCTGACTCTATTTCCTCCAAAAAGGAACTGCTGGTGCTTTAAGCCCCAGGATCTGATATGGCTGATGCATTTCACAACATCAGACATCACATTGTCAAACTTTATTTTGCAGGCATTTACTGCAAAGGGCCTGCTGATGAATAATGCAGTGCAGAGCAATGGCCTCTTTCACACCCTCCTCTTCCAGTTTTCTTTGAACAAGTGCCACCACTCCATTTCACCTCCCTGTCATTGATGGTGCTCTGTAGGTTGTTATTCCAGCAAAACTCTTCCATAGTAAGCAGACATCCACAATGGCATCACACAGCTGACAGAATATCTCTCAACCGGTGGTCTGGCCATGCATTGGAATCACTGTGAGCAACTCCTCCATCACTTCAAAATTGTCATCAACACCACGAACATATATTTCGAGCTGCACAGTGTTAGTGACATCTGTGCTCTCATCAAGGGCGACTGAGTATGAATGGAAATGTTTAGCTTTCTCATGCAGTTGATTATAAATATTACCGGACAGGTCAGAAATGTGCTCTGCCACTTTGTTGGCTGAAAGGCTGATGTTGCTAAACTGACCCTTCTTTTCTGGACAGACTATACTTGCAGATGTATCATGCACTGTTTGATAAACTCGCAGTCTTTGAATGGTTTACCTGCCTTAGCAATTATCTCACTCACCACGTAGCTAGCTTCGACTGCCGCATCACTCTCTTCACTTGCTTTCTTGAAAAAATCTTGTTGTCTCAGTAGACATGTTTTAAGTTTGACAACCCGGTCCACTCGCTCATCTCCATGGTATTTTCCACATTACTCAGCATGTTAAGTTGAGCAATGACTAAATTCCGACCGGCGTACAAGAGCAATACTTGTGAGATTCCTTGATGCGAAGGTAAAATATGCTGTTTTGCAGCAAGCGTGGAGCCAAAGGCAGGTGATATTTAAAGACAAAAGGATATTTTTTGATCAAGACTACTCTCCAGAACTATAAAAGAAATTAGCTAAAATCCACGCAGTGGTAAAACAGTTAAAGCAAAAAGGCACGCTGGCAAAATGCCCATATCTAGCACGACTGAAACTTAAGATGGACTCGAGAGAAAACATCTTTCCCACCCTGAGGAGCGCAACTGCCACTTTGAGGGAGATGGGTATCCAGGTGCAGTGTGGAGAGAAGGAGCGCATTGAGAAGAGATTGACGGAAGGATGGAACAGCAGCGGGAAGAGACAAAGGAACGGCATGTTGGCGATATCTGACCTGAAGGCCATGAAAAGGGAGGAAGAAGATGAGTAGTGTTAATAAGGTACATTATATCTAGACCACTTATTGAGCTATATGTATGGACATTAAAGAATGAAGGGCATTAAAGTCTGATAGGAAATTAAGTTGCCATGAAATATTAAGTTAAAATAATTTATTCTGACGGGGAAATTGTTATGTTTACATGAGTGAATCGCACTTGTCAAGACCGTGTTTGCATGTCTGTGTAATATTGGTCATTGTTGCACACTATGTGTAATTTTCCATAGAGAGACTAGCTCACCACTCTCTGTCTCATAACAACTGGGGGTCAGCCATGACTACAAGTTATGTTCCATCCCTGGCTGGCTATATGGAAGTTTTGTTTTATGTTTACAATGTTTGTGTTTTGTTTGACCTCAGACAAGTCCTAATTTCCAGCTGGTTAAGTTCTATATATTTTAAGTAGAATTATTTGTATTTTGTTTGTTTAATAGATACTGAGGGAAGCACAGGGCTATTTTAAATGACTCAATACAAATATGATAATGACATCAGTTGGTTTAATTTTTTATAATGTAAAGAGAATAAATAACCCAATAAAAGGAAAAAGATAATGGGGCAGTTGAAGAAAATGCACTGCTCCATAGCACTACTTCAGTAAATACATCTAACAGGAATAGAGCACAAAAAATTTAAAAGTGAATGGGTGGATCAGGTTTACAGTACTTCTTATGGGAAGCATAAAAAGATAACAATTTTGAATGCATATGCACCTAATGAGGATTGCCCTAATTTTTTCTTTCTTGCACATTTAGTAGCAGATAATGGACAGGGCATTTTTCTTATGGGTGGGGACCTGAACTGTGTACTGCAGGGCTATTCAATTCGGTCCTACAAGGCCGCAATCCAGCAGGTTTTCAATGTATCCCTGCTTTAACACACCTACACAAACAGGAGAAAATGACGGCTTCATTACAAATGAATGGATTATGTACACTTGTATGCAGCATTATCTACGTATCTTTTATTATTATCTAGTTCAATATGTATTTTTATGTATACGTATATATATATATATATATATATATATACATATATATATATATATATATATATAATTGTATGTATGTGTGTATGTATGCATGTATATATATTTATGTATATATATATATATATATATATATGTGTGTGTGTGTGTGCTTTTTTAACTAATTTATTTATTTGCTTTCATTATTAACACCTTTATTCTGTAACTTAATATTATATTTTTTAACTTATTTATTTTTAACTAATTTATTTACTTTCATTATTAACACCTTTATTCTGTAACTTTATATTACTATTCTTGTCTCGCCGATTGTTCTGTTTTGAAATGTGAAAAACTATAAATAAAAAAGTGCAAAAAAAAAATTATAATATATCTGAAGTATTAAGTTAAAACATGGAATGTTTATCTTCCTTTTGTGTTTGCAATTAAACTCAGTAAGATGAAACATCTGTTTTTTCCTTCTGTAAGTTTCTAAAATTCATGACTGTCCACTCCTCTACTGTTACTCCACATCAGCCATTGCTCTAATCCATGCAAATACGCCTGTCTCTGATGCACAGTATTGTATGTTTTTTCTTCCTTTCCTTCATCCCTGTGATGTTTTACTTTTCAGTTTTGTACCATCTGGCTTTCATCAAGTGAGCCCACTGGCATAGTGTTGACGCCCACCAGGCATGCAACAAGTCAAGGCCCATTTTATGACCTCTTGAAGTCCATAACAAACCGGGCTGAAAAAAGTTTAAATAGTACAACAAAAATGTTTATTGATAATAAACCAAAATCAAATACAACTTTCTAGAAAATGAAAACAACACAACTTCTGTATTACTCTAAATAAATTATCTTTAAAAAAAAAACAAAATATACCATCTCTGGCAGTCTATAATAAATAACAAAAAGTGTCCTTTACAGGTATTTACAAAAAAGGTCTATTCTAATACAAAACAAAAAAAAAAGTCAACCAGACGATAAAAGTGCTGGGACAGCTATGATTCTAATAATTACACAAAATCTAGTATTAAACTAAATAACAATAGTTGCACTTAAACAAAACACTATATTCAAAACTAAACCAAAATCACTTTAAACAACTAAGGATGAGAAAGTCTGTTCTCCAAACCAAAAGTCTGTCAACGGAAGTTCTATAGCAAACACTCAGCCAACACGAACCCTCACAGGGTAAAGCAAGACAAATCCCAAACCGGTGAACTGTGTGCCCAAGGTACACAGCTGCCTCGAATGAAGGTGATGGGGCGCTTATATGGGCGAGGCATCCATCACGAGTAGTTCTTTCGGGAATCTCCGGAGCGGCAGGTGAACAATCAGGGTCGAGGAGGGCGGAGTCGAGAAGCAGTCATCTCCGGAAAGTGAAGAGGCACAGCTGCTCCACTGATGACCAGACCTGATAGGCCAAGAGCCGTAACAGCCCATTTATGCTCCCTTATGTTCGTAAATAGGTATGTCCGTTTTAAACGTAATATGTTGCCGTCCTCATACTTCCATGTATCTTTTACGTTGCCATGGTTGTTAAGTCAATTCGTTCACTTGTCGGCTGTGCTGAGGTCACAGTTTACTTCTTCATTTTGGCGTCATTTTCAGACACCGTTTGGTGGCGGTAATGCATCGCTGTAAAGTTGTTTGCACCTGCCAAACACGTAAACATAATACTGCTCAGCATTGCCCCCGCGGTACCCGGTAGTCTTACTCCGTTTGCTGCATCCAGAGAAAGATCTGCAAGCCCCCGAAAACAGACCAATTTATGCACGTAAATGATGTAGGAAATGTACAAAACTGTCCATCTATCCACGTATCTGTCCTCTGAATTGAGCGTAAATGGGCCTTTAGAATCCTAATAACCTGCCCTTTGTCCAAAATCAAGCGCTCCCTTTCCTTTAGCCCATTAAAAACAGAATGGAGACAGCAGACTGTACAGACGAATAAAGATATCTTTGAATTAATAAAAAAAAATAAAGGAAACCTTAATTATTTAAAAATGTTACTTTTATAGCATAAAATTAAAGGATTTGAGGTCGAGGCCAGCAGGCTAAAGCATCTTTGACCTAGATTGTGTCATACAGAAGATATTCTGTCAGCTTGTCTAAGGTTAAGAATCTGTGAAGTGTTGCAAAACCAACTCCTAGCATGAAACTGTTGCTGATTACCTTCTATAATGTAAGTTCTTTGCCCCAAGTTAGGATATAAATGTTTCCTTGAATGAAAGTTCTACACAACTGCTGCCTTGTGCTATATAAACAATGAAGCGTCACCATCTCGGCCACCATTTCCTGGACAGAGAACGTCACCGCCATCATTAAGAAGGCTCAGCAGTGGCTACACTTCCGGAGGGTCCTTAGAAAGTACAAGCTAAATTCCAACCTGCTGCTGACCTTCTACCGCTCATCCATTGAGAGCCTCCTGACATACTGCATCACAGTGTGGTATGGCAGCTGCTCTGTAGCAGACAAGGGGAGGATACAGAGAGTGATAAAGAC
>JBAMHW010000019.1:14419104-14430226 GCA_037177495.1 Rhadinocentrus ornatus
AAGTTCTGCACACGTCTGCCCTGGATATCACAGGTGGGCAGTGGTCCTCCTGAGCCTTTTGTACCTCTGCATCTGTACAGGGACTCTCAAAACAGGCATAAAAGGTGTTCAGATCTTCAGGCAGAAATGCAGACATCACCTCAGTATTGCTGGTCTTCTTTTTGTAGTCAGTAAGAGTTTTTAAACCAACCCACATGGTCCTGGTGTTGGAGCCCTTGTAATAAGACTCCACTTTGTCCCTGTACTGTCTCTTTGCACTACAGATAGCTCTCCAGAGCACATACCTAGACTTCCTGTACTCCTCCCAGAGTTATAGGCGTCTGTTCGTGCTTTAAGTTTAGAACGGACTCCACTGTTAACCCAGGGCTTCTGATTTGGAAATATCCGCACAATAATCCTCGGTACGACGTCATTGATGCATTTCCAGATGACCACGTCCGTGTATGTGTTCATGTCAGTATCCTTAAACACACCCCACTCCGTCGTGCTGAAGCAGTCATGCAGAGCCGAGTCTGGACGGACCACTGCTTAATGGTCCGCGTCACTGGTCTGTGACACTTACAATATATATATTCAATAATGTCCCCAAAAACACTTTCAGTAACCAGGCTTTTCTTTAAAATCAATCATCTCCCTCAAATCACTCTCCCATGCTTTTCCCATCAACCTCAGTTCCAACCATTTGTCAGTCGCTCATGAAAAGCCCTACACCATATAACTGAAGACAGATCTGAATACAAGACAAGGGAACATACACAGGAGAGTTTAGCAAATACTTTAACAGAGTTGGTGGAACAATAGCACGATGTCCAAGATGGTGCTCCCCGCCCTCTACACCTTCCCTGGCAAACAGAGAAAGGAGTGAGAGGCAGTAAGTAGTTTAAGATGTGCGTGGAGAGGTGTGAGAGGAGCGTGCATCTGTGTGTGGGTGGGAGAGAAAGTCAGTCTAAGTGTGCTCTGTGTTTAGAAGAATGATTGTTTACTTTTTTTTTCTTTCTACTTGAGTGTGCATTTCTGTGTAAGTGCAAATATGTGCTTTCAAATGCATGTACACTTGTGTGTGTGTTTGTGAAGGCGAGCGGCCTACATTGTGAAGGCTCAGTGCCAGCTGTGAGGACCATGTGGAGGAGGATGTATCAGGGGGTCAGGAGCTGGCAGCTGGCAGGGAGGAAGAAAGGTAGTCCGGTGCTGTGTTTAGAGGATCCAGTCATTAGAAGATGCTACAACACACTGCTCAGTTCCGTGTGTATGTGTCTGGAGTTTTAGAGAGTAAAAGAGAAAGAAACTGATAACATCGGTTTGCAGATGCGTCTATTAAATCAGATAAACACATTCATGCATTAACATCAATAAACACACACACATACACACACGCTACAACCTCATAAGTGTTCATCTCTACAGAGAGTTGGCCTCCAGAGTCAGCGCACACAGCCAACATGAGTTTGTGGCTGAGCAGTCATTAACACCTTTACTGGGTGTCTGGTTTTCCTCTGACACCACTGATGGCTTTGACCTCTGGAGTAGAGGGGTCATATATACAGTCACATGTGTGGTTTCCAGGGACCACATAACAACATCATATCTTGTCTGACAGATGTCTGAAGACTGTTCGGTATCTATGCTACTCTGACACATAATACAACCTGGCTCCATAAATAGTTGGGTGCTTCATCATAGAAATTAGCCAAGCATAAAATCACATTAAACAACCATATTTGTTGGTAGAGTGAAGGCAAAAATATTTATGGCAGCAATAATACTTTTCCTGAAAGAACCTGCAAGCAGGAACCAGGCAATGATGAATGTTTATAAGTTTGGTTATTATTCAGAATTACTTTAAGTAATAAATCCTTCATTTGTCTTTGTTTCCAATACCAAAAAAGGACTGCTCATCTGACTGGTTTTTTCCCTTGTCCACTCCAACCTTATTTTACAGGTTCTTTTAGAACTCAGCAACTTGTTTTGTACAATATGATTATTATTAATAATGATGGTGTCCAGAGTTGAGAGCCAGATTAAAGTTGAAGATAAATTGGAATTTAACTGGCTACTTTAAAATATGGGGTTTAGTTTAAAAAAAAGTCTGGAAAAAAGTTATTGAAGTGAAAAATGGGAGTAAGTTTGATATTTCCCTAAAATTTGATAATGCAAACTAAAATCATGATAATAATATCTGTCTATGCCTTTAATCAAGATATTCCTCTGTTAGGAAACTTAATACACTTTAATTTTCTGGTGCTAAGAAGAAACATGATGAGAGAAGTCCGAGAAGGCTCATGCAGACCGTGGAAGAAAGATGAGACAATGGAAGAGCTTCTACATGCAATGTTGATGCAATGCAAAATGCTGAATAAGATTCAACAACAAACAAAGCACATGCAAAACTTCTACAGAAACACAACAATGCAGAGCATGTGTTTTTTTTAAAGGTGACTAAATAAAGCCCATAAAGAAACAGGACATCTGATTAAAACTTAAGCGCGGCGGAGGTACTATCATGCTGCTGGGCTGTTTCACTGCTTCTGATAATGAATTCATTCTTTGCATCAAAGAAATAATATAAAAACTTGTTACCCAGTCATTTTAGTGCCAAATGTGTCATTGATTGACAGAAAAGTTTTGAGGTTTGGGTCACGGGTCCTTCCATGGGACAAAACAGCTCATAAGTATGGTTGAAAAAACAAACAAAAAACTGTTTTAAATTAAGTAGCAATTAGAAACGTGTTGGAAAAGGCTAAAGCCTGCCATTGCTCAAAGGGACTCAAAGGTAAAGATGGGCAGAAACTGCCAGCAGACAAATTCAAGAAGTTCCTAGTTGACTAAATGAAAAATTTACAACTGCAACTGTGGCCAAGGGTTCTGTAACCAAATATTACAGCAAGTCCTGAGTATTATCCAATATTTAACATTTTTTTAAACCTCACAAATCAAAGGATATTCCAATCAAACCACCTTCAATCATTACTGTCAGTCACTCCCTGAGGTGGATGCAATGTGTCTTGCTCCATGATAAAGATTCTGACTGCTGGCAGGTCTGGAAATATGCTGCAACATCTGTGAAGCTACTTGGGGTCCTAACGTTTCACTCCGCTCCGAGCTAAAGCAAACAAGGGTAAACATATTGGGAAGGAATTAGGGGCAGATTTGAGACAGGCTGTATTGTTAAGCCTTCACTGGTGACATGTCTGTTTCAGTCTACAGGCAGTCTGACCTGGCAACTGCTTTCTGGACCCTGGCAAACTCAGCCAAGATTTGAGAAGTACTGATTTAGTATGGTCTGGAAGTTTGAAATATCCATCCATCAGTGGCCAGGCTTTTAAAGACGAACCTGTCAAGATGGATTTGTAAGTTTTGCTAAAGAAAAAAAGGAATTGTGAAAATTGAAGAAAAACTGTACAGACTAAATTGCTTACATTGAAACCTCCTCACACTAAATGCCAAATCCAATCAGATAAATATAGAACTATCTCACCCTTATTTTCGGATGCAAAACAAACAAACAATAAAAAAAATCACATACACACACATACTTGCATAAAAACACACAAACCAGCAGACAGACCAACACCTGCTCATTTATTCATTTGCAAACTGAAAAACTGAACAGACGTTGGCGTCTCCTTCCGGCACGGTGCCGGCCGTGGTGGCAGGAGCGGTGGTTGGTGGCAGCCCGCTCATCATTCCACAAAACCCCAGCCAGATGTCCTAGAGCCTGGGAGGCAGGTGGGCTGGGACCCCCTCTGCTGCATGGCGACGATGCTGGCAGCTCTTCAGACCTGCTGGGTATAACCTTTAATTCACATGCTTTTCCTGGCACGGTGGGCTGAGGGGCTGCCATCTGCCTGGCCTGTTGTGCTACAGAGAGAGAGATGAGGGAGAGAGATAGAGAGGAAACAAGACGGGGACAGAGAGTAGAAGTGTGTGTGAATATGTGAGTCTGTTTGTGTGGGAGGTGTAGCTGTGCAGCGAATGGCTGAGCTGTCCAGAAGCCACCACACATTGTTTTGTTCTGGTGGTCCATCAGTCTTATCCGTGTGACATGATGTACACATACACAAAACACACACAAACACATTTCTAAAGATTTTGTACAAAAACATTTTGATACTGTTCTTTGCAATAAAACAAAGGGGTGAAATATGGCACTGGGCTTAAAAATATTCTACAGGGGGTACAATGTTGAAAAAGTTTCTAGAACCACTGATTTAGAGAATGCATCATGTGAATCAGACATGCTAATGCATTTATCTTTAAGATTTCCCAATAAAGAAATAGCTTGAAATATGTCCCAATGATGGCTTAGCAGTATATTGAAGAACAACATCGCAACATACAGATGCTTTCCAGATGCACAACATTTCAACTGATTAGAATAAAGCTGCTGCCAGCAGAATCATTTCAGTACTCATGGAGGAAGGGCAAGCTGCTTGGTTCAGAACAGATGTCATCAATAATCTTTACAACAATGAAACACAATGTATCTATAAGACAGGCTGCTATCACCAAACATGGCAACAGTCAGAAAGTGAGCAGAAAAATTACACTTGAGTCACAAACATAGAAAAATGCTATTATAACGTTGGGAATTATTGACAGACTGGTTGGATCACGGACAAAGCAGAGAAAGATGAAAAAAATGTGGTATATTTTGTTGCAAATCCCAAAAAGTTGTTTTTGCACCACACAGGCAATACTAGACTTTGAAGTGTTGCAGAGTTGAAGTAACCGTTGTGGTTTTATTGCATGTTTTTTATTATTTGTAATGGTTCATTTTTTATTCAGTTTTGATGTGGTTTTATTCATACTGTATGTAAGGTTGATTACTTATAGCTATGCAGACTTTAGATGTCGCCAACTGCAAGAAAAGACAGTTGTTAAAACACCTGCCTGGTGTGTGAGTATTTATTAGACCCTTAGTAACACCTGGACACAAAAAGTCTGACCCTGCTTAAAAGTTTAGACATGGTTTCTTTTCTGATTTTCAGATGTCCCACGTGAAGGTGCTGGACTGTGGTGGTGAGGGAATGAAAACTCACAAAGTGCTACCCAACCTTGGCTTTCAGTGACTGATGTTGCCCTCCATTTCTTTTAATGTGGAAGACTTTTAGCCATTCTGATTTTACTTTTCTTAAAATTACTTTTACTCCCCACTTAACATAAATATTTGGCAGGATCGGGCTTGAGAGCAGTTTTGGTGAACAAGGAGCATCATCAATCACCCTCCGGCACCGTTTCTTATCTTTAATTCTGAGTCTTTCCACTGCTGCAGCAGTTTTGGGGTTCTGGGGGCAATGCTTGGTGTTCTGACCTCTGTGGTGCCACCCCTGCCTCCACAAACCTTTTTACTGTTGGATATCAGGGTCCTGAGCCTGTGCCTCCTCCCATTCCTTGCCAGCCCACATGTCACTCCCTACAGGATGAGATGAGATGAGATGGGTTGTGTCCCCACTCTGTCCTCCTGCTCAGCCACAGATGCAAAAGCAACTGGGAATTTGGAGAGAGCATCTGCATTTACATTCCCTTTACCTGGGCAATACTTGATGCCATACTCAAAAGATGCCCATGCGAGAGGCCTGTAGATTAGAATCAGGTGGTCTTTAAATATGTCATTAGCAGTCCCTACAACATAAATGACCAATATTGGTACCTTGCTGGGGGTTGGCCAAGATTTGGTTTACTAGACCATCGTAAAACACAGTCTGGTCCATCATTCTGATGGCATGGCTGCGGCATGGCTGCAGTGGGATAAAATCCACATACAATAGGTGGTATGTGTTCTTGAGTCTGTAGAACATGTTTTGTGACAGGTGGTGGGTCTTCTGAAGAGTGCACTGTCGTATCTTCATCGCATTCCTATGTACAACACGTTCACGATGTTGCACACCCAAATCTGCTGCGCCATTCTGGATGAGGTTAAAAGAGGAGAAAACTATTGCACTAATTTTATATTGTACTCAAGTAGTAAATTATGATTCTACTCAGTCCAGTTTGCATAGCTACCTACCTAAACTGTAATGATGCTTATGTTCACTGTTCCTCACCATTGGTCTTGTAGTCAAGTGTGACCCAAAGCAGAAGTTCTTTCTCTTCAGTCCAGACAAATGTCTCCTTTTTAACTTGATTTTCTCCCATCTTTTTTGTACATTTATTTGTACAAGTATCATGTGAATACCACAACGTTTTCTGTGGTTTCACATTCTCGAACGCACCGTTTAATAGGCTTGATCAATCTCTTTACATTGTTTTTAACCCTTTAAAATCCTTAAATTTATCCCCAAACAGTTTTTATGGATTAAAAACATGTTGTGGATGTACTATTTTACTGGACTATTGTTACTGGACCCTTCTTGATGTAACAGGACTGTTTTTGCAGTATGATATGTTGCTGGATTACAATATGGCTTCAAAGATAAACTGCATTGGCGACTTGTCAGAAATAAGTGTTTACTGAATCTAAAGTTATGATTCTAGCCTGGAGTTGTATACACCATTGAAATATCAAGAATATTAGTTTTCCAGTAGTATAGAACATGTGTAGGCACTTGGAAGGAAGACATGAGTAAAATAGATGTTTATTTATTACATTCCACCCACAGGACTTCTGGTACCAATGGATTAAATACAGATGACAGAAACTATGTTTTAAAGCGATTTTTGACACTGGTTCAGAGGTTGTGTTGCTCAAATGATTCTCCACATTCACTGGACTCTTTCAAGACCTGTTATGAAGAGCTTCCTGGTAAACAGCAAAAAAGTTGTTCACCGGGGGCAAACCGATTAATTAAAAACAATTAATAAGCAAAAAAAAAGTATAAAATCCCTCACGAGCTGAGGAGGAAGCAAAGAGGATGTAAGGCAGGAGCAATGGAGAGCAAAAATTTGAGGAAATTTATTCCACCTCCTCTAAAGAAGAAATGTGAGGTTGCTAGCTAACAATATGGACAACCTCTGAGCGCTAACAAGGACACAGAAGGAAAACAGAGAATGCACTGTTGTGCTTCGCGAAGAGGTGGCTGCAGGAACATATACTGGACTCTAATGTGTCTATACACTGCTTAAAGACAAGCAGATTGAGACAATAAAATGAGCAGAAAGTTAAAAGAAGAGGTCCTGTAGTGTTTTTCACACTAACATGTCACAGCAAAGGAAAAAAATCTGCACACGGGACATTGAACTATTAGCAGTGAATTTTTATCCATATTATATCTGAGAATTAAGATTCACAGAAGAATGCTACACAAGCTGCTGGATATCATGGATAACTTTTGTACAACTAAGTGATAAAACAACAAAGTGTGTTCAGTTAAAGGCTTCAAGTAACTGCAAGAAAGAAAGATGCTGTTGCCCTCTGGATTTGATAATAACCTATTTTTAAAAAATCATTTCATTTCATTTGTTTGGGTGCACATATTTCTTGGAGTAGTCTTAATGGAAAACCTTTTCTGAAATTACAATCTTAAAAAAAATACGGAACATAAGAGTACAACATTATAACAAGCAGAGGTTTTCCACCTCACAGCCATGTTATTTACAATGTTTGAGATTAAACCAGTTGATTATAACAAACACGCTCTCTTGACAACTGAAAATAGAAACAGTGTCCCTGGAAGATAATATCGCTGGATGATTCAGATCTAGAAATTGTTAGTATCACAACATTTTTGTCTCTTTTGTTGTCCATGTCCAAATCTGATCTTACACAGCAAAGTTTGAAGTAATTCTTGTCTGTGTTTTTTTCTCAGCTCCAGAGAAAATAGAGGGAAAATGAAGAGAAAAAACATCGTGTAAGCGGAGTAGAGAGAAAAAAGAAAAAGAAATTGAGTGAGTCTCTTCATTTAATTCAAAGAAATGAGAAAGAATAATAAAGGCAAAAAAGAAGTGAGGGAGTCAGACAGACAGAGAGGAGGAGGTAAATGATGAGCAATATGCAACGCATGTGAAAGATAATGAATAGCAAGAAAATGCTAGAAATAGAAAAAGAGAAAGAAGCAGAGAAAATAGAGAGAAGTGGGAGAAAGGAAGAGAGGTGCTGCAGAGAAGCAACCACAGGCCTGCTGTGTGGTGCATGGCAGAGACTCATCATTCAGCTAATTATGATCAGGCTTTTCCCTGCAGGCAAAGCAGCGCTGGAAATGGAAAGTCTTTGTTCTCATACACCCCAATGGAAGCGATGGGGCATGGCGCCATGCAGATGAGATGTGTGTACAAACACATATGTGCGTATACAGACACATACACTTGAACAGAAGCAAGCATGCCACCTCATTAACACCACACGCACGCGCTGCGCTCACTCCTACACTTGTGTGGGCTAACAACACAAACACACTTCTCTATTAATGCATGTTGCCATCCGTGTGTACATTCCTTTGCACATAAACACACAATTCTCTGTCTCACCCTCACTCATAATCATTCAGGACCACACAAACACACATACACACACAAAAACCCAGGAAACCATACGCAAACGTTATCAGATTCAGAGTTTCACCAAGTATGCACTGGAACGTTATTATGATACTATCAATTAAGTTTGCACCTAATGAGCCAAGTTATCCATCTCTTCTATAGAAAACAAGCCTGTTTTAGAAAGACCAGCAGGGTATTCAATTAGAAAAGTGAACAACTAAAGATTTTTATGCAACAAGGATTAAACAAGCTTTGAAAAAGTGAATTCTCATTTTGTATTAATTGCCCAGCGTTTTATGCCAGGTTAGAGCAAATTTCCAAATTGAGATTTCCAAATAAGTTTCACTGTCACCACTACAGCTACCTGTCAGACCCATACTGTGACGTTAGTGACCACTGTACAGCATTATTCTAGAAGCAAAAGAACAATCTGCTCACCTGCAAAGCAAATGTCTGTGCCAGAAACTACACAACACCCTTTTCAGACTGAAGGCCTGTAGCATTTATCACATACAGTAAATTGATCATGTACTATAAACCTAATAAAGTCCAGCCATCACACACTGGTGGTGGTTGAAGGTGGTTGATTGACTGATGCCAAAATAATCTAATGTCGCCCAACACTTTGTGTGAAAGTTCTCAATTGTTTTGTGTCTATTCCCCTGTGGAGGCATTTGGACCATTCCTGCAGGTATATAACATTTGCAAATTCAGATGTCCTTACTTTCAAACTTGTTTAATTTTTTTATTTTACACTCTTTGTTCCTGTTCGCATCCAGCAGGTGGTTCCCATGCTTGCAGCCCTGGATCTTACATTTGCCGCTATCAATACCTCAGGAGCCAGAAATCACTTCAGAGACCTTACATTACAATTTAAGAACTTATTATAAAGCCCCCCCCTCAAAACAAAACCAGCTACTCTGTTCAAAGATTATGACAAACAGAGTGATGCTCTAGATTATGGTGGACATTCATTTTTGTGTTGGAAGAAAAACACTTTTAATAGATACAATTGTAGTGAAGTCCCCGTAAAAAGAGGGCAGGATTCGTCCAACTAGTAAACTTAGGTTAAATCTTAAGTTAATCTTCAAATAAACTAAAAGCATTTTAGTGATCAGGAACATGAGCATATTTAGATGTGTGGTAATTAAAGGAAAACACATTTTGTATCTTTTAAAGTCACTGTAACAATTTGTAAAAAAAACTAAATGTAAACAAACATGTATTGTTATGCTTTCATGCAGAGCATTGTTCGTGGACATATTTTTGTGTGAAGTCTTGCATTGCAGCCCCTTGGCAGTCACTGACGATCTGTTGGCATGGCTCTGTACCACTCTCTGTCTCCTCTCTCTTGTTTACAGCACAAACACATCTGCCTTTCACGCATAAGTGGCTCCTTGGAGTTGTGCAATGGTAAATGATATCCCAGCCGCTCACAGAGGTGTGTATCCCAGAATAATGTCCCCAAAGCTGTGAGAACTTGGCAAAAATACACAAGTTGTTTTAATGAGGTGCTTATCATTGCTTAGGTGCTTGGAGCATGTCTTTGTGTGTGTGTACCTAACAAACGTGCACAAACACAATTAAGATTTTTAGCTTTACTATTCTGATGTTTGATTATTATTATTATTATTATTATTATTATTACTATTCAGCTGAATGTTATAAGTAATAAGCAAAATGTTAGAGTTCACAAAAGCCACATTTTTATTGTGTTCTTCATGATGAGAAGCAGCTTAAATTTGAGGAGTCTGATTATATAAAACCAAATATGATTAAAACACACTGGACTAAACAGGTGGTGACTGTAATGTTCATCAAATAATGTCAACATTAACATTTATGTGAGAGAAAGTGAATAAAATGAAATTAAATTTTGTAGTTGTTTCATAAAGTATTAAGATCTCTTCTCTTTTGGCATATTTTGTTTAGCATACTTAACAGGACTTTAAAGTTCCTTTTCAACAAAGCATGTCACCCCAAATAACAGCAAAAAAAACTAAGAAAAAACATTATGTAATAGATTTATTTTAAAAATGTGAAAGATGTCTGTTCTGCCCTTTTAGACACTAAGTGCAGGATGTCATACCTTTATTGAATATCTACCACAGGTCATACAGACCTTGAGAAGTTGTTACACCTCAGCAAGGGCAGTACAATATTACTTTATAACATGATACATTTTGTGGAAAAATGTGGAACATACTAAAGTTTTCATTGTTGAATGAGGAAAATGTGCTCGCAGCAGATCAGAACAATGTTCTGATTAAAATCTGATTAAGTTGTACTTCATTCGAGGCTGAGGCATGGTGAGATTTTACTGTTACATCTTGGATGTTACTGTAAAAATGTTGATGTTGCATAATCAAACCAGTCAGGACTTTCTTTGTGTAGGCAACTTTATTCTCCCTGAGGTGCATGTAAGTTTTATTGACGTATTGTGTTGCTCATAACTGGCCCACATTCCTACTGTGTGTACAACAATAAGTCAGAATAGAACAATTAATCCTTGGCAAAAAGCTTAAATGCTTGACGAGAATAGATACGGCATCTTCATAAAAAGTATTTCGCAACATCTGCACACTTTTACATTTTTACAGTAAAACTCATCACATTACAGTGTGATAAGGTCTCACCTTTCTTTTCATTTGGGTGACAGCTCTATGCTACAGTAGCTTTCAGATACATGCTGCACTCCATTAATTTA
>JBAMHW010000019.1:14462083-14494969 GCA_037177495.1 Rhadinocentrus ornatus
TATATATACACACACACACACACACACACAACACTTCAACTTTACATCAAGCTAAAAAGGACTAGATGAGAAAGCAAGCATGACCAAATATCCATTACATTTGGGCTGAATTTCAATCAAACTCTGGGCCAAGAGGTCTAAGTCAGTTTAATATCCTCATCCCAGAGGTATTTTTAATCCGACCTCTGAAAATTCCCCTCGTCTTGGGCATGAAAAACATAAATTATTCATGACCAATATCAATATTTCAAGATATGGACTAATCTAATTGGATTAAAGACGTGTTTAATGAGGCCTTGCATGTCTAAGAGATGCATATTTTAAAACCTGACCGTTCACCCAGTGTTTAATCTTCGCTGTGATTTGCTCATTTCTGCACACTTCGTGGCCGCTGAGACTTAATAAGGAGAAGAAGCCGTTAGGCTTTCATGCACTGTAAACAGAACTAATTTTCAATGTGATGAAGGAAAATAAATAAGCCAAAAATAACACCAAACAGGTCTGAAATGCAAATGAATTTGTCTTTAAAATGATTAACAATCAGTGAGGACTTGATTTCATCTAATGGTATCTGCAATTTCAAAGAGAATTTAAAACCTTTGACAGCAGACTTGGAACATTTTACAAGCTCGAGTTTTTTTTTCTAAATAAAGAAACCTTTTTATTTACTTGGGAAGCCAAAAGCATGAGCATCAGTTTACCATTAGAATGATAAATGTAGAGTCATCCATCTATTCATATACAGCCACTCCTTACTGCTCCAGTCTGACAAAGAAACAGATTCCTCCTAAAAACGCTCATCTCCTTTTCTATTTACATTACTGCCTCTTCCTATTATTCCTTTAGCAAAAGAAGGGATAAAGTACTGTTTTCTTTTCTAGGAGGACATTGTGTCTTTTTTTCCTCTTTATTTCCATATTTCATCATTTTCCTCTGGGATTAATAGAGTATTTTTCATTTCATTTCAGGTGACTCCAGGGCCACATCACATGACCGCAGCTCGTACCGCAGACAAGTGTCTGTGATATCGTAAATGATGCAGTAAGATGTGCACTCAGGTAGGCAGTTGGCTGGCAGAAAGACAGACAAGCAGAATCACAGATGTCCCAAAGAATATGTGTACATAGAGACTAATGATATGGAGAAGAAAAGCTCAAACACAGTCACACTTCCTTCAGTTTTGTAGGGGTCAGATATTCCCCCTTCTTTTAGGGATGTAGGAGTAGTGGTGATCTAACCAGCCTGTTTCTCTTCAACCAGGGCATTGGGGGTCATTTGGATGGATAAATGACCACTGCCACTAATATTTTTGTGTGCACATGTATCCTATGTGTAACCCCTGGATAGGATCTGGTGCTACTAACGTCCTTAAAAGGTCACATAATTAGTTTAATAAGATCCACCTGTGTGAAAGACCCCAGAGTCCACAAGAAGTAATAGACACCATAAAGCCCACTGAGCTCTCCAGACAGGCTAGATACCAAGTACCAACCAGGGTGGGATTCTAAAAAAAATATCAAGACACCAAAAAGACCAGAGAGACACTAAACTTATCACAAAATGGAAAGAATACAGCACCACAACAAACCTGCTGAGAAAAGGCCATCCAACCAGAACTTACAAGCTGGGTAAGCAGGGTATTAATCAGAGAGGGAAAAATCAGACAACAATGCTGTGGGGTGTTTCACATTAGTATGGGACTGGAAACTGGTTGAAATTTAGGGAACAATGGAACAGCGAAATTCTTGAGGAAAACCCGTTTCAAATTTCCAGATTTGAGATTATGGAGGAGGTTTACCCCAAGCAAGTGGTTTAAGAAGACATGGTTTCAATGTGTTTAAATAGAAATGTGACAACATTGCAATTAGCTAATTATAAGGAGAGTGATTCATTTTCATGTTACACGGCGCCTGATCCAGGTTTCACACCTGCAGCTTCCACGGCTTTTTGAATCCACTCGCTTCAGTCATGATTCCTGTGTGACAGTCATTTAGACATCATGTGACTCATTTCCACAAATGACAAACAATGTGACAAAAAGAAAAAAGGAAGTGGACTGGACTTGTTTAAGTATTCTTGAAGTTCAGATCACAGATAACGTTGATGTTCAAATGTTCTATTTTTTTATTATTATTATTATCATCGTTATTATTTCTTGTTTGATTCTAAATAATAAATATGTTGCATCCCCAAGGCTGCTTTCTTATTGTGTAAATCAAATTATATAAAAAAAACATATTCAAATGTCCATTTTTATTTCTAGTAAAAAGGCAACAAAATACTGAAGAGATGAATGTTTTTGCAAGCCAAATAGAAAAGGGAAGCCTAAATAACCATAAAGCTAAATTAAAGGGGCAAGGAAAAGCAAAGCCATCTCACCCTGAATCCAGAGAAGTTTTTCTTAGCTTCAGCTTTTAGCCGTGTTGCCTTTAAGATGGTCTTTGTCTTTTTGTAGTCCTGCTTACCTGCAATGAATTTTAAAAAGGAAAGTCAGACAACATTGGAAGTGCAAAAATCTAATTACTGAAAACTTTGATAGTGAACAAGAGGTTTAGAGGTTTCATTTGATGCTGCAGGGCATGAATAAACCTAAGCCATCCACCCAAACAGAAACCGGTTTTCATTATGAAACCCTCTTCTTTTTTAAATGAACTTATCAAACATGAATAAAAATACAACAATATGCATTAGTCCAGATTTTATTACCTTAAGAGGCTAAGTTTGTTGTTTTAAGGTCATTAAATTTAGTGTCAACTTTATATTTAACAGCTAAGATGGTGGTTTCATTTGCTCTTTTTATTCTCAGCAGGAAAGCAGATTATTCGAATTATCAAATGTTTTAAAATGAATAGTAAACAAAGTGAAGCAAATGTGGGGAAACATATTAGCAAAGTGCTGACAATTCCTAATTTCTAAAGCTGAATTTCTTCATAAATCACAGTCTGGAAAATACAATAAATCTATTCAGGCCTGAGCACCACACGGCTCACCTTTTCTTACTCGACTTCTACCGGGATCAACCTCAGGGGCGAGTCTTGTGGGCAAACTTACCACCTGGCAAAGTGAGCGTGTGTGAGCTTCACATGAGGCAGAGCCGCCTGTCTCAGTCTAATTAGAAACAACACACTGCAGGAAAAGGAACTTTGCTAACAATACGGTGAAAAGGCAACAGCTTGCTGAACAGTGTGAGTTTGTGAGTGAAAGACTGTTTTGGTACTTCTATATTTGTGGGAGCATACATGTGCGCAGATTCTTGACAATAAGGCAAATCTTCAAGTTTATTTCAGGGTTAAAGCTTGATGTTGTGCAAGGTAAAATTAGTCTTGAAGCTTAAATAAAAGATGAAGTTTATACCGTTACATTAAATATAAGAATTGGATGATTCCTTTAGAATACAAGTTAGATCCTGAAATAATTGGTACCGACTTCAGATAATGTTACTTTATTCGTTTAAACCTATAGAAGATAAGGTTATGCAATTAATATGGAAATAAGGTGCAACTCTTGCTGTTGAGGGTATTTGCTTCTAAAATGGAGGTAAGTTTTAGAAATGTCATCTCTTTAATAAGTAGAAAAAATATTTTCTGGAACTGAGATTGGAATATCATCATAGTCACAAAAAAAGTTCATCTTTGATTCTTTTCCAGAAATTCTTTGCAGGCGAGGACTGCATGAAGTGCCATGTCCTCAGTTGTTGCCTGTTTATGGGGATTCCTGGCTTTAATTGTGCCGTCAACACAATTAATGCAGTAGATGGAGTTGAGATCCCAAGTGCAAATATCTTGAAATTAGCTCCAATTTTACCTGCTAAAGAAAAAATAATAAAGAAATAACCAACAGCTGTAGATTAAAAAGCTTTTGTAGTGAAGTTTCCAGTCACATTAGGGCTTTAAATTTCTCCTTCAATATCAGTTCCCTAAAATTAAAAGTTGGAGCTCTGTACTTTACATGATCATTATATAATTAAAATCCAAGGATGTTTTTAAAAACCTAACTATATATTGTGTAACAGCAAAAGATCCAAAGCCCTGAAGTAAAGTTCTGGATTTCATTCAGTAAATGGGACATGGAAAGTAATGGTAAAGGTCTCCAGGATATATTACTCCTGACTCAGGGCTGCACAGTGGTGTGGTTAGCACTGTGGCCTCCCAGCAACAAGAGCACTGGTTTGAGCCTTGGCTGAGTTCTTCCTGGATACAGTAGCTTCCCTCCACCGTCCAAAGACATGCATGTTAGAGATAATTTAGAGTGACAAATTAACCTAAGAGTTTGTCTTGGTTGGTCCTGCGGTGGACTGGCGACCTGCGTTTCACCTACTTATTGTTGGGGTAAGCAGATAGATAGAAGCTGAGAAGAAAGTGTCTATATTTCACTGGAAAAAGTGTGTGTGGGGAAAAAAAAACAGAATAAAAGAAAAAGCCTACAATCTAAGAAGAATCTTTATAGAAAAAAAGATCATGTCCTGAAAATGACCAGGACATTTAACTGTTGACTGTATGGAAGCCCTGTTGTATTCGGGGAATGACAGCACACTTAACAAAAGAGAAGAGTTGTACCCAAGTGATTGAATTAAGTTCTTGTCCAGCATCATTTCCATTCACAGTGAAACATAGATAAGAGGTGGTGATGGGTGTCACACTGTGTACTGCTCACTACACTCATGGGGCCACCTTAAACATTCAAACAGAACTAAACATACCAACAACATTGTCGAAACGTAAACATAACAGGAAGTAAAGCACATAACTCAAATTAAGAGGGTAACAACCACAAAAAGATTAAATTCCTGCTGAATATGCATTTACCCATGAGCCTTTGTGGTCTTTGCACACATGGTACTGTAGATCTGTGAACCTGGAGAAAAGTCTATGTCATTAGAATAATAAAGACATAGCTTCAAACTTGGAGGGTAGAAAACTAACATGATGACTCCAGAGCATGGCTCCAGATATGTTTAGTTTGGATAAGAGCTCTTGTTACCAAGATGTCCTGCACAATTTTTGAAAATACAGTTTAAATAAATAAAGTTAGAACAGAAAATTCCTTCAACTTCTTACTTTACATTAGGCCTTATTTTTACAGACGTTTCTCAGAGGGCAGTGTTTCGAGGAATGCGTGTGTGATTTTGACCAAGATTCTTCTTTAGAGACTGCAATAAAAAGATCAATAAAAAGACCATCTTGTTTTTAAACCATTTTTTTCTCCTTGTTTACTTTTATAAGATCTCCAATTTAGTTCTGACTTCTTCTTTCTTCCCTCCCCTCCAGGTACTTCACTCCTCCTTCACCTTACACAGACTCTGTGAAGGGCTAATAGAAATGGGGAGCATGTTGCCAGGAGCAGCCAGCGAGCAAGTGGGAATTCATTAGGGGGCAACTGGATGTCTCCTCCACTTGTCAGAGAGTAGATATGAGAAATTTTGATGGGAGAGCACCTCGGGTGACACAAATAGTACAAAGATCTATTCATTGGAAATGGCTGAATGTGCGCAACAGAAAACTGTACAGAATGGTTCAAAATCCATATTCAAGAAATAGGTAAACTCCCAAAACTTTGTGAAGTGTAAAAAATAATATGCAGAGAATCACTAACATGTGTTAATCCCATCATTACTCCTACTCAGGATCAGCTCGCAACAGAGGACAAGAAAAAAAAATTGTCTGCATCTACAGTTTAATAAATCCATAATCATGATATAATCTGTGATATAACATGGGCAGAGACTGTCAGACACGCCCCTTACAACCTTACTCTGGCAGGAGCAGGAGGTTTGGGTCATAAAAAACTTATTTCCCTAAACAATTATTATTGCTTATTCACATTAGCTCTCAGTCTGACATTACACAGACTTTTTACAAGGGATCTGCAGGGTGATTCAGACGTGTATATTTGCATGCAGCTCTGCTGCTAAACCACTGCAGCTAATACATTAACCATCACCATGCTAGTCTTGCTTCATCACAGGAGAGGAGAGGTTCATGTATTTACATTAAAGGTCAAAACTTGTTAAATTGGTTGGTTAATGATAAGTAAGTTGTTATCAAAATAATAAGCTTGCAATTTATTCTTGATACATACATGTGCCCCAGACTTATGGCTCCTTGGTCCCGTCTATAAATCATTTTTTTCCAAATAGGCAATATAGGCTTTTGTGCTGAGCGGTACTGGTCATTTTGGCTCTCCAACGGAGCTCAAGGGCCATTTATAGTTTGAATTTTGCATCATGATCACTGTATCCAATGACCAAGTACTATGGATCATTGAAGGAATAGGAACTGGATCTTGCTTTCGCTTGACTGAGCATGTCTGCTTTTCACCAAAAAGCCGTTCTGCTTTCAGGAATCACAAAAAATCAGCCCTTGCTAACAATATTATATAAACAAAAATATCTGGAAATCCCAGTTTTAATATGCAAAAGAAAAATCAAGAGACTTAAAAGATCAACAAGATTTTTCATTGATCAACAAGCTGTGTTGTAAATGCAGGAAATATACAGCCGTCTACAACTGTAGTTGGCAAAACATGTTAAAGGAATATTTTGTAGTACAAGTACAGAAAATAAAATCACCACAGCCCAAAGACCTGGTAGCCACTTGGTAAGAATCAAAATATAACTCAAGCTTAATAACAGCAAATAAAACCAAAAGAATGACGGCTCAGTAAAGTCTGCAGCCTGTACATACATGCTGGTTTTATCTGCATTATATATACACACACACACTTTTACATACTATTTAAGTTTTCTCAACATTTTACTAAATGTACTGATTCTGTACAATGTATGCTCTAGGCTCTTTTAATCAGTGCTAAATATATTGGCTGCAAAATAAAATAACAAAAAAGAAGTAAGGAAGAAACTTTATTAATGCATTGTACTTTCAGAGATATGGATGTAACTGGATGGGTGCAAACATTACAGTAGAATAGAAGATGTATGTAAGGTAGGTGTAGCATGTAAACAGGATTATGAATGAAAGATGAAATGTAAAACAAATATAAACAGCAAAATGAGAATACCGTCTTATTTGGAATAATGTAAGCAGTAGTTATATTGCTGTGCATGTTTCAACATATATAAACACTAGCCCTTGTGTGGCAACTGGGAGGTTTATCTGGGAGTCCCTACTATTAAAGTCATCGATATTTTTATGTCAGGACAGGAGGAGAAGGGTAAAAATGGCCAAACCACAGTGTGAACATTGCAGTGTTTCATGGGTTTTTAATAGCGTGTTTGTCATTGTGTCCACCTATAAATTGTGGTTGATGAAGACTGAAAAGAGTTTTTATCTTGAATCATTTCTCAGCCTAGCATAATGAGACAAGAAGAGGGTATTAGCTAAAATAAGTCTCGTGTGATTGAGCACTGAAGGGAAGAAGGAGGAATAGATATGCAACTTGCATGTCATAAAAAAATCAGCCATTTGAGCGGAAATCTATGCTGAAATGTAAGTAAAATATTAATAATTAGTTGTTCTTCCTAAGAAGTGGCTTTTCATTTGTTCAAGTATTAAATAAAATTACTGTAGAGGAGAGTCCATCGCAGTTAGGTCTACTTTCTCTTCTTTCATGCGGAGGTAGGTCTCGCTAGACTTTAGGTGCATATGGCCTTAGTACTCAGCATGGGTAAGAATACATGCATCATACCAGAGGGTGTAGTGTGTCTGCAAAACAGTGTGCTTCTAACCCTTGCTCAGCATTCGACATGAATGTCCAGTATCAGAGTAGACAAACCTACTTCCTTATTAACAATCCTCTATTACTGCCATTAAAACTATGTGGGATTGTCTGTAAATTGGACTGGTGTGTCTTAAAGTAAGAATGTTTCTACAAACGCATATAGAGCTCTAACCACTGCCTGCTTTGAAATCTCTGGTCTGGCTATGCAAAGATACTGAGAATGAGGTTTGTTTGTTTAGACTAATGCTAAACCTGTTATGTTTTCCATTATTTATGCTGGAAATCTATAAAACGGTCACATTTCTTATTGCCTAAACAATGACTGCAATTAAATTTGCTGGAGGAGTCCTCTGATGGGGCAAATCCCTCCCACCTGATTGTGATCTGATCGCTGCTTCAGAGGAAGAGATGCAGAACAGAACATTTATTAAACAGAACACCCTGAATACCAAAATCAATTGGTATGTCCACATTTTTCAGACTAGTACCAGAACCTCAAGGCAGAACAGCTCCAAAGATGCAACTATTTTTTTTATTTAAAGTAATTTATTTCAGCTAAAATAAAGTATGACCGTGTTAAAAATAATAATAATAATAATAATTTTCACACATCATCATCATAAAGGCAAAAATCACAAGAAATACTGACAAACCTGAACCACTCTGAATGTGTGTGTGTGTGTGTATATATCAGTACATGCACTGCATGCAGAGTGATGGGGTGATTTGAACAGACAGCCTACTGTCTTGCACTGTCTTAAAGCCCAGGGATAATTCAGGAAACACACTGACAGCATGGCTGACAGACTCTCATACTTTGCTTTGCCTCTGTGTCTATCTGGCATGGCAGCCAAATAGTCATGAACCACATGGTGCGGATCGCTGGCATCTGCCAGGATGAAGGGTGGTAGAACTGAAGGACTGATGCCAAACACAAACAAGATATAGCTTCCTTTCTCTAGGCCTCCAGAGGAGGAAAAAGGCAGTGAAATATTTCAATCTATACAAGGCTTTAAATAGAAGTATATAAATGAAAACAGGGACACAATGGTAACTACAACTTTTTTTGTGTGTGTGGAAAGAGAAATTTTAAATTTCAGAAGCTCAAACTTTACTACTTCGTATTTTGGGCTTAAAAATTCAAGCATCTTTCTATAAAATTTCCCCCAATACTTACAGGTTCATGTAAGAAACAGTCTAACCTTACCAATCCTTTAGGCAGTGAATTATAAACAGGCTTAATATTGGCATTTAAGAAGTCAACAGTAACCCTTTAATGACTATCTGATACAACAAACACAATCCAGCAGCGTTGATGGTACCGACAACCAGCCTGGACTTTCTGTAAATAAAAAAAATACCCTGTATGTTTTTTATTACCATATGCTGCCGATTTCAGGAGGATGTCATGTTTTCCCTCCTCCTTCTCTTTTTGACCATTGCTGTTAAATAGCACTTCACTGAAATTGCCTGATGGCTGTTTTTCAAAAAGAAGAAAAGAAATGGAGAAATTGAGGGGCTGAAAGAAGACAGCAGTAGAGATAGGACCAAAGAGTCCCTGACAAGTGTGTTGCATATTTCTGCATTGATAAGATGTGCTTAAAAAGAAAACATCAAATGAGATAGGACAAAGGAAAAACAAGAGGATTTTCTGCACCTGGTAGGGAATGTGACCGTGGGATATAAGCTTGTCATGTTATGTCTCTGGTTTGTTGAATCTGCAAGATTTAACATAATAGCAGATGGTTAAGAAATTTCTACAGGCTAAATTGTATATTCTTCTGTCCCAATGCGAAGACACATACAACAGCCGCCCTCATCTGTTCAGCAAAAACAAGACGTTTCTTAACAGGCTGTCACAAACAAGAGAAAAGTAAATATTGCCTTCGAAATGACAATGCCATCCATTTTTAGTCTTGACGGAAAAACACCATGCAGATGGAAAAAAAAATAGAGGAAAACATGAACAAACCCAAGTACAAACAAATAGAAAAAATATTGAGAGACTGCGAGAAAGGCATAATCCTGTTAACACAAAAGTAACACCAAGAACTACAAAGTAATCTGAGGATGTGAATCTTCAGGGGAAACAAGCAATCATCCACTGGGAGGAAGATTTCCAGAACAATGCAATAACTGACACACCAAAGACATTTATAAACAGCATTTTGAAAATGTTTCTCTTATAAAAACCTTGATGTTTTTTCATCTGACAACATTACACATGTTAAAAGGACTTGACTGTCAAGTGAATGACAAGAAATAACAAGTTCTACAATTTTACTATTTTTTGCAAATTGGGAAAAAAAAAAGTAAAGTTATTTGCAAATGTAAACTAACTGAACACAATCAGTTTTCAAACTATTTTAATTTTAAGATTTGCAACATAGTGAAAAGATAAACAAAAGCATCACCATGTGTAAGTCATGCATGGAGATATAGTCCTGTGGAAACACCACAAATATTCATTACAATTAAAAGTGACATCTACATAAGTACGCTGTCAACTAAAGTTGCGGATCCCAAACAATCCTAATAGAAGACGGCATTTGCGGTTAAGTTTCTGTTTGATACAGAGGGGCGTGCAGAGTAACAGATTCTTGACCATCATTACACTAGCTGCATTTTCTTTACAGTTTTTTGCAAAATAAAAGCGATATTTCTAAAATTTTGACAAAGTGCAATTGTGACTTGCAGGTTTTTCCATTAAATGGTGTTTAACGCATTAGCCGTTATTCTCGTAAAATCTCATCCCGTGAGACTCCACTTAGAGGAGGAAGGAGATTTCTAATTCTTTGTAAAATTTTCCTGTTGATGGCTATCAAGGATGGCAGTTTTGTTAAAAGATTTCCGTCTCCTCCTTCGTCTACTCATACCACGCCATCTTTATTTGAAATGAACTAGTCACATGACCCCTTGCTGTAAATGTGAAGTGTTTCCGTTACACTTTTGCGATTTCCTTCTATATCGACACATCTGAAAAACCACCGCATGAGAGGTTAAAAAACTTTTTAGCGATATTTTAGAGGTTTTTCTACATGTAGGTGCGTCCATTGCCTGCTTTTTATTGCGATATTTAGGTTTTGCGCAATTCTAGGGGTAATGGAAACGCACCTACTGATAATGACTGGAGACTCATTTGTCATGTTCTACATACTCTAACTGCTAAAACCAGCCACAGAGAGTAAAATAGCTCAAATACTGCACAGAAGCATTACAAAACAAACAGCTGAGTCATCATAACAGACAATGCAATGAACATGGTCCACACTGTAAATCCTATGTGGCAGCTGCAAAGTAGCAGTTTTGCTCACATACTTGATTTTGCCTTTCAAAATCCCAGCTGTTGGTTGCTTTGTCAGCCAGGTAATTGTTTTACTTTTTTCATCATGATACTACGGCAAGCCCTAAGCTAAAAGAGAGGCAAAAACTACTGAATCCACCTGCACACAGGTGGGGAATACTGGAATGGTTCCAGTGTACAGCTACCAACAATCTCCACAGCTCCCTCACCTGAGTGTGGATGAATGAAAGATATCTCTTCACTCAGACAGATGCTTACATCCAGAAGATGTGGGGAAAGCTCTGAAGCCTGTGAATGCTGCCACAGTAGTACAGGCTGAGGTCCACAACTATATCCATCATTACACCTCTGCACACACAGCAGCTGGATGAGATTAGCAGTGTTTTACACAACTCCACAGTGCACTACACTTGAGCTCTATGTGCTTACTAAACTGTGTGTGTGTTGGGTAGCCTGTAGTTATTATAGGCAAAAACAAATAATACCATAAAAAAGGTTTTTCCAGAAAAGGCTTACCTTAGAAATATTAAGGTTTGGATATTTTCCCAAATATCTCAATTCATGGGTTGTGTAGCAGCCTGTAGATGCATGTTTATATCTAATGTATACAAGCAAATTCTGTTTGAATAAACAGAATTTACTGCCAAATATAATTAAAACGGCTATTGGAACAGAAATGTTGCTTTTTTTTTTATTGAATCAATACTGAAGTGAAGTAGGTTGAACAGGACATAAAAGAGAATCAGAAGCTTGTGCAATGGAATCAATCAAATCAAGAATTAGTGTTAATACCCAGGTGTAGCAAATGGAACATCAGCCCTAATTCCAGTTTGCCAGCACTGTAGCAATCTGCAGACAGAAGGGGAAGCAACAGGGAAGCAAAGGACAGTCAACAAGGGAGAGCAGCTGTTTTAACTAACCCCCCTCTGTAATTTTAAGGATTATTGTAAATCTCTTGATCATTAAAATGTATATAAAAATGCATTGTCTGAAGTTAGTTGTAACAGCTAGCACCTGGGTGTTGGCCAATATGCTCAAGGCACTGTGGATTTAAATTTTTTGGATGCCTTCCATAGAATTTTTTTCCCTTCCTGCACACATCAGATGAGCACTCTTTCCGCATTGTGTCATCACCTAATTTGATTGAGCAGTAGGATTTAGGGCTGATCTCAATATTAGCTTGGAAATAAATTTACGGCCATCAACATTTTCAGTGATTTATCTACAGAGCTAGCTCCTCAGCTTATTCTAGTCCCCTAGATGCTGGTAATTCACCTCTAACTTGCACTAGAAAAAAAAAAAGAAAAAAAAAAGACAATGACCTGCTGCCAGACTGAGGAAAAAATGCATTGGAAATGAGTGCAGTTGATGAGTCACAGAATTAGGGCAGACAGAAACTGAAGTGAATTCCCAAACTGTCAAAGTAAAACAAAAAAAGGCTTTACTACATTGGTAATGTCGAACTTTGGAGTCAGTAGAAATGATGAAAAAAAGATTAAAACAATGTGCAATGGGAAACACCACAAACACATTGAATCACTTGAAAAGATGTCATCCCTGCTACCACAGAAAAGCATGATCTCATTATTTACAGCTGAATGAAGCAAAGAGCTTGTCTGTCTTTTCATAGGTGCTCCCAATGATTGTCCGCTTTGTTTCTCTTGCAGATGCCGTAAGTTGTTTTCTGTTTCTTTGCAGGTGCAGCAACTTGTTTTGATTGAACAGCTGATGCTGCTTTCTATCTGGTGTATCTTTCTCTCCTTTTTATCATCTTCACTCTCCTTTTCTCTTCTACTAGCATACTTCTAAATTGACATCATTAACAAACTAGTCATGATTAAGATCAATCAAGATAGAAAATGATATTATGATTCTATTTTTTGCTATAACTCCCAACCCTAAGTGGAATGGATTAAAACAAGCAAAGATACATTAAAACAGTATTTAAAAAAGGAATATCCAAAACTATGTCATTACTAAGACAGACATATACATATATACTCTGTTGTTCAGTTTCATATCAAGAGATATTGACGACACTGTCCAACTTTGTACCATGTAACTTTCTACCCTGTAAGGCTGCACAATATATTGAAATTTTATTGTGATCATGATATCAGCATGCACAATATCAGAATCCCACAGACAGTTATAATATCACAAAGGCTTGAAATAAGATTAACACAGATGTATTAATGAGGGCTGAATTTCCAATAATAGGAAGTTTTGATTATGTGCATGTTGTTCAACTAACCAGCAGGCAGAGGTGAGAAATGCAATGCAGCCTTTGTTCCTACACCTGTGATTAGCACCATTTATTTATTTATTTATGTATTGCAAGTCATAATCAACCCAATACTCAACAATGCTATTGCATATTGAATGTTTCCCTAATATAGTCATGCTCTTGTACCCAGAAATTACAAGCTTCTACAGAGAATATTACTGAACCCGTTATCCTTTTCATACCATCTGATCATCTGATCAATGGAAATCTGAAATATTTGTTAACACTTACTAAAGCTGAGAACTTTCATAAAGCAGGCAATGAGTTGGTTTTAAAGAGGTAGTTATTTAAGAAATGCATTTGCTGTCACATAAAATCTGGCTTCTCAATTTATTCAATGACTAAATAAAACATATACTGGTTCTAATCCTGTAAATGTGGTTTCAGTGTGAGCTTAAATCCAATCTAAAAAAATAAAAGGTTGTGGGGCTTTGCATAGATGATGCTTATTCTTACACAGCCAAAAGAGTTGGGTGTTTCTGCATAACTGTGGAACTGGCCCTGTAGGATGAAATCATGAGTGATTTATGACGCGTGACATTAACAAAGTTCTGTGATTGTCATTTTGTGGTAAGTTTGCCCACATCAAGCTGGCAAGTTATGACTTTTAGCTGAAATTGAGTTGCGCAACAAGTGGACCCTCAAACCCCAGCTGTTAAAGAAGCCTCATTAAAAATTTTTAGAACTTGTTGTTTTAATTATCAGTTAATATTCTGATTGTGCCTTTGATTAAATGATAAATCATCTGGTTTAAAACTGACGTATAAATACCAGCTGCATTTCCTTCTATTTCCTGAAACAAAGAAAACAATATCTTCCGAATCACCATTATTCACTTAAATGGCTATACCCATGATGTTATTTGATTACATCTTACTAATTTGCTGTTGCTTAAAAAAACAATCCCAGCACTTGGATGGCAGAAGACTCACCGATCTGCTTTCTGTACTGATCAACTGGTAATCTGGTCGCGCTGGCATCCTTCTTGCCCATTCTCCTTCCTCCGTCTGACAAGAAATGAAAAGAAAAAGAAAAAAAACAACCATCTTAGTAGCTTAGAATTTCACAGCTGCGCCTCAGTGTTACACCTGATCACTTAGTTTAATCAAATACAGATATAGCTCCTTCCTGCTGCTGCAGCGAGAGATAACTTGTGAAATCTGCAGGAAAGATTCAAGTAATTGCACGATCATATATTGAGAAGAGTAGTCAGTTTTGATCAGGCATATGGTTTATCTTTCACATACATCTGCTGCGCATAATTAAATTAATTCTCACCACCTCCCATGTGCATTATATTCTCAGTGTGAGCTTCCTATCAATTTCATTTAGCTTAACGCCACCTCCCTTCACACAATGAGTTCTCTTTGATTACTTTGACAGCTCAGAGGTAAGATGTAAAGAGAAAAAAAAATAATATAAACTACATCGTGTGCGTGACTACACGCACATTAAAGAATTATTACCTGGTTTAGAGGCAGTGATCCCAGAATGCATCAGTGTAGAGATACAACTACATCTGCAGGAATCTTCTCTTTTTTTTTTTTTTTTTTAAATTTACAAGCAGTGAAAATTCTGGTAGTTTGTTTCTTCTATCTGTCCAATTTAACTGTTTCTCTGGGATATTTCTGCTCTAAATTCCAGACAGGCTCCTCGATGATTCACTGCATCAAATCAATATTGTAGCCCTTTGTTTAAAATAAAAGTGAATGTGAGTTGAGAGGCAAGCCTGCTCTTTCAGATGATACTGTAATATCTGGTCAGTACTCTGACTATAAGGTTTGAGACTGAGGAAAAGATAAACACTTTCTCATGCTGAAGTAAATAATATCAAATACCTACCAGGCCCTAACGATAATTAATTGTGGTAATAATATATTAAAAAAGGCAATGTTTAAGTAAGACAGAAAGAAAAATGCGTATGCAGGTGTGCACATGGGGAGAAGAGCAAGGTGAATACGAAGAAGCATCTATGTGTATTCAAGAGGAACAAGAGTGGAGGAGAATCTGCAGGAGCAGCTGGGGAATAGAAAAAGAGAGACTGAATTAGCATGTGCAAGGAGCGTGGCTGGCTGCCGGTGCTGACTGATACCTTCTCATGGGAGGCTGCCGCTGCTGCCTGAATTTTTACCATACGCTAAAAAACATTGTTTTCAGCTACATTTCAAACGCTGTTAGTGCTAGCAGACAAAGGGGGACATATGTGTAGCTATTGTTCTCCAACAGTTGGAAACTAGAGTCAGCAAATTAAAGGAGGAACAGAAAGACAAAAAAAAAAAAGGAGAAGGGGAATTTTCCAAATGACTAGTCATTCTCTCTCATAGCTACTGGCTCTGTTGTACTATGCTGCAGCATCAAAATATTATGCTTAAATCTCTATAAACAACACATTTTGCAGCCATTTACTCTTGAATTTTCTCAGATATGTTTCAGTATGATTTGAATTTTCATCAGTAGGGGGTAAACAGGCAGTCTATTTCATGAACAAAAATATCCACATTCAGTGAAAGGGGGATTTTCAGCTGACAAGGTAATTATACATTAATACCATTAACTTCACACTAATCTTAGATAACTTAAATTTAAACGTAGCCTAGCATGTAAGGTTTGAACTTTCGCTTGAATCATTTGTACAAAGTGACTTTTTTTTTCTTTTCTTTTTTTTACAAATATTTTTTTAAATGATCACAACTATTTGCTAAATACTTCTTCACGTGTGAAATTTAGTGTGCTTCCCTCACAACAAAATGTGTTCCAGGACACATCTACCACAGCAGAAACTAACAAAAAGGTGGCTTTGAGTTCCCTGGATGGCCTGTGTTTATACAGTCAGTTCCTGTCTGTCTTTATAGCATGACATGGTGAATTAATAATTAGATTTTAATAAGCAATGTCTGCTTTGATGGTAAATCTGCCTACAAAAGTAATCACACAATAAAACATATTTAAATATTTAAGCAAAGTGAAGTTAGTAGCTTAAGACCTCAGGAGGAAAACCATACTTTTTGGACAGAACTCAAAGTCAGAAAGTAGACAGAACCCATAATGTTGTATCTTAGTACATCTTAGATTGTGTTCTTGATAAGCATGCCCTTGTTTCTGGGTTAGCTTTGCACTGCTGTTAGAGCTGAAGAATTTCACCACAACTCAAATAAGGGTTTATCCCATCTGAAGAAAGCTGCATGTGCATCTGCATTTTCATAAACAGCCATTAGAAGTACTCTTTCTCTTTTAACTGGCCTGTGATTGGCAGAAGTCTCCTACAAATTACTACATTTTCTAAAATCTGAGGAGCCAAGAGGGTATGAAGGAGTCTAGTTTCAGTACCAAGTGTTTTGAACAGAGATTCTACATTGAGTTTCAACCACAGCCAGAAAAAAAGCTCCAACAAAGCAAAGAAAGATCCACAGAGCAGGAACACACTCTATATAACTGCAGTAACCAATGAAGTTGGACTCATCAGTTTTGCAGTTAAATTATGCTTTAAAAAATATTTCCATGCTGAAACTGCTTTGACGATGATTATTTTTTTCCGCTTGTAACACGGTAGTCAGTAGAGAAGCATCACAAGAAGTTGGGCCATCATCGCTGATAATAATGGAGCCATTGAAGAAAACATTTTTAGGTAGCACTTTGTAAGTTTCTGACATTAAAAGGGAGTTTCTGACTCGCTTCCTGAATGGCACGCTGACATTATTATGTGCATTCCTGAAGCAGAGAGAAATGGCACCTAAGAACCTTTTAAAAGGGGATGTGAAATTTCAAGTATTGGTTTATTCTAGATCAGAATTAATAGCTTTCAGTTAGGTGCACCAAACTAAACACGTTTTGCCAGAAACATTTTAGGGAAATAGTCGCTATCTGGCAGCAATCTGGATACAATTACAAACTTTAATCGGATTACAGACATCAGGTGATTGAAAACGGATTTTTCTCGGAAAAAGACCGAGAAGACTCATAAACTATATTCGATTTAAATGTGCATTTTATCAAACTAATAAATATAAAACAGTTGACTGCAAGCAGCTTTCATTCAACAAAACGAAGATACTTACGTTTTTATGGAGAAAATATATTTATTATTAGAAGTAAATTCGCACTACGGATAACCTGGCTGCACTATGAGAGCACACGGGACGGCGGAATTGATCGTTTTATGGTACTTTGATCCAAATTTCTGCACAATGCCAACACACCACTTCTTTTACTAAGAAACTTCCTGGTTTGCGTGACAGATAGTACTTTGATCCAATAAGACGCGAGTATTTGTCAAACCGACCAATAGCGTGAAGCTATTGATGGGACCGAACAGCCGTAGAAGCACGTGACGACTGAAAAGCTTTTCAAAACACATCTAACAGTATATCCTAACTTTTAGAAAGGGTGTGTTTTATTTATAATTGCTTAAGGAATTTTTTTTTCTCATTACAAATCCCTTGGATTTTATTTAAGTTTTTTAAAATAAAATCCTTATGCTTTTTCTTTTATTCACAAATATTTAATTATTATTGATGTGCTAAATGAAAGCTATAATTAATGTGTAAAAATAATGTTAATTTCTGCTAAAATTTAATTTTGTTGATTAAATTAATAGTTTACATGCAAAATGTTAGTTTATAAAAAGTAGATTTTTAACGATATTTCAGACGACAACCAATGTAAAGTAATTAAAATAAGCTAAACTGATCAGAATCCAAATATGAGCACATTTTATTTTGCTGTGATATGCTTGATTATTTTGTAAATATAAGATTATTTTTCTAATTACCTCAATGTTTTTATTAATAGGTGCTCTCATTTAAGGTGGCAACTTTTTTTCAATCTTGACAGGATAGCACGTTTACCTTCCTTTGTTTTGTATTCATATCAGCTTCTAACAACACAGGAAATAAACAATCAACATCAATTCATAAATTAAAGCTGGGAAACAAGCATCAACATACTGGAGGTAAATCTTGAGTAATGTGTACATTTCATTATTCCGTTCTTTAACATTGAAACAACAGCAAATGCTAGCATGGGTGATATAAGTGGAAGAAAACATTAGGAGAAAAATCCGGAGTTTATAAACACATGGCTTGTAACAGTGTCACTGAAGATTAGACTTCTGGACCAGATGAAGTTTGTGGAGGGACTAATGTGGCAGACCATATAGCAGTGCATTACAATAAGAGAGAATGTGATGAAAGCATTTACCAGTATGGAAGTGCTGTTAGGGGTTAGAGAGATGGGTGGAGATGGTAATGTGCAGACTGGGCTGTCCTGTTAATGTGAGCAATAAAGGAGAGGGTTCTGCCAATAAAGACACCCAGACTATTTACTTCAGTGGATGGGCAAACAGTGGATCCATAAATATGCAGTGAAAGACTGCCAGATTTGGAGAGTGTGAATTTGGTGTCATCAAGACGGCCTCCACTTTTAATTCCGTTGTGTTGGAGAAAGTTGTGTGAAAACCAATATTTTACTTCTTGGAGGCAGTCAACGTTAGAGAAATTAGATGATGGGGAAAAGAAGCTATGGTGAACAACTTCACTATCTTTCTCTAGGTCCAAAAGACTACCCCGACCAACCCTGCAACACAGCAAGGCAAATTTATTTGTATAGCACATTTTACATACAAGATCATTCAAAGTGCATTGCATAAAACATTAAAAACTTCACAGAAAATGCAAAGAAAGCATTAAAAAGTAGTAAAAGGCAGCAACAATTAGCAAAAGTCACAACAAAATCATAATAAAATCATAACAAGTGTCACAATGCCCACATAAATGCAATAACACCAGATAAAAACAGCCTCTTGAGGAAAATTTGTCCAAAATTTTCAAGTAATATGATAAAATAATATTATAACTAACACCAAAACTAGACAAAAAGCATCTTACAGTAGTATCCTGATGTGGGAGTCACAGGTAAAAGATGGTGGTCCAGTCCTCATCTCATCCATTGATTGCTCAATGGAAAACAGAAGCTGTTCAAAATTAAACCAATCAAACAGATACAAAATGTTCCAGAGATCACACTTGAGCCAGAAGATGAGAGGTTACAAGTACTGTTTGATGGAGGCCTGGAACACACACACACACAAAAAAAAAAAAAAAACAGTGGCAGGGGTTTAACCAAAACTCAAAGAAAACCAACACCAATCAGTCACACACCCTCCTCTAAAGGCCGCGCATCAGAAAAACTGCTACAGGCTACGAAAACTGTTTGGTAGAAGTCAGTCACAGCCAAAACGTGCTCCAAGACCAACATAAGAAGAGACAAATCAGGCACAATGGCATTTATCCTTGTTAAAAACAATAGCATTGCACTGTGATAATTAAGGGAACCAATGGCTGAACTCATCAAAGATGTTGCAATCTTACTCCACAATGTTCATTTCACTTTAATGATTTTTTTATTTATTTATTTTTTAACATTTTCTCTTTGTTTACTTGCTAATTTTTATTTCTCCCCTAATTGCATCCAGCCTCATTGCTGCCTGGGGCTTTGTGCAGATTATGGGTAGACTTGTCACCGCTTGTAACTTATTGAAGTTTCAAATAATTTTCTGCTCTCCCATGGGCATGCCATTTGCATGCAGCACAGCATTAACTAATAGATGTAATCTGTCATTAATATGCCTGTATTATGCCTTATTTTACACAATGCTGCCATTTGTAGTGAGTCCTTTAACACTGCCCCTTCATGGGGAAATAAGTCCAGTGACATTTGTCAGTGATTATATTTTTATCCACAAGAATGCTGCCTAAGGAATAAGAAATTGCACTTTGTGACAGTAAAGTCACATGAAATTCTTGAAACACGTGTATTGACTTATATCAATCAAATTTCCATGCAATAAATTGAAAATATGTATGAACAAATATACATTTACTGTACATACAGCATATATAAAAGCACCTACTCAACGGCTTCTCTGAAAGTGAAATTAAAACTGTTAACAAATAACCTCAATAAAAAGCCTAAAAATATTGTTTCAACATGGCCATCAAAACCAGCATGAGTGCAGTTAATGCAGAGCTCAAATGTTCTCTTGTTGTACTAAATGTGTGTGATTAATTTCTCCCGTTGAGTGAAACAAACCAACGTGCTGTGCCTGTCACTCTGATAGATATGGAAAATATTAGCATCAGCTGCTACTGTGAACGAAAACTAGGCAGGATGGATTTGCCTGATGAACAGCTCTTGTGTGTGGCCTGAGCACATCACTGAGAAGCAGAAATGACACAAAAGGGAGACGAGGTGATGATGATGTCCCAAAATTTTCACCAATAACTGAATACTCTTTGTTGCGTTGAACAGAGTTAATTGTGTAAACGGCTGCTGTGTAACCCCACCGCACAGACATAACAAACCAGAATCAAGCCTTAGCTCCTCTCCCAGCATGATCATCCAGTTTATGGTTTGTTTAAAGTTTTATTTGTGTATATATCTCTTTTTTGTTTTTATTCTTTAGTATTTGAACGTCACTCTTTTGCACAACGTTCCTCTATTCCTCTGTCTCCCCAGCTCGTCTCTCCAGCAGTTCGACGGCCTTTTTAATTGCCAGACATTAAAAAGAAAGCTGGAGCAGAAGAATCCCCCAGGGCAACCGGCAGGCTAAATGGCAGCACTGCTGCCATCGCCTCCTCCTACATACAGCAATGAAGATGTGTCAACATAATCTTGGGCAATTTGCACTCATCATCGGGGGGACTGAATAATTATCTGAGTGTCAGCTGTAAACAGCAGAATTGTCTTATACATTTTCATGTTTCAGAACTAAGTTAGTGATTAACAATCAGCCAGCATTTATCAGATACGGACAATGCCTCACCTGCTGAAGACATAGTTATTTGGAAGCTAAACCCCCCACACGGATTGTAGAGAAATTATAGATTTATTGTTTGTCACGCTGTGTGAGATAAAGTTTAAGCCACAATCTCTGTCAGACTGTACAATATTAGTTCTGAAGAATGGGAGATTAAAATCCATGGGAATTTTTACACACATCAAAATTTCCTCTCCTGCAGCTTGCATTGATCTTGTGTTGTAAAAATGTATTCAGTGTATTCCGCTACATTTAATGCTGTATTAAGCTTGATTGGTCTGCATATGTGGGTTGTTGCAGCAGTTATATTGAACTTGGTCATAAATTCTGTTAGCAGATAAATTTAACACATTTTTTACTTTAATTTAAGCATGTTGCAACTCAAATATCCAAGTCATACTTTATGTAGATCACTGGTGCTATCAATAAAGGTTTTGAAATTCATTCCATAAAACCATATTATATAATTCAATTCAGAAAAATTGAGAAACATATTGCGCCCTCTAAATTTTGTCTTGGAGTTGACTGCTTCCTTTGCATTTCCATCCTCAGTCATGTTATTGGTTTGGAGGAGAAGACACAATTCTTTCTCCTGTTTAATATTCTTATCTCAGTTTTCCCGCAATGTCTGCAGTGTGCTGTGAATTCTCTCTCCTCCCTATCTCCCAGCCACAGAGTTCCCTCTCATTGACGGAGAAACTGTATCAGCACAGATACAGAGTGAAATGAATTTAGGATTTATGAAACGCAAAGCCCCATATAAGAAAAAAAAAGTCCCACAGACCTAGAGAGATAAGTTATCACACAATGGATTTGCTCCAGTCATTATCCTGTATCGAAGCTGAGCAAGTCTGATGGCGGGAAGTTATCCTCTAGTGTGGGGAGGGTTTGGTTGATATTACAGCAGTCATCTCTTTGTGATTTGCTGCACTTTGGAAAGACTTGAGAAGAATGGTGAGCAGTTAAGTTCCAGGTAAAAAAGAGTTGACTATAAATAAATATTTTAAATTCATCCAGCTTGTTTGCATCTGTTTTGCCATATGCTAAGAACTGCTTTACAGATTGTGGCATTACACTCTACCAACAATTCCATGCTAATCATCTTCCATTTCAACACAAACACAATTGAATGTGCTTTTCATTTTTCTTAAGTCTTTAACTTCAGAAATATTTTAAAGGTCCTATACAATGCAAAATTTACTTTCTAAAGGTTTCACAGTCATATGTCCTCATAACCTGTGAGGCCACAAAATGAGAAAATTCTTTCACCTCGCTCACTTTCTTGCTCCACTTAAGCAAACAAATGTGTGCTCAAACGGGTGAATCTAAGATTGTTCCGTTTGTGACCCCATGAAGAGAAATGACCATTATCCACGGTAGTGGATACTGCCATTGAATTCCCCAGCACCCCCCACCCACCAAGCTAGCTGAGCCTGCCCTCATAAATCAGAGTATGAACATTTAAAGGGTCAGATATAGAAACACCCCATTCTCCTTAGAGCTCACTAGAGCTACTTTTGGAGTGGCTAAAATTAAGAACCAAGGCTGAATTTGGGGTAACACACTTTAAAAACAATGTTGTTTGAACCTCTGACACCTATATGAAATTGTTAAAAAAAATGCATAATATGGGACCTTTAATGTTCTCTGTCAGAAACACTTGCTAAGTGCATCAGTGAATTTATACATAAAAGTTTTGAAATATTCAATATCAGCTTTAGCAAATAGTCAAATATTTTTTTTAATTTATTTACCAATCAGTAAACAAACTCTTCCTCTTGGAAAATCTGTCCCAACCTTCCCATGACTCACTACACAAGCAACTGAACCAAAATTTCTTCAGCTCTGCTGTCAAAAACATCTGTTTAGAAAATCATCATAGGTGAATGTTTATAGACAGAATGTTTTTCTGCTTCTTTTCTTTTTTTTAATTAAATATTTGAACTCATCTTTATTTGGTTGAGATGTGCATTAGCTTTAACTTACGCATGATCTAAAATAATAAATAGCTGTAAAGACTTACACATCTTTACATCTTTACAAAGTCTTTGACCTGTTTGCTTTTCATGAGAGCCAGAGGCAACAGGACTTGGATTATGAAAACCAGATTTGTTATTCTAACATTCCCATTGACTGTAAGATCAAATGAACGGGTCAAATAAAGCAGGCTAACACATTAATTTATTTTAAAAGACAGTATACGAATAAATGGTAACATGGTAAATGGTAAATGGTCTGTACTGCGCTTTTATCCAAAGTGCTTTACAGAGAGAGAAAAGAGAGCGATAAGTAAAGCAGCAGCTGATTTAGACTGATTTTGTTTCTGCATCAGTAACTAACAACAAATGCGACTTACCACAACATCAACTTTCAAATGTCTTGTAAACAATGTAATGGGGGAGAGGTATTGGGGGAGTTGAGCCAAGTGAGATAACATCACATGAATTGTTGGTAACACAGGTGAACTCTCATAGTAGACAGCATAGGTGAAAACGCAGAGCCAACAGTTTTAAAACTGGGGTCCAGACATGGTCAGCATGCTCAGGCTCAGTATTTTCCATTTTATTGACCTGTGATTTCACACTCCCCATGAAGATTGAGGATATACAGTAAATGGTTTAAGTTTTCTCCTGCAATACATCATAGATGCTTCCCCCAGAAACATCAACTTGCAAATCTCAGTTAGCTGATCCCACATTTAAGTAGCTTTCCTGTTTGGCATGGTTACTTATCATAACAGACCAAAACAATGCAAGAAATGCCAGCAAGCCTCATAGCACAGCATCCAACCAGCATGGAAAAATGTTTTTAAAAATCAATGCTTTTACAGAAAGACTTTCCAAATTCAAAAATGTCTTGAAACTGTTGATTTAGAGACCATGAACTAATTGGACAAAAGTTTTCTAAGGGAACAAATCTAATCATTTTCCCTTAAATTTAAATCTGACATTGTTTTTGTTGCTAAAGCAGTTGCCCCCTGTTTTCTCTAAAATGAAATGAAGGTTTGAGGCTCTTCTTTGTTTGCTTGTTTTTTTAGTCTAGGAAGGTATGCTCAGTACAGTCATTCTGGTCATTCAAGGTTATGTATTAAAGCAAGAAAACTTACCTATTGAAGGTGTTTTTAAAAAAGTGACCTTGTGCATTATACAGCTAAAAAAAGAGTTCATTCTTTCATTGACTTGCATTTATTCAGTCATTTTTTAACCTAGCATGGAGGATCCATGAAGGAATTACATCTCGTGTCACTTTGACATCAGCTTTAACATTCTGTTTTATTTGTTAATACTTTCTTTTGACCACCAATGGATTTCACAAAGGGGTCCTTCAGGGCACCACATCTGCCGCAATGAATGCTATATCATAAGGGATGCAACTCGTTTACTATTCAAGTCTCTCTCTTACCCCTTAGTTAAATAACAATGTCTGCCCTTTTCATAATGCATCAGTTTTGTTTTTTCTATGAAATCAGATTCCAACTGGAGAACGGTAAAAGCCTCATTCTCTCCTGCACAGTAATTGCTCCAGTCCCCAGCTGTGTGTGGTAACTGCCCACACTGAGTTTTAGTCCAAGTGTTTGTACAGGTGCCACTGGATCTCCAGTAGGTCCCCCAATTGCCATACAGCAGACAGAGTGACAAGGCCAGAATCCTTCTCACTGTTTACTTTGGCAAATTAAGTATTTCTGAGAACTATTTTTGAGGCGTTTAATTTTTGTCACTTTGACTCTGCAGAGATCCACACCAGCAGAGGCACATAAACATTTTTTGAAATTCTGTTAGACCCCCCAAAAAATAAACACCCACAGAGTAACAAACACACCATGAATGATTCACTTACTTATTTAAAATGATCCTCATTTCATTCATTCACACATACGTAATTGTTCACCTAATCCTACCCCTGCCAACAAAATTTGTTACATCCCACCACTACCTCTCCTTGCTGTCACAAGACAGCTGCAGAGTTCTGACATGTTAATTTCAGCCCTGAGCTGACCCCAAACTAATTATCCTTCAACTCTGTAAACACTAGTAGCACCAGTTAACACCAATTAATGGCCACTAATCATTGCCAGATGCTGCTCCTTGAGTAATTTTCCTACACTTCCACTTACAATTTAACACATTCATGTGATTCTTGATTTCTGTGGTTTGTTGAACCTTCGCATAGACGATTAACAAATATGGCAAGTGCACTACCGATTCCCTGCACACACACCAACCCACACACTGTTTTGTATAAAAAACATAGTCAGGAGCTTAAAATTCACATTTTCTTTTTACTAATTTATAAAACAAGAAGGACACCTGCAAACTGGCAGCAGTGTAAGTTGGACAATGTCAAGTTTTTTGTCTACTAAGAAGCAATCACTGAAATCAGATTTGCAATGTAGTCCAAAATATTATAGCTCTATATTTAGCTATATATATAGCTATATATATATAGCTCTTCTCTTACCCCATCCCACTATGTGTGGTCAGACCATACAACTGACAGACCAGACATCACATTTTGAGTTCTCAAACACCACTCATTCAGCTTTCATTAAATCAAATACCACTGCCATAAGCCCTCTCATCACCGCTATCACAAACAGCTCTCTGCAAACTGGTCACGTTCCATCAACACTCATAACTGCTGTTATTAGACCCTAACTCAAAAAACTTAATCCTGATATTTCTGTCAACTATCATCTCATCTCTAACTTCATGTTCTTCACAGAGGTTCGATGGAAGGTCGTGACTGCTCAACTTTAGAAATACCTCAGATAAGACGTTCAGCAGCCACATCATAGATGTTACTAAGGTAGCTTTTTACCAGCTCAGAAACATCAACAGGATCAAAAGTTTAATCTCCCAGAAGGACCGGGAGAAACTCATCCACGTGTTCATCTCCATTAGACTAAATTACCGTATTGGTCTTTTAACAGGACTTCCTAAACAGAGCATTGAACTGCAGCTCGTCCAGAGTGCTGCTTATTGAGATTGAACCAGAGATCTGAACACATCACACCAGTTTTAAATCTTTACACTGGCTTCCAGTCAGTCACAGAATAGGTTTTAAAACCTTAGTGATTGTTTACAAATCCTAGAACGGTTTAGAATACAGCTGTGAAATGTTCAGAGAATATAAACCTAGCAGAGCTCTTAGATCCAAAGACTCAGTCTTTGGTAGTAGTAGTCAGTCAACTAGTCCAGACCAGAGTCCAGACTAAACATGGAGAAGCAAATGTTGACAATTTTAAATCCAGATTAAAAACATTTCTTCTCACATGCGCATAAAATCTGCACAGTAACTTTGAACTTTTCTTGCTTTTAATCTTTTAATCTTCATTTTATTTATAATTTTAATACTATTTTATTGTGTTGCTGCTTTTTAATGCTTTCTTTGCACCATCTGTAATGCTTTAAATGTTTTATGTAAAGCAGTTTGAATTGTCTTGTATTAAAAAATAATATACAAATAAACTTTTCTTGCCTTGCCAATCACACCCACTCTAAAAAAATCCAGTCTGCTGTCACACAGCCCACAGCACGGAAAGCCTTGATCAGTCGCCAATGCTTTCCAACAGCATAACTGAGGCCTTACTCACTGGCCCTCCATATCAGCTCCAATCCTCCTCTTTAACGGCATGACACCAGCCCTCCACTGGCTCCCAGTGAAAGTGAGGATTAAAAATAAAATCTGTTTCTTTACAAATGTATAAGGCAATGCCCTGGAATATGCGCCGGAATACTTAAAGGAACTCCTCCGATCCCCGAAGAGCCACCTACCATCTCACTCTTTTAAAATTAGAAAAGAGTTTTTTTATTTTCAAAAGCCTATCAATAGTTAAATATGTTTGTATTTCAGTGTGTTCTTATCATGATCTTTCATCAATGTTCTTATTTCTTCTTATTATTTAGCACTATGTGTGTTTTTATTGTTTTTACTGGGTAGAACTATAAGATTTGTTTTACAAATATAAAGTGCTTTATAGATAAAATGCATCATCATTATCACTGCATGCATTGTTCATATTCACATTATACACGAAGAAAGAAAAAGAATCACTTAGTATATTAAAAACACATTAAAACCGATTCCAACACGCATTAATTTCTGTGTACCAAATAATCAAAAGCTTTATTTTCTCAGTCATTTCTGTCTGCTCCAAAATGATTGTTATTTGCTGTTTCATTGTTTGTATTGATTAGTCAAGTGCGCACTGTTTGACGTCTTGCCTGCCAACTGTACCGTTGCCAAGGGAAAGTGTGAACAAACCTCTGCCAGCATCAGCCTCCTCCAGCAACAGCTGTGCCACATATGCTGCTGATCAATATAAACAAACGCAGCCTCCCTGCACTTGGGATAAGGATTGACAGGTATGATTCATCTTTTGTGCCACTGGTGGGAGGTGCAAGTAATAAGTAGAGATAGATCTTTTCCCTTTGTGATATGACCACTGGGTATTGTAGGGGTGGGTCGGAGAGATCATTCGCCCCCCAAGGTAACTGGCAGGGTTCCTAACATAACCCCTCACAGTTTTGCTGAGGATTAGAGCAGCGTGAATCCACCAGAGCTGCAATTTGTGGCATTCTGTACACAGAGTGAGCAGCCAAGATGAATGAGAAACGGTTATGGATCATTGGTGCTGTGCCAGTCTCCCTGCAACTGAGTTTATTTAACAGAGACAGTGGGACAGATCACAGTATTCAAGTGATTCATGACACTGCTTTTTAATAGTGACTTCGTAAACCATATCAGCACATGATCATCTCATCAAGACAATTCTTTTATTCATCTCACTTGCAAAATAATGATGAAATTTCTCTGCAAGCACTGGTAAAGAACTTTGATCTGCAGTGTGATTCTTTGTAGCAATATGACAGGAGCTCAGCAGCTTGTGTGTGTCACATGTGCTGTTGTCTCATGGGTTAGAGCTGAAAACACGGGCTATGGAGGACAATAGCTCTGTAGAGTGGTTATGACGTCCCCTTGATGAAGAGTAATGGCTTGAAACAATATTTCCCCATGGAGTAGGATTGAAATCTGATATGGTTTCATTGCCATGCAATTTAGAGATGTCAGATTAGTTTTGCTCCAGCCGGTGTTGTATGAAGGAGCAAAGCACAAACCGCAGGAGGAATGGGAAATATTGGCTGGTGATGGTGCTTTCTGAAGTCACAATATTGTAGAATTTCTTCTTGCATATTGGAAATTACTCATAATATTTTAATTAGGTAAAATTAGTGGGGTTAATACCCATTTAACAGCAGCTTACTAGCAAATCAATAGGTTATAATTCTATTAAAATAAAAAATGTCATTTTGTTTAATTGAAATGTGACACATAATTATGTTTCTTTATTTTAATAGAAAAATGAATGAAAAGTTTTAATGTGAATATCAAAAGCAATTTCTAGAAAATTGTCCTTCTGGGCTTGTTAAATGATTAATGATACAATTTCTTCAATCAGTAATACTGACATAGAGCTGTTTAATAATCAGGTATTTAAGGATTGATTGATGCACTTAAATCTGACCCATTTTGTAGCGGAGTCATTAACAAGACCATGACTCTGTTGGAAGCCTCCATCACACAGACTGTCAAAAGTCACTACCGACAGTTTCCTTCAGCAACCTTATTGCTTCACACACTGACATCATTGCAAGAGCAGCAGGGAATGGAGCAAAGAGAAATTCATGCACAGCTTTTATTACTCCACTTGCAACTTGCAAGCATTTACCCGGCTGGAAGAAAAAAGACCAGGAGAGGTTGCAGTCTTCGCAATATTAAGAAATTAAAGCTCAGGAGACATCCTTTAGAACTATAGGGGAGACATGGGGACAGTTGTAACACGGGTCTGTTGTAACACTTGCAATTGCTCCAATCAGGGAGAAGTTAGGAATCATCTAACTCACTCTGCACATGTTAAGTTTAGTCCTTAGTCTGCATGTGAAAAAAGTATTGCCTTAAGTTATACACAACAAAATTAATGAGGAAAAATGTGATTTTGAGGTAGGAAATAAAAATTTTTTTGCAGAAATAATTTTTGTGACTACATAGCTTGCTTTCTAGTTGAACTCGTCATACAAATATCATGTTGATCATGTGTCTGTGTAGCTGTTTTTTTATCAGGTTATTTGTGGTAATGTTTTAGTTGTTAGCTGTATGGCAAGCTAGCTCATGGATAATACACTTGGAATCAGTTGTAACACACTTTCATGGGGTAGGTTGTAACGTTTTAGAAAATGTAATTTGAATGACAGCATTTTATTTTAGGGCGCATTTCCACCAGGATAGTCTGTTCGTGGGGTGGAGAAATCAGAAAATCTTCACACCTTCGGTCTAATTTGCTTTCACCTGCATTTTACTCAAGCGGACCAAACCAATGACAGAACTTTTGCAATGTTTCTAAAGAAGCGCCTCCTCATCAATGGCTAATCCAGCATCCATCTCATATCCTATCTGTACTGTGAGCTCTCTGCAGCCAGCAAAAGCCTGTTGCATATTGTATTCTATATTAAGACATGGAAACAGAAAACACCCACATGTTGTGCCCGTTTTGTCCCTTTCTCTCTTTCTTTTCTTCTCTTTCTCAAAAAATGTCTTCTTGCGTTTCTTTGCTGAATCAGTCATGGCGCACGTTCAAAAATAGCCGATGTATTTATGTCCATTTGCTAGTGTGTGAAATGAAACATGCAACATCCCGGATGAAAAAGTTGTATAGTGTGATTTCTCAGCCTTGGGATGCTGCTGGGCAACGACGGCTCCAGAAATTAGTTGGAAATTTACAAAGTGCATCTTTAACTTCCATGCTGTGGGACCACAGCACATTTGTTTAGAAGTTTGGGCCTCATTTAATAATTTTACATTTCACCCCAAGACATGTTACAACTGACCCTGACTATGGGGTCAGTTGTAACATTTCATTCCTTGTGTTTGAGATCAAGCCATACATTTTCTGGTTGTGCTGCAAAGGCAGTTTCCATTCCATTTGTTAGGAGACACTTGAAGCTAGTTTGCATAGCCGTTTGAACACACTGGGTTAAAAAAGCTTGAAGTTAGAGACCGAAATGTCAAAATTGCTACAACTTTCCCCAGTCTCTCCTACTCCTCATTTCACAACAAGCCTAAAACCGAGAGCTGCTGTGTCTGCAGTCAAGGCCATGGCAACAGTCTTTTTCTTCCTTATTCTTTGACAACAGTTGCACAGCTGTGAAGATAATTTATTTGTTTTCCATGTTTACCAGTCAATTACATTTTAATGCGACTTGCCTAATGTCCACATTCTGTCTTCAGATGTGGTCTATGTAATAACTGTCATAGTAAGACTGTTAATTATACTAGACCCTAATTGTCTTTATGTAAAGCCTACATTACAGCAGCCTTGAGTCTGTATCATCACGGAGAGCGAATGAGTATAATTTGAACTCTTTGTCTGATTACAGATATTAAAGGTTCCTAAAAAAGGACAGGATTTGTAGGTGGGAAAATCAAAATAGCACACATGCCAAAGCAGACAATTGTTAAACAGAGAGATTGTCCCATTCAGTCTCTGCACCTCAAAACAGAGAGAGAAAATTATGAAGACGTGATGTACGTTTTCTACTACAGCTGCTCTCCTTTCTATTTCCTGGTGACACATACAGAGCAGCTGCCCACACAGTTAGTCATTCTGTCCTGCACACAATCCTTTTAGTAAGAAGTTGTTAAGGGAAAATAAAATATTCCAGTCATTCCTCAGTTACTGGGGTGTCTTTTAGTCTCAGTGTGATGCCATTCATTAATGCCCTGTCAGAACTCGCACGACTCGAGGCTCTACAACTAATTGAGGTGGCATTTTCAAATACACACACTGCTATGAGCCACAAGCAGTTATAGTCACACACACAAATATGCAGAGTGCTGTATACTCAAACAGTGATATTGAACTTTTATTGGAAGTTTTGTCAACAAAGTTGACTCCTGGTGAAGCCAGCTCTACAAACTTTTTGGCTGTCTGAATTGTAGATGCTCTTTGATCCAATACTGAGACAAGATCTGAGCTATTTTTAAAGAAACTTGGGACCTGGAAACACTGACAAAAGATAAATTTATTTCCCATCAAAAATGGACCTAGATACACAAGTCCAAGTTCAAGTTCATGTCAGAGCTATCCCCCTGACTGCACACAGCTGTGAGGCCACACCTGCTAAGCCATTAAGCTGCAACTTAAATTAAAACGTTTTGCCATGTCATACAAATCCCTGCCCTATTATTTAGGTTTACACATCTTACATCTAATCATTTAGCTATTACCCTTTTTTACTGCTCTTTATGCGATAAAGTCTTGGCAGTGATCAGCGTTTTCCTGTTTCTATTTTGCAACTATTCCAGTGATATCCAGCTAGTCAAAGCCAGAGTAGATCTAATTTGTACTGTTTTAAACATGTTGATCCTCGATTTTAGTGATGTTTTTTATTTACCAGAACAGTAAAGAAAGGTTATATATACAACACAAACAGATGTACAATCAAAAATAATCACACAAACTGAAATATAACGTGTTCCCTATCAGTGATATGACAAATAGATGGTTTATTGTATCTAAAAAATAGAGATACAATAGAGAGGCAAGAAAGGTAGAATAGTTTAAATGGAAACACAACACATTCTTTATTAAACTGGTTAATTAGTAAGAGGTAGTGTCAGAATTGGGTAGAAAAGTTGCACCTATCAAAAGGCTAATCTTTTGGAAAGAATTTTGGATTTCCAACATACACTGTACATATAATCGTGAAAAGATAGAAGGGGACCGGAACAAACACCGATGGACCTACATAACCTTAGAATCCTCATGCAGCACTAAGTGAGAACCTGTCATGCCACTATGATCAATACAACCTCATGGGCTCTGGAGTGAAAACATTGCTACTCACAGCGCAGTCTGCTACTACACTGAAAATGTAGTCGGAAACTGTATTATTCAAGGGAGAAGACTTACAACTTTGCACCGAAACATTACAGAATTCTCAGAACATGAGCTCACGTCAGATGGAAAGAAAAACACTGGACATGTGCTCTGTGGTCAGATAAGTACACGTTTCAGCTGACCTCTGGTAAAAATGGACAACTTCTTCCTGCTAAAAACATTAAAGACCATCCAGATTTTTAATAGGACACTGCCTCTGGCGGTATGAGCTTCTATCAATGCCAGCGGCGCTGATGACTTGCATGTGAAAGTGCCATTGGTGCACACAAGTGTATTGGAACATTTTGGAGAAACAAATGCTACTATTAAGGTAGCATCTTTTTCCCGGAGGTCTGTTGTTAGCTCCATAGAACACATCTGTCTCCTTTACAAAATGTTGTAAAGGAGTGAACAGCTGAAATCTTGTAACCCTACAACAATCAGTATCTTCAGTTCCCAATAGATTAAAAAGTCTCATTAATAGAAACCTTGATGTAACACAAACATTAATTTCTCACAGCTGTTTTAAGTGAGATGATGGCATCATAATTATTTATATTTTCTCTATATAATAAAGTTGGTGAAGATGATAGAAATAATTTCCTTTGTTCTTTTGTCTGTTTAATAAGGTATTTACATATTATATTAACCTAAGTGCAACTAAATTGTAAGATCTTTTAAGGCATCTGTGTCCATTGCTGCCAGAACTTCTCTTTGGGAAAATGAAGCAGCAAAGGTTTTGTTGGTCATCATATGACCAACGAAATTGTGAGAAATCATTACTTAATAGATTGCAATAATAATAATAATAATAATAATAATAATAATAATAATAATAATAATAATAATAATAATAATAATAATAATAA
>JBAMHW010000019.1:14495069-14507215 GCA_037177495.1 Rhadinocentrus ornatus
AATAATAATAATAATAATAATAATAATAATAATAATAATAATAATAATAATAATAATAATAATAATAATAATAAAACCAGAACAAATTGCTTTTAACTGGTTTCATGGAAACATGCTGGTGTCGGTTTGTTTGAATTTTTACTCGTCTGCAAGCAGTTCGGAAACATTTTTATTGACTGATGCTGCTGAATAATTATGTGATTTACAGACAGACATTAATACACACACATTTAAGTGCACAGAAAAATGCACACACATACACGTACGCACACACTTTGTCCTCAAAACCTGAGAGACATTGCACATGAAAGGTGCTCGACATCAGAGGGAGTCAAATTGGCCTTGGCTGGGAGGATTGGTCCAATCAACCTCCAACCGTATAATTAGTAATTAGATTGGGATTAGAGTCAACTCTGAGTGGTGGAGCATGGCCAATTCAAATCAGCATATGAAATGTGATTAAATTAATAAGAGAAAAATTGAAATATTAATGTCCCATTTTTCCACTGGTTTTCTGTTTGATTGGTTTGAACTTTGGTTAATTATGGACTCACATAGAGTGAAAGACTGCTGACTGTTTTTATTAAGTTTGTTTCATTGTGTGCTGCACTAGGCTTTGTCCAAAACAACATCCCTCCTGAATTCATTAAAACAGATTAATTCACTAATCATATTTTTATGAACAAACAAAACCGATAATGATTATGCTTTATTTCTTTCTCTCTTTTTTTTGATGTCAAGAAACAATTTAAAGTGATTCATAGCAACTTCCAACAATTACTCAACAAGAGCAAAACTGTTGACAGTGTTTGCTTTTGTTGATTCAGTTAATCTACATACAGATTAATGAAATCTGTTTCAAAAGTTGCACGTATATAAACAGGCTGCTAAATTGTACTGCCCCCACCAAGGCGTGTTTTTTTATTTTTTCGTTTCTTTGCTTCTTTATCTCTGAATCATCTTAATGAAACACATTTGTTTAGTAAAATGAAATCTCCGAGCCCTACATTTTCCTCATATAGATATTTTTCATCATAATTGGCTATCACTAGCAAACACAGGTCTAATCAAAATGAAGATGGATAAATAAATAATCAAGTTCCTTTAGCTGAGAAAAATATACAATACAGTAATCTGCTTAACAGCCCACGGTGCAGGAAAATAAAAATCTCTCTCCAGCCCATTATAGACAGGAAACAGCAGGGTACCAGCATTGCCTGAAAAACCCCGGGCCTGTTTCTCCCTGAGATTATTTCAGAAAGCTTTTTTCTTTTTCTTTTTTTGTTAATGTTCATGCTTAAGTTTCGTAAAGTTTTCACAAAGTGAAGGAGGTCATTTTTGGGGGCTAATGGTCATGGAAATAGGAGCAGATGCATGCTGTAAAAATAGACATGGTGAATGACCACTTTTTGATTTAAACTCTCGCTTTGACAATTTACAATCAGCTCCCTTTCAGTTCTTTAGTAACCACTGTGCCAAGAGAATGACCATTTGTGTCAAAAATTTCCTGCATGATTAGTGCTTACGCATTAAAAGGATTAATTCTTAACAATAAGCCTGTCATTAGGATCTTGATTTTTTTTAAAAGATTTAATAAGTGTGGTGATCAAAGGGGTTCTTGTGTGAACTTGACAACCATTCATTTAGAAAGTGTAGGTTTTTCTCCATACTTATTAAGTCCGATTAAAATTTGTCCTATTTCCATTATTTAAACTTCACTGTTCACTTTAGTCTCTTAGAGAAAAATACATTTTTGAGCCGGCTCCTTTTGAGGCCCTCTACAGTAGGTGTGTCTTCACTTTTACAGAATAAAAAGCTTTATTATTTATCATATAACTTGCTGTTATGTTATATTTGGGTGTAAACCTAAGTACGACATTGTGTTGTGAGCTTTTTAGCATGTATGAAAGATTTAGTTCCAGCGAGCCATGAATGAAGGCAAAAAGTTAAATATTAAAGAGATAGAAAAGCTTATTGTAACATGTGCTGCTGGTGTGTTGGATTATGTTCCACTTTAACAACCAGCAGCCAGGTGTGTTTTACAGAAAACAACAACCAGGAGTGATTCCTTTGATTGCAGGATCGGCAACAAGGCACAGAGTAGAATAGAAATGATCAGGAAGAAGAAAAGAAAGAGACTATGCAAATGTGCAAATAAATGTTGGTCATGTTTGACATCTCTAGCTGTTATTGGATTAGTTCCTCGGCCACCAGGAGTTAAATCACACAGCTAATGTTTAGTCCAGCCACAAGGACTAAAGGAGGATTTTCTTGGGTGTTATGCAATGACATTCAGTGGTGTGCAGTCACTACAGAGTTGTAGCCACAATCAATCATGAGATAAGACATGCAATAAATTGGGCAAAAGTTATATTATTCTCGACCAACTTTTAACGATTACCTCCACCAAGGTGGAGGTCATGTATTCAGCAGCGCTGGTTTGGCTGTCTGTAAGCATTTGGATGAAATTTTCAGGAGATCTCAGAATGGTAATAAGAAACAAGTGATTAGATTTTGGGCATGATCCAGCTCACCGCCTAGATCCAGGAATTTTTCTTTACAATGTGGAGAGAGGGATTTTTTTGCCATTAGAGCTTCTAATTAAAAAATAACAGTCACATTTAATGTATTTGAATAGATGTAAGACAATCCATTCTAAAAGTTGCTGTTTCTTTACACATTTTGTAACATTGTCCGTGGGTTTGGGGGTCCCCGGCCAGAAGCTAATGCTGTTTGGGGGGCCTTGGCATGGGAAAGTTTGGGAACCCCTGGACTAGACCACTGTAATGCTGTCCTCACAGGTCTCCCTAAAAAGTCCATCAGATAGCTGCAGTTAGTCCAGAACGCTGCTGTTCGAGTCCTCACTAAGGACACACTGGCTTCTTGTCTGTCAAAGACTTAACTTCAAAACCCTGCTGTTAGTTTACAAAGCACTGAATGGTTTAGGACTAAAACACATTCAGGATCTTCTGGTTTGTTATAAAACAACCAGATCCCTCAGGTCATCAGGTATTCAAGTCTACTTCGTGTTCAGTCAGAACTAAACGTGGAGAGGCGGCGTTCAGTTTTTCTGCTCCTCACATGTGAAACAAACTCCCAGAAAACTGCAGGTCTGCTGAAACTCGGCAGTTTTAAATCAATATTCTGCCTTTTATTAAAGCAACTGTAAATTCCTCCCACTTTTATTTCTTGAATTTTATTTTATTTTACTTTTAATTATTGCAATACTTTTCATGTATTATGGCAACAAGACTTTTTATTTATTTTTAGAGGTTTTTTAATGATTCTTCTGCACCCCGCTGTAATGTTTTTAGCGTTTTATGTAAAGCACTTTGAACTGTCTTGTACATGTGCTATACAAAGAAACTTGCCTTGTCTTTAGAAAGGTAATACATTGTACTTGACCGTGATTGGACATTTTTTTATTCTATTGAAGATATCCAACTATATATATCCAGAAGATTAGTGGGTGGGACAGGCTCTATTTATCTATGTTGTTCATAATCAATAACAAACAATCAAGATACTGGGTTTGTATTGTTTGTATGGGTCAACATAGTTGATATTGACAGACTGTGACATATTAACTGTCATGTTAACATTGTTTCCGTGCTCACCAAATCAGTTAAGCTGAGATTAAAAATATTCTGTTACTGCAGGAGTGACATTTAGTGCAGTACAATGAACATCTCACTTAAAGCCTCTGACTGGCTGGAAGTTACGAGAGAGTTTTGTTTACCGTGTGGAAAGAGGATGGAGTGAGTTGGTACAGGCTGATGTTACAGCTGTTAGTGGCTATTTGTTTGTTTTTGGTGTTGTCAGCAGTGAACAACCCTGGAGGACACATTGCTGTTTAGAAAGCTGTAAAATGTGTAACTTTAGATATATTTTGATTATGATTATAATTAATCAAAAGCCCATTTTTTGGTGCGTTCTATTGGAAAATAAATATGAGATTAGCAAAGCACTGCGTATATATATATTTGCATATATATATATATATTTGCATATATATATATTTCATTTCACACAGTGTCACAACTTTTTTTTTACAATTAGCGTTGTACAGCTTTTGAACATTTCTTGTAAAATGAAAATGCTTTGTACAGTGGATGGATGCAGTTTTTTTTCATTCTCTATATTTACTTTTGGTTGTTGTACTGTTGGTTGTGATTTCATAAATAACGTGCCATTTTCAATATTATATTATATCATGGCTTGATCACAGTATAAGAGGCTATTTGTCTTTTCATTTACTAAAATACAACAGTTATGCCAGCTTATTGTACACTATATCTGTAGAGATAGGGTGATTCATGGCAGAGGCATCAATCATGTTTTATTAATGAAGATGCTTGTAGTGCAAGGGGGATGTAGGAAAACTTGCACACACCACATGGGGGATGCGATCACTCAGTGCATTAAAATGTATGATACAAGGGAGTTAGTGGGATAGTTACCTATGTGGAGAGAGCAAAGATGAATAAATATTGAAACATCTTTATGAAATATTAAGACCAACACAAACAATGAAAGTAACTGAGGGATTTAGGAGTGGCCAAAAAGCCCACAGGGGATAGACTTTCAAATGCAGCAAGCTGGATGCTGTCTTACAGCCATTATAACTGAGTAGGAATTGAAGTAATTTTTTGAAGCATTTGAGATTGCTGCTTCGAGATTATTTGTACCTGCAAAGAATTTTGTTTTTAGTGCATCTCTGTGAGATGGGGAAGACAGCTTTGTATAAACTTGGTTTATGGTGGGTGTATCTTTTGATACAATACTCACATAAAAGAAAACTTGTAAGAATGAAGGATCTTTTCCCCTGTTGGACAGGGTTGTCATGTAGTACTTTTATCAATGTATTTGTTGGTGTGGTAAAGTTTCTTTGATTTTCTTGTCATCCTTTAGTTTGCTTATAAAGGGAAAATGTAGTGCTTTTCTTAAGATGCTCAACTATGGCTTTTATAAGAAATGCTTTCGTATGCAATACATCTGCCCTGATTCCTATAAAACAGGTTTGTAATGCTTGTGGGAAAAATCACAGATATTCTTTTAAAGGTCATGTTTTACTTGACATCACAAGTTAAGTAAAGCATAACCTTTTTTGTCTCCCAAAAAGACTGTCAGTTTGCAAACCGGGTGCTGTTCAACAGATCAAACTGCAGAAATATAATTGCGCCTGAGATTAGAAAGGAAATTTATAACAAGAAGCTTTACAATCAGAACTAGGCAAATGTGTATCTCTCTAGCTTTAAGTTGAAAAGTATATGAGAGGAATTTTAATTGAAGTGAAAATATACAAATAGATTGGAATGTCCATGACCGTTATTCATTCATTGCACCTATTAAATACAGTTTTCTTGTCAATTTTTTTATTCCAGACTATTGACTTCGGTTTTTATCTCTCAAAGCTAGGCAATAACTACAGGCTGAGAAATTATGCTAAATGGGTGTCCAATGCTCAGAATAAGATGCTAGGGGCTTTTTGCCAATAGTGAGTTAAAATGTGTCAGACAAACAAAACAATACAATTTTCATTTCCCATGTAAAAATAAAGAAAAAGGAAAAGAAAGTTAGTTTCATATAAATAATTCAAACAGTCTTTCCTCTGCTCTGCGTGTCATCCTAACCACCTTTCAATTGATGCTATTCTTCTTATGTTTGCTGCAGGTTAAGAACTTGCAGGTATTGTCTGTTGGCTACCCACTGATCCCAGTACCATCCACCTACTCAGCCGGACTCCTACTGAGTTGAAAAGCAACCTCAAAGCACAAAGTATCATCATGTTGCATTCTAGGTTACATGTTGTAAGAAGTGGTGGATAAGTGGATACCCAGTGTTGGAAGTAGAGGATCCAACAGATCAAGGCAACAGCCTATGATGATCTTCACAGTATGAAGAGGAAGCACAAAGAGCTGTGTCACCAATGGCAAATGATTGCACTGAAAGACTGATGCAACAGCAAATGACAGTGAGAAAAGAAACTGTAACTTCCTCTACTCCGTGCAGGTCTTCTTGGCTTTAAATCTAATTAATGATCTGACAGCATCTTTCAGTCTGACTAGATTGAGTTTAAGGTAATGTTTAGTAACAAAAAGCAGGTGTAGTGGCAAAATTATCTTCCTTTTCATCATAGTTTACAATAACATGGACTTACTTAAGAATGTTTTTTTTTCAGTTTGTCGTGATGGAGACACAGATGAAAGGACATGGAAGATACTCTGTTACATTATTTTACAAGTACAAAAGAACCCAAAGTAATACTACGAAATCTCTGTAGCACATGTCGCATCTTCTCCCCCATTCCTCTTTCCTCCTGCTGTCACCTAAGGAAATAAAAGCTTTCACTAATCCAACGTAACTACTGCCACCCTTCTGCCATTTAAGAACCAGGCCCTCAGGTGGGAGCCTGAGGGAGCGACAGAAGCGTGTTTCTGTGTCTTATGCGTAGGAGTCCACAGCTGCACGCCACGTCTGCTTCCTCTGCCTGTAGACATGCTGCCATTCATCGCCTCATTACCATGGAAGAGAGGAGAGGAGCAGAGGATGGGTGAAGGTAGGCTGAACAGACTGCAATCAGCTCCCTGTTGCTGTTTTTCACGCACGGTATATCACATTTTAGTTTCTGCATGCTCCACAGCCCACAGTAATAAAAGTTATCATAAGCTGACTAGTAAAATAAAAAAAATGCTTAACGAAGTTGATGTGAATCCTATACTTGAATCCAAAGGTAAGGGGGCGTATTACTGATTTTACATTGATGTCTTGATACTCTCAGTGCTAAACTGCTGCAATAATCCCATCTGTAAAATGTAGGATCTTGTCTTGTACACATGGTCATCACGATTAACCATCAAACTTTGAGATAATCAACAGACTACATAACAACGCTCTTACAAGCCATATTGTTACAGTATCAAGCAGGGAGGCCACTTGTAATGAGCAAAGGGTTGCATATAGAAGAATATAAGGACTCAAATAAACATCCATGTTTCAATTGTGATTTCTCATAACAAGACATGTGAGATCATTTTGTTTATAAATGAGAGTATGTTGTTTAATTACAGTTCTGTAGATGGGTTTTAAAGTTTACCACCTAAGCATATAACAAAATGGATTTTTGTATAGTAGTGCCTCGTGTGTTTCAGCGCTATTTAAAGTTTGGTCATAAATTAAGCAGTAATGCATTATTCATGACAACACTTCCATTCTCTCCAGAGGCAGGGGGCTGGGTGTTATGGAAAGTGGAGATCTCTCTCTTCCTCTCTTCTTCTTTATTTATCCAACCTTGTCTGCTTGACAGCTGTCCAAATTATCTTACTAATGTATGAATCAATGTTGCCTTTTTACACTCACACACAGTTTATTGAGATAACCTTGGCAGCAAGTTACAGTAAAAGCTCTTTTCACACTTTTTTTAAGTGGTTCACATTTGATTTAAATGTCTTAAATTGTTCAACATTAGCTTAATTTTACTATATAAATGTTGTTATTTTTTGTCTCTCTAGGAGAAGTAGCAAAAACACATTCTGCAGCAAAGAAATCTCACTTTAATTTCACTGGACATGTCTAAATTTATCTGCAAACAAAACTTTATTGCATAACCAATTTCCATTCAGACTCCTGGCTTTATGCAGCCAGGTCCAGCAAACATAGAAAATAACTGGCACAATAAGGAGAGAAAAATAAATCACAACATCTTTGGGGTGGAAATTCAAAGGTTATAAAATGTGGAGTTGTGAATGTAACATGGAGTAGCTCTCTGCAGGGGGCTGGTGTATAGTGGACAGAGCAATGCTGCTTGCTTGAGTGTACCACTGGTGAAAGGTAGGAGAAAGTGTTGACAGCAATTTCACCACAGGGTAGAAGCACACACAGAGCCCCCCCCCCCGGTACCCTGGCCTATACACAGTGTCTGATTGCAGCAAATTGTGGTGCTGTTTTTAGTACACGAAAACACCTTACCACTTGTCTGGAGGTTACATTCACCAAAAGGGCTCATTGACAACTGTGGACAGGTAGAGGAGTCTGTTGGAAGATACCCTCAGGTTGTCACCTAGCATTGTCTTGCTGAAATTAGCAAAGCTTCACTGAAAACATATGTCGATTGGGGGGCAGTGTTCTACCTATGCCTGTTTTCATAAGTCAGTATTAATGGTGTTCTCAAAGGTGTGCAGAGTTATCCATCACATGTGCAGTAATCCTCATCACAGCAAAACAGATGCTGGATTTTGAACTGTAGGGTAATGATAAGTCAGATACTGTATTTCCAAAAATTGTTTCTCTTTTTATTATTTTTCTTTTACTTCACAAAAGTTCATTAATGCATTAAGCAAAGTGTGGTTGCGTTGAAACTAAACTAAGAATAGTGTTTTTTTGCTAAATTCATGGACAAAAACACTACATATGTTTCTGGTCTGATCACAAATGATTTCTTATGACACAAAATTGACTCTGTTATAGACTTAAATTTTACAATCACATTCTGTCCTTTTTTTATATATAAGTCTGAGCATTTTGTCTGAAGCTATAAACACTTAAAGGTTATTATAGGATTCCATTGTGTGAAAAAAATGATGAAGCATGGCGAGTCTAATGGGCTGTGACGTCTCATCTGAGAATCCTACTCTGTCTAACAGTGCACTTATTTTCTTGAGTGAAAGTATTTTCTTCCTCTCTCATCCATCTCGCTTATGCAAATGACTGTCTTAATTTGGTTAGGGGCAGAGTCATGTGGGAGATAGGAGAAAGTACAATCTTGTTTATCTTAATGGGCAATGTTTTCAGCCGGTTAACCAATTCAGAGGCTCATTTAGTCATGCCACAAGCTGCATTGAAGAAAGGAATTTGACCACAGTATAAGAAAATATCTTCTGCTTGAAAAACAAGCAACTGGTGCCTGCTAATGAGGCCAAAATACTTTTTTTTTGTTTGTTTTTACTTCTTTATTTTATTTTTTTGTATTTTCAAGCTAATGCATATAAAATTAAAATGTTCAAAACAGTTGCACGATAAACAATAACTCAGTGCATTAAACAGCCCATAAAGCCACTGTCTGCAACTTATTAAATCTTCAGTTTTCTGTTTAATCTATAAATGCCACAGATTACATGCTAAATAATATGTAATGTAACCCCATAGTGCAGACAACCGCTGAGATGTGAACAATTCCTCCGCAGAAAGCAACAATAATGATCTAAAATGGCAGTGAGAACAAAGAGCTGAGGTATAATAATTACTGCTGCCACTGACCCCTCTGTGATGCCTTGCACATTGAGACAGCACAGGAGAATAATTGTTGCCAGCTGAACCCAAAGCATTTGGCAGTGAATGTCCACTCGTTGTGGTACGTGTCTCCTTTCCCATTTTTTCTTACCATTGTGAGCTTTTGTCAAAAACACAAGATTAATTGTTCTTTTTTTCCTTGACTCTGAAACCTCTCCAGGTTAGTCTTCAGTGAATTTAGATTTTTAAGTCGAAAAATGTGCATATAAATATATTGTATATAAATATATATATGGACTGTGCCCCACATTCTTAGATGGAAAGAATCTGTGTTATCCAGTGCAATGCATTTATTCCATTTACATTGGCGAATTTGCTTCAAGGATAGCTATTCAGGCTTGATGGCTGTAATTTATGTCTCTTGAATTATATTGTATCAAACCAAATAGAGCAAAATAATAAAATAATCTAAAATTTACAGACTAAATTAATTTAAAGTTAATTTTTACATATGACTGAACATCGTCTGTGGTTTGTTCACATTTTGCATTATGATTGTTATCATTATTTTTTGACATTTCATTCTTTTGTGTTCAGACAAATATTTACAACTGCCAGACCATTTTAAAATAACAGTTTAGGAATATTTCATGCAATGAAAAGAAAACTTGTAAAAACGATTACTTATACAAATGATTAATTTCATATTTTGCCCCAGAGAAAATATGTGTATGTAAACAGTACACTGCTGTGGGATGTAGTTTTCAGTTTACTATCTTAACTACATATTCTTCAGTGCATTTAATACGCAGGCTAAAAAAAACTACACAATGAAAGTATGTCAAACTAAATACAAATGTCAGTGGGCAATTATTATCCTGCCAGTGCCTCTGCATGCACAACCCTTAACCTTTAACACCACCCACCATCTCTCTCTCTCTACAGCACTTTCCTCCATCAGTGAAGCTGAAGAGTCGAGTCACACCAGCACGCTCGAATGAGCCCTGTGAAAGGATGCCATGCTAGTGTGAAAGGCAGCCTGAGGGACATACTGTGTGCAGGTAAGTGGACATCCAGGTTATTGGCTTGTAGCACTGCCAGCTACAGTGCATCATTACCTGTGCACTTTGATGGGTGTGACATTCACCTCATACACCACTGTGGTCACCCAGTCATTCACACACACACATCCACAGTGTAATGTTCAATCAACCATGCAGTTGAAAACTGTCACCTTTTCTGTTTTTCTCACAAAAGCTTCAATGCTCTCACAGACAGCCACAAAAAAAACACAGATATATATATTTTTTTACTCTTGTTTGATTTTGTGAATATAAGGACTGATTTAAGCAGCAGCAGACAGAACACTAATACACAGAGAAAAAATTATGAAGTTATGCTTAACTAAGTGAAGAAAAATGCTAACGTATGCACACAATATACAATTGCTTTACTATACATACTTTAATTATTTTTTTGCTTTATTTATGTCTGTTCATGTATGCTGTAGTTTATGCAAGAGACCAAAATTCCTAAAGTTTCCGTCGCTTGACACAGAAGGCGGAGCAATACCACCGGAAATCACGGGAAGGTAATGAAAAAGCAGAAGAAGAATAAAGACAAGCACAACAAATACAGAAATTGTGTAAGCTTTTTAAGTAAGACTGTATGCGAGTGTTTAGGGTGTGTTCGGCCATTGGAAACAACTTTATTGCGATGCATTACTGCTGCCAAACGGTATCTGAAACTGCCGTCAGCTCGCGGGAGTGAACTCTGAACTAAGCACTGCCCACTAGTGGAAGAACTGACTTAACAACCATGGCAATGCTAAACACGCATTGAAGTATGAGAACGGCGACGCATGACAACATTTCAAACGGACGCTGGCATTTGCATACGTGAGGAAGCATAAATGGGCCATTAGGTTTTGTTTTTTTTTAAAATAAAATTCTGGTGATTTAAAGCTGCAGTGTGTAAGAATTACTCCCATCTAGTAGTGCGCTAATATATTACAAGCAACCTAGTAGTGCTCTACTGGAGCCTCACCATTTAAGAGCGTTATTACGACTAAGGAAGCCACGGAGATTCATAAATGTGAAGTTCATGTGTCCCATCAGGCGACAGACAGAACGATACATGAGTATTATTTTTTTATGCCAATAACTTACAAGTGTGCCCTCCATGTATTTAGTACCAAGCTACTGCTAATAGCTAATGTTATCGTATAAAATCGTTTTTTGTGACTTGCAGACTCAAAGATCACCTGATGAAGAGAGAGAAAGAGGGAGAAAAGCAGGGGCAGTGGACAGAAGATCGCGTGCTGTAACATTACTCTGTGTTTAATAACATGTATTTCAGCTGATTTATCCAGAGAGGTGGGCGACATATTGATAGAAAATAATTATTATCTGAGAGATTTTTTTGCATTAGAATGCTGCGGTTCTGGTGATTAAATCACGCAGAGAAACTGGTTTTACTTTGGTCTATTTTGTCTGACTAGAGGAAAGACAACTACCCCCATCCTGTTGACAAATCAGCTAAAATAAAATATGAAACACGAGGGAAAGCTCTCGGAAAATATGTCTGAGAGAAGCGCACAGTCGCCTGCTGGTATGACTTCTGTGAAGAGTAACAACTGAAAACTGTTGCAACGTAGCTTTCCTACTGCAGGCTAACAAACAAATTAGCCGTTTCTGCCGTTTTATATAGCAAGTAACAGTAAAGAATCCGACATAAACGCGAGGATAAAGTAGTTGCTGGACCACCCTGCCCTGTTTCTAACGTAACACCAAAATAAACTTTACTGCAAGATTGCATTAATTCACCTATACAGCAGAAAGCTGCAAATCAAATCAAATCAAATCAAGTTTATTTGTATAGCCCTATATCACAACAAAGTTGTCTCAGAGGACTTTACA
>JBAMHW010000019.1:14507315-14518821 GCA_037177495.1 Rhadinocentrus ornatus
TGCCTCCATCTGGTAAATACTCCACCGATGTACACTCTTATTTTCTCCCGGTTATTACTTCTTTTTCTTTTCTTGGCCATTTTTTTCCTCCGTCTTGCGGGCAAAGAGTCTAGATGGTACTCCATTTAAATGTAAGCTGGCAAGCTGAATCATCCACGGTTGTCTTGGCTTGTTTACCCCAAAAAACTACACACTGTACCTTTAAGCAATTTCAGGTAGTTTATCAAGAGGATGACAAGAAAAAGTAGAATAATTCACTTTTAATTTCTTTGTATTTGTTTTAGTCTCATCTTTTATTTTTCTTTTTTTTTTGATATCCATTTATGGTCTTTCCTTAATTTGTAGTGTCTGTAGAAGCACGGCAGCAACAAGCATCAACCAATTCACATGCGCCCCCTCAATTTGTGACAAAGCTCTGTCTGCCTCACAATATTACTTTATTATTATTATTACACTGCAGCACACGCACTCAGTGTAAATTAGGCGTGACAATAAAGTTTTACCAATCACTCATTCACAGAATTCATATTTACACTATGAGTGTAGCCCGTCCCCAGCTGTCATGGGGTCTATTTTGATCAATAAAAATAGGTGTAACACTTACTACTTAACATTGAGCCCAACTTAATCATTAACTATCATGTTAATAAATGCTGGGTAGATAAAGGGTGATTACGGATTTTAAATTTCTTGGATTTTAAAATGCAGTCTTCTAAGCAGACCAGATAGCAGGCATCTCATGGCAGATTACTCATTACAACTAAAAGTGACTTGCGACTTGACTTGGACATGTCATGCAAAGACTTGGCACTTGACTTGGACTTGTAAAGACACACTTGTGAACAGCTCTGTTTTAATGCTTATTCTTTTCATTAGCATGTTTAGCTGTCATCTGGTTGAAGGGGTTTATTTCAGTGATCTAGACAGAGTCAGATTTTATCAGCTACCTTGAAGAGTAGATTTGTGTTGTTGAGTCATGTTTCCTGCATAGACATATTTCTCTTATACTTTAAGGTCTACTGTATACTTTACCCTCACAATACTGGCTGCTTTATTCACAATTTTTTTTAATTGTGATTATTTTATGCAGAATTTATTTTATTTCTGACATCTTCTGTAAAAAATAAAAAGAATTGTCCTGTTAAAAAAGTCAGTGTGGCATAAAATTCTAAATCAAATAAACTGGCAACATACTGATCAATCATTTGTCATATAAAGCAAACAAGAGCGTCTTTTTCATGCTTTTGCAATACATTAGTCATTTCTGAGATTCTATTAGTCAGTTTTACATACATGCTGGTTGGGTTATCACAATCTTTGTATCATACCAGCCCACGCAGTTCTTCGTAACCAACAGTTCAGTGCGTCTGTGTGAGTATTGGAGCCATCTGTTGGGGTAAACATGTTGTCAGAAATGGTGAAAGTGAGATGGCAGAGAAGAGACGTTTACCCTGGGGCACTTCCTCTGTCATCACTCCTCGAATCCCGCTGTGCAGACCATGAACATTAACTTCCCAAAGCACTCTGGGTAATCATGTTCTGCCTCGCACTAGCCAAAACAAAGATTGCAGGGGATTTACTGATGCACACAGTTGGCACATGGAGCAGGAACTGACAGTGAATGAACACTTCATTCAAGAATGTTTTATACAAACAGCAAGTGTTGAAAATTGGGGAGATGTGAAACAAAGTGACTTAATTTGGAGAAAGATCAGCATGGCAGATCTTTTGTTAATGCTTGTGCTAATGAATGCTTACATTGAAACCATACCAATCTCTAGTAAGTACTTACGTCCCTGCAGGGCAGCGTTTGGCATCAGAATACAATTTTTAGCACAATACTGAGAGAGCGTATGGACACTTTAATCCACTTGAACATGTTTGTTTTTTGTGTGTTTTTTTTTTTTTTTTTTTGCTTCTTCAGACTTGCAGCGCTGAAACATCTGTCACATCTCTAGAAGAGACAGGCTGAAATATGAGGAAAAAGACAGGCAGCTGTTGAGGAGATAAACAGGTAGAAAGACAGCCAGGCAAACAGCGAGATGCTCACATACACACAAGTCCATCCAGCCCATTCACCATCATGGGCCAATTTATTTTCTTCAAACTCCATCTGGACATGAGACAAATAGAGTCATCTGCCGGCCAGTGAGGTGACTATAATTTGTTTGCCTGCATGACTGTAATATTCAGTTTCTCTCCAGGTTAAAACACAATTACTTCCTAGCAAACACGACTGGACTAAATGGGCCACAGCGGCCAGTCTTGCCATCTGTTGCTTGTTTGCAGCAGGATGTGAGCCTGAATGGAAAATGGCTCCCAATTAAATGTTCTACAGAGTAGCCCTAATCTGATGTATGTATGTAGGTTCCTTTATGTGTTAGCAAACACCTATGAGGTGCTGAGAAACATGCATGCAAAGCATATTCATAAACAAAGAAATATGCACATGCATATGTGCCCATACACAAAGATGCTAAGGAGAGCTTCAATGTGATTCAGTGTCTGATGTCTAAAGTGTGCAGTCTGGAGTAGCTTCGAGCTGGGCTCAGTGATAAGTCTCAATACATATGGAATGTTTTCACCAAAACTCAGCTGGGTACCCAATCACCTGAAAGTGTCTTCTGCTTCTGCCAAAATCTTAGCTTTAGCCAAAGACATAACTTTTAAGGACAGATTTTCCATAACCACAAAAAAAATGTTCCATCCTCTGATGCTCTGCAGAGTGCCAGTTTGAATTAATGCACTTATGTCCCAAAGGTTCCTATGTTATCAGTTCTCTGAAATATGACTTAGATAAAACTTTAAAAACCTGCGCTACTGTTAAAATCCCATTTAAAAATGCACTGGGAGAAGAACTGTAAGCATAATCTTGTTATTAGATTTGTAGCATTGTTTTTATGCCAAGAGTAGAACACCAGGGGGATGTTGTTAGGTCTTGTTTTACATTTGGCACCAAAAGAAAGAGTCCTCAAAGTAAATGCAAAGAATACCAGCTCTTCCAGCCCTTTGTGTGTCTAAAATGTAACAAAAATGGCCCCTTTCTCATCCTAAATTACACCTTCCTTTGGTGCAGCTCATGAAGAAATTAAATAAATACAATATGCAATACCATGCCTAAGCTAATTAGCAGGGGGCTGCCTCACAATGAATAAAGTTTAAAATTAATCAGTGTGTGTGTGTGTGTGTGCGTGCGTGCGTGCGTGCGTGCGTGTGTGTGTGTGTGTGTGTGTGTGTGTGTGTGTATCTGCAGGGATTTGTGTGTTTAGGATAGTTCCGTTGAAAACACATGCTCACTCTTTATTGACACTCCCTTCGGCTTGGCCCTACTAATCTTCTGCCTTGTGTTTTATTCGACAACATTGTTCTCTAAAATCATTCATTTGCATGCTAATAGTTTTGGAGGAATATGGAGGAAATATGGATTTATTGTAAATGCTTTTCTTACAATAGATAATGCATTAGGGAAAGCCTGCATTTAATCTCATTCCCATCCCCCGGTAGGTAGAATACCACTACTGTGTAAGAGATAAGCCTCTGTTTTCGTGTAAAGTTTCAGCTCAGTTCAGCAGCAGTGTGCCCATGGTTGGACCCTTTCCAGATGCAAATCATAATGTAATGATGAGGGCCTATTAATAGATTAGATACAGTCTTGTCTGCTGCAATTTATTAAACATGATTACACGTCTTGGCAGCAGTTTCTGCTCTGCTAACCAACCATGGAACCAAACACCAACTTATCACAGTTAGAATCAATTAAGTCACCAGTTTGATTATGTTTTTGTTTATTATAGTTCTATGATTGAAAGTCTTTGTTAATTTATATTAAGCCCTAGAACAGTTAAAGTCTCACATTACTGTTGACATTGCATCAGGCAGCAGCATATTTCACCATTAAATAGTGTCATTTAGTGGAACTGATGTGATATTAATAAAGCAAATCTATGATATATAAACGCATTTCAATTCTTAACACAATGCAGTCAGACTGTGTCTATTAATTTTAAACCTAAAAAGTTATAAATTTTCATATTTTTAGGTGTGACATTATAAAAAAAATCCAATGGTGCTAATCAGTGTTTATAGTAAATTTAGATTGAATAAAAGCTTCTCGCAGTGGCAGTGTACCACCCAGAACAAAGAGCGCCTTATAGCTAGTCCTGATCTAACCCGCCCCACACACACACACACACAGCCCACCCTTCCCCTGCTGGCCACTGGCACATCACAGCCCAGACAGACAGTGGACAGTGGAAACGCTGGACCTCATCTCACCTCTCTAAGAGCTTTGTGACCCTGTTGCTCCCAGCTGCATTCACGCTGCCTGACACCAAGTTCAAAGTAATTTCTTTCCAGTATGTGTGTGTGTGTCTGTATGTGTGAGGTTGGGAAAGAGTAAATTAGGGGGTTTGTTCTGACAGCTGTGTGGGTTTTTTTTTTTTTTAGTTCTTTTTGCGTAGTATCTATGTGCACAAAGCCATGTTTTGAAATACATATGAGTTCATATGAGTGTGTCTTTGTGTGTTATGATAGCCCCTGCTTAACTGAACTGAACATCTGTCACAACAGCCTGCTCTCAGGTCGATCCAGCTATACTGGGAAGAAAATAAAAACATTATTTTTTCCACAGCTTTATAGCAGAATAAGGATGTTTTACTCCTGCAGTATGCATGGGCAGAAATTCAAAAGTGATGCTTAACTGGAGTAAATGTTTAATTTCGATGATGTTTGCTATGTCATTTTCCTGATCAAGTAAAAGTTTGATCACAGAAATTTAGCTTCAAAAGACAGAAGACGGACCGGCTACTATGCCTTTTAACAGCAACTATAAATAAATCAATTTACATAGCGTCTTGAGAGTTGGCTGTTTTTATATCCTTAAAACACTATTGTCACATGCAGCGCATGTTTTCTAAGAGGAGATAGAGTGAAGTGAGGGTGAACAGATGTAGCTTGATGCACCTCAAAGGACTCATCTTAACCCCATTCTCTCTCCACCATTTATTTCAGCACAAAAGCATTTTCTTCTGTCTACAAGACCCATTTAACACATGAGTGGCAGCGAGCTCGCGAGTGGGGTGAGGGTTCATAAAATTGATGTACCTCGACATCAGCTGACCTCTGTCAGATAGTTCTGTCTGCAGATGCGTTCTCTGATACACTTGGCAAGCTTCCTGCTCCAGCTGATCTTGAGCATTACTCTTTTATCAAATGTCATTGCTAATGCATTCAATTTAAGCTGCAGTGAAAAATGTGTTGCACTGAGAAGCCATTTTGTGGATTAAAGACGTGTGGACTTTTCAGGGGAAAGTGATGTTATAGGGAGAACAAGTAGGGGGCATTTATATGGGAGGGTTTCCAAAATAGATGGGTTTTAAAATCCACTTAATGGCAAAGAACTAAAGAAACTCAAGTTTTAAAGCTGTGAAAATTATCTTTTGAAAAGATGGTTAGGTTAAATAATACTTGTCAGTATTGCACAGGAAAATGGAACATATATGATTAACTTTGAACTAGATGGATCTCCAAGTTCCCCAGAAAGAGATGGTGCTTTTTGACAGCTTTTAACAAAATTACTCTCCTTTACACTGGATTTGCATGAATATTTGCAAAACTGAAGGTAATACATTGTCACATTTAGCCTATACAGAGCACCATTGTGTAAAACATTTTATGGCACTTATCGTCTTGTGCAATTTTTATACTTTGTGCCTTTCTTTGCCTTGAATATATATATGTGGTTTAATAGATTAAAAGTCTTTTAGATGTGACCGTAAACAAGATTCATTGCATTGGCCATCACCTTGACGTGCATTAGTTTACTTTTAGTTTATTAAATTTTCATTGTAGGTGAAAGCTTAGGTAGAAACCTTAATAAGACTAAGCTCTCCATAACTGTTTCAGTGATTTGAAACAAAATCAAGCAGGCAGTGAAGCAAAAATGTGCTATCACTTCCTGGCTTTCCTCCACTTCTTTCAAAGCCTGCAATAAAGCTTGAGACCTTCCATGTCATTGCCATAAAACTAAAGCTTAAATTTGTCATTGTGTGCAGTGCCAGCAGAACATTCCAGGAAATAACTAAGACACAAATGAGTTCTTCTCAAAAGAGCCATGTGTATAGAAGTGACCGCAAGTAATCGAAGCATCCCCTAATAAGCTTTTCATCGTGACTGTCTGAAATGGCGGCTAAATTTCTACTACTATGTCAATTAGTAAAACTTTTCTTCCTTTCACAGCTCTAAAAAGGCTCATTGAAATTGCCACAGCCTGGCACAAAGAGAAAAGCCTTTTATTACACTTGCCTTTCACACAGGCTGTTAACAAAACGAGTTTTCTGCCTGCAGTAGTGAGCTATTAAGGACTTGAGACAGAAGAAGACACAGAAGTCACAGCATCTTTGTGAAAGGGCTTAAATTAAGTGTGCCAGCATTTGAATCAAGCAGTCTTGTCTTCCTAATACGGTAGCCATAGGATACCCGTTAACTAATCTACTTTTCATACAGAGCAGATGTTTCATTCCTCAAATGAATTATTACAATCAAGTTTCGACTGCAATGGTTTAGATCAGGGGTATTCAACTAAAATTTAAAGAGGTCCAGTTAGAGAAAAACCTTTGGAGCCAAGGTCAGGTAGATCATAATGACTATATATATATATATACACAACAAATAAAAACTTTCTTCTCCTCATTTTGTTGTGACAGTGAAACTGATTTGTTCCTCACGGATAAGTTTTTTTCTACTCTTCATTATAAATATTTTACACATTTATTCACGGGCATTGTCACTGTTGCTCTGTCAAGTGAAGTTGAATGTGCATGTGGGGCATGCTGGTGTTACACAAAATCTGTGACCCATCAGAATCTGTGACCACGGGGGGGGGGGGGGACAGCCTACACTTCTCTGTATGTATGTCTTTGAAGACGACAAAAGTCTTGAAAACTTGTGTTTAAGTCTGAGTTCATTATAATGCAGGTACACATTCTGATAGCTATCAGAAACTGTGACCTAGATCCCCCCTCTTATAGTCTGGACTCTGGGAACATAATATCCGATATTGTGGACATCTGTGAGAGTATCAGAGGGGCTACATAACAGCATCAGGACCAGCCCAAATTAGCACCTACACTCAGAAAAAAACAAGCCCAAAAACCCGCAGCTGGCGATTTTTGCAAGGGACTTAATGGAAAACAAGCTAGTTAGCGACCTCCGGTCGTTTACAAGGTCAGGTAAATTAGAAATATAAAAATAAAAACACATTTTCATCCAGATTAGAAATTGACTGGGACTTGGTACAAAACTTGTTTCAAGCTTCTGCAAAATCAGGACCATCAAAACTAGATTTTCTCTGTTTAAAACTGAGAACAGGTGCTGCCACATTTGTGTATGATTGATTGTGTGATTACATGTGTCACTTAGACCTTGCACCCTTCTGCCTCTCCACACGGCTGGCAGCTCAAAAACACCAGAAAGCGCTGATGGCAGTAGGCTGTACTGGGGCCAAAGGCCCAGCTGGCCACCAGCTCCCAGCATCCCCTTGCAGCCCCAGGACAGGCATGAAAGGGCCCCTCAGACCTCTGGGGAGTGCTTAGTGTCTTGTCGACCATTGTTGCCCTAATGGTCCCCCACAGTCGCACTCAGCATTCATGGCTGGCCATTATACTAGTAGCGCAACCAATCGCTTTGCCACGCCTGTTGGAGTCAAGAGGGGACGAAGCCTCCTGTTGAAACTATGACAGCGGTTAGAGCCCAGTGCTCAGGCTTGGGCACAGAACTCTACTCTGGTTCTTGCTTACATCTATTGCTTCACATCCATTTTTCTTTCAGTGTTTCTAATCGCTTTTGTCTCCCCTCCACCACTCCACCCCGCCTCCTCTCTCTTTCTGTCTGGTCAGCTGCTGGACTGTATGGGGTTGACAGCACCCTCCAGGCCCACCAGAAGTCACCACCTGTCCACTTTCCAGAAGACAAGGGGTCAGACAAAGACACAGCGGACATCCGTAAGTCTGGAAGAGAAAATAAGACCCTGAGAGTCTGCTTTGAGTGCTGATCTCAATTGATTTTTCACACTTTTTCCCAAAGCTGTGGATCCGTTTTACTGATTTTGGTCCGCAAAGTATTTTTTGTGTTATGTATTTATAAGCCATGAGTCATTCAGTAAAGATACAAGATGACAGAGAGGACACTGAACAATAACTTAATGTTAGATTGCTGTCTCTCTTTACTTTCAGCAAGGCAGATTAAAGTCTCTCTGCAGCATACGTAACTACTTCCTTCCCAAGATCACACAAACAGCCAAATACATCCAACAGCTAATGTGAAGTAGTTCTGTAGCATAGAAACCACAAATCTACAGTCTCAAAGTCACCCCATCAAAGCTGCTATCAACTGGGCTGTGAAGCACTTTGATGTCCCAACTGTCTCTCAGGTGCACATGGGCCAATTAGTATGACTTCTCTTTGTGTGGAGGTTGTACACAAGTGACCTGATGCTTGATGTCACATTGAGTTCAAAGGGCTGACAGTGTCAAAGAAAATCCCTGTGGGGCCTACATGAGTGAGAGTACAGCCTCCGCTATGCAAACACAACATACCCCCCCCCAACACATACGCACGCACACACACACCACCCCCTTCTCCCAGAGCCCCAGAGCTTCAGGCAAGGGAACAATATCATGTCGAGCCTGTGAATTCCTAATGCATGGAGGAGGAGATGTGCGCACTTACACACAACCTCATGAGCATCAGAACATCAACAAACGTTAAAGCACACACACACACAAAGAGAAGAGGATGAGGAGAAGACTTTAGAGATGAATTCAGGTTTGTGTGCAGGGAGGCAGGTAAAGTGTGGATTGAAAGCCACAGAGTCGGGTGAGAATCTGTCTTTAGGGAGGAATGAGGGAGGGGGGAGTTAGAAATACAGTTTGAAAAGTTTGGTAGCTCATAGAATGAACACACCTCCTCAGAAGAGGAAAACTTTTCATTACCTCACTGCAGTGTGTCTTGCTGAGTTACTGCAGTAAATGTCATTTAAACCAGAATAGATCCTAAACATCGTGATAGGACTTTATCAAATGCCAATGCTTATATTCTCGATTCCAACATTTAGAGGTTTGCAATGGTGAAATCTAATATATAGCCAAGATTAATGAAAGCAATTTGTCTTGTGAAATACCGAAAGTCTTGCATCAATACAAAGATAACCATTAAAGTAGTCCATGTTTAGGTTGGAATTCTTCTTTTCTGAGAGTCATTGCTGCTTTTTCTGCTTTCATTTTTAACAACATACCTCAGCAAAAAGAAATTCTTGCCTCATATTATTGTCATGTGGGAATGCAGACAATAAAATTTCAAGACTGTTCTTCGAATTCTTTGTACAATTGCAGCCAAGGGTGGTATTCAAAACTGTGGAATTGATAAAAGCTGTCTCAGAATTAGTAATTGTTTGTTTTGCTTTAACCCAGCAAGGACATTGGGAAGTAAGGCTACAGTAGCTGTTATTTAGACGAAAGGAAAACTAAGTTAGAACCAGAGGAATGCAAAAAATAAATCTCAGCTATGACACATGCATGCCAGTATTAAAACGTACCATTAAAACCAGTAATTAACCAGTAAGTCTTTTTTTGTTTTTTATTTCTCTGTGACTAGAGGGGTTCTCAGTTGTTTCTTTATTCACCTCAAATGAATCATTAAGTTTTAAAAAGTGTAATTACTGTTAATGAGGCCATTACATGATACGAGATTAAGACCTTTATTAGATATGCTTCATTGCAAGTCAGGAGTTTTATGATGCGGGATCTGTTAATCTAAATTATACACAGACCTCTATCGAGCCATAAATCCACTTGATCTCAATTGCTGTTTGACAGATTTGTTGCTGATTTCATTTTGATTCCATGCACAAAATCTACAATCATTCTAATACCTTTTGTGAGACTTGTTGTGAAGAACAACTGTGTTGAAGATGGAAAAAAATATCTGACATGTTAAGAAACTTAAAACCTTTTAGTAAAGATCCAACATGGGGGTTGCATTGGTTAGGTTGACATGATAAACCTAGTTTGGCCTTTTCCTAAAATGTTTTTAAACACACCAGTGGCTAGAGTACCAGGTCAAATGGATTGTGTTTGTACTACTCTGAGATGCCCATGTCTATTTGCCAAGTTTGACATCAATAGATTAAAGTGTTTCTGTGATATGACCTCACTTACTGTTTGACATCTTCACCTCCAGTTCCAATTGGCTGAAATGAATAATTTTTTTTAGAAAAGTAAAAGAATCCATCTGATAATTTCTATAAGTTTTGCTCTGATGTGATGCTATGCCCATTTTAAAGATTTTGTCAAAGATTTATCAAGTCAAATTTATGTTATTTACAAAATCCAGTATGACCAACATAATAGAGTGTTTTCACCTCCTGCTATGTCTCATGGCTATGGCTCATTGTGGCAACAAAAGCAGAAAATAAATTTGTATCTTTTCCTTTGCTTCTACAACACTTAACTTGTGCAGTTGCTGAGTTCTTGTGAGAGTAAGCAAGATCAAAATCACCAGAGAATCTTTCTTGTGAGGCTCCAAGCTATTTTTCTGGCCAGAACCAGATGCTGTTAAAACGTGACATGTCACTGAAGAGTTGCTTCCTGGATCTGTATCACTTGGTTTTCCCTGATTTACTTCCCCTTTAAGACAGTAGCAGCAAATCCTGGGTCTATTAATCACAATGGGAGACATGAAAATAAATTCAGTTTTGTTTTTTTTCTAATGTCAGTCTCTGAAGGACATGTTGAACCCATTGCACACGAGCAACACATCTTCTGAACATGGAGGCGCAGTAAGTTACCATTTAGAAGCATCATTTTTATTTTGGGTAACAAAAAAAGTAAGCAATGTCAAGGCTGTGTTTCAGTATGATTTACCAAATTATTCAGGCAAACTTCATTTGGAGTCAGTAATAGTGATTTAACACTATTTAAAGTTCTAATAAATGATAATTAACTCTTATCGCTGTTTTCTATGCAATTTTACAGCATGGAATAATAAAATATACAACTGTCTATTATAATATCTCGGAAGAGGTATTTGGGAAATTTTTTTTGCTAGACTATGTTGTACTGTAGTTGAGTAAGTTTCTGTTTTCTTGGAGATGTCAGTCTGCAGTCTTGTTTATGCTCCTCATGCACCAAAACAAGCCGAGAGAGTGTACGTATGTGTGTATTTGTGCATTTGTGCATTGTATAGTTTTTTCTTAAGGGCTGCAGAAGTCTCATTACTGAAGGTGCTGGAACCTGAGTGCATGCAACTCACCCAAGACATATAAGCACACAAACTCAGTGTCAAGCTTGAGTTGAAAACATACAAACACACTCCTGACACACACACACATGCACACACACACTCCGTGTTCTTTCTCCGTATTACCGATAGGATGGGGAGGGGGGGGGGGGGGGGGGGGGGGGGGGGGGGGGGGGGGGGGGGGGGGGGGGGGGGGGGGGGGGGGGGGGGGG
>JBAMHW010000019.1:14518921-14529094 GCA_037177495.1 Rhadinocentrus ornatus
ACGTTGGGGAGATTGAAAAACTCCGTTTGGGGACCAAGGGACCGGGGGGGACTCTTGGGGGGAAAGGGGGGGGGTGGTCCCCCCCCCCCCCCCCCCCCCCAAGCATTACCTGAAGCCAAGTCAGAGGGCACTATTAAAATTCAACATGCTTTCGCCAATGCCCCCCACCACCACCCATCCCCCCATGACCCAGGAAGTGTTTAGCATTCTGCTCATACACAAAACACCAGCAACAAAAGCTTACACAATCCTTCCACATCCTCAAGCCTGCTCTCTGCACAAAATAATTCAGTAAATTGTCAGTGTGTATTTGTTTATTTTACAAAAAGCTGTGAACCAGATGCATTTTAAACCTACAAAAAGCATCTCTTTGTTTACTTCCTTCTCTGCCTCCTCTTCTCTTTTGAGGTTCAAGGACACTGCACTCTGTGATAGAGGCAGAAACTGCTGCACAATGCTTCAATATTTTTTTCCTGTTATTAAGTGTCCTGCTTTATAAAACATTCCTCTGCTTTCTGCAATGAAGTAAAGAAAAAAAATAACAAGGCGGGGGTAATTTATTAGATAGATAGATTCAAGCCAGTTCATCTCCTTCCTCAGAGACTTATGGTAGAGGAGAAATGAATTACAGGTACAGGAGGTGCACGAGTTGATGAAAGAGGGGCTAGAAGGGCTTGAGTTGATGATATGGGTGGGCTTGTTTGTTGTTGTTTGTTGCATCAAGAAAAGTGAAAAAGAAGACAATGGATTACTATAATTTAGGTTTTAATTTAGTTATTTTACTCATCATTTATATCAATTGGCAAAGGAGATTTCACAAGAGTGATGGTAAAGAGTTTTCATATCTAAGAGCACAAAGGTGTATGTGCAGCCATAAAGATCAGCCATGTTATCAAGACTTATTGGGTATTTCAGTTCAGAAAGTTAAAAAAACAAACAAACAAAAAAACCCATCAAATATCAAACTTTGTAGCACAACTCTGACAATGATGCATGACTGCTGAACCAATAATGCACCTTTTTGTAGTATTGGTTTAGTCAATAATTTGACCATATATTGTTATTTCAAACACAGGATGACAGACTCATTTTTGTTCATACACTGAACCTCTGCATTTACACCCCAAACACAGGCTCTGCCTTTCTGCAATGCTTCTTTACCCAGTCTACAACCAGCCTGTTTCCACTTATAACCTAATTAATTGTCAGTTCTCCTCCAGTTGTTTCACAACCTTTTTTGAGATCTGTTGCTGCCTTAAAACTCAAAAAGCTAAGATTTTCCATGTTTCAGCATCTGACATCTGGCAGTTAAATATGGTTTTATGCAATCTTTAAATTATTTAATTTAGTTTTTATTAACATTTTACACATCATCCAACTTTTTTGGAATTGAGGTTGCAGTACTTTGAATTAAAATTGCGATATCTGAATTTTGCTGCATGAATATTGCAGCCAAAGCACATTAACAGCAGATTTTATATTCACAGAAAAATCTCCAGCACAACACCAACAGTGATAAAGAGAATGAAATACAACTAATCAATTCAGGTTCCCCCTGTCTTGTTGTGCTTGTTGTTTGCTTCATTTTTTAAAGTGCTTTAGAATTTCTGCTGCAACAGCTATTTGTAATATCATTATATACGTTCATTTACATACTGCATACATCCACCATGTCACAACAGCATGGCATTTTTACTGTGTTAAATACAGTATACCTGCAGGTGAAGTGCTTGGTGATATTTATTTTTTTCCTTCTCATACACGGAAATACATTTGAATCTTAGAGAACACACTCCCATATATCGGTGAAGTTATTTATCGAAGGTGCCGAGCTGAAACAACTTAGCAAAGAAACCTTTCTGTCTGGCAGGGGAAAAGGAAAGAGGAGGCACTCATGAAGATTTCAGCAGAGCCCAGTACCTTTGAAATAGTTCTTTTCAAAAGCTCCATGGCGTGTATCCATACATATTTCATCTCTATTGCTCTGTGCATGCTCAGAGAGTCAATGGGAATTATTTATGTGGTCCGAGAATGGAGGAAGATAAAGGACAAGAGAGATACAGAGAGACAGAGGCAAAAAGACAGGTCTGCCAAAAGGAAAAAAAACTCTCCTCACAGATTACTTAGGGCAGAAGCCAAAAAGATACGTGCTCAACTAATTAAACATCTAAATTAAGTCATTAAGTCTTCAGACTTTTTCATCCCACTGCCTCCGGTTTAAAATAATTAAATCTCCCCTAAGTTTTGCTTGGATGCTCTCTTCACATTGTCTCTTTTCCTCCATACCATTCTGCAGCTTTGCTTCATAATACAACCACAAAGTCATTGGCAACAGGCCCAAAACCCTGCTGCATGCTGCTCTTCTCGCACTGAGGGCTATTTGCATGTAATGTTGGCACTCACACAAACAGTTGTGTTGTTTCATTCTGCGTGAACACTGTCATAGGCCACTTGCAACGTGTCATTAAAACTGCAAACACATGCTTTTGGAGATGGTGGGTGTAGGAAGGAAATCACGCATTATGTATGTATGAAGGCTTTGTGTGCAAAGGAGGTTTTGTGGTTGATGTATGGATGTATGCATCCTGGAGAGGGATTAGTAAACACACAAGTCCCAGGTTATGCTAACATTTAAACAGTTTCAAAGCTCTGACTCTGCATGTGTGGCAGATCTATCGGGACAGAGTTATGTCTCATGTGTTAAGGTGGCTTGTTTTGCTATTTTTTCACATTCCTGATACGTTCAAATTTATTGTATTAGTATGCAACAACAAGAACATCAGCTTTCTTGGGCTTACTGTACCACTCTTCTTGCTGAAATGTTTCAAAAATTTTCTAAAGCAGGAATTAACTAACAGAAAAGTAAATTTGTCAACACAAACAAATCCACTCATTGTGAAGCGCACAGCTGATATCAACTTACTGAGTGGTAGAGAAGGAGACAAAAGGATTACGATGTGTGCGTGTGAAAGAGGAGGGGGAGCATATTTGTCAATTAGTATGCAAATGCATGCGAGTGCCTTCCTAAGATATCCAATCAGGCTGTCATCTCAGCAGGGGGTGCGATTATGAAGTCCCTATGAAGTGTGGCTCTCAGGCTGCTATGCAAAATAAGGGACAGGCCAGGCTGGGGACAGGATAACACCCTGTTAGGATGACCGCTTCTTGTTTGATGTTTCAGATTTACATGCACATGTAATCTTTACACAGTGACTGATATTCACCACTTTATAAGTGCTTTGAACTTAACAAGTTTAAAGATTTGTCAGAACTGTAATGTTTATTAAAAGGCCTGTAATACGGTCACCCTGAGGACAGAGAAAGCAAAAAAATTGAGAAAAAAAAAAACATGACTACACTGCAGAAAACAACAAAAAAAATAAAGAATAAAACTTTAGAAAAAGCAATGTTAGAAAAAAACATTACCATATAACACACAAAAAACATGACTTAAAAAAAAGAAAAAAAAAGAAAACAGATTTCGAAGGGCAGAAAAACACTCTTTTTCTGTTTGACCGCTTATGTATCTTTAATCAAATGTGTTTTATGTTTGATTATTTGTGAAATGTTGTTTCATTCTTTTTTTTCATCTTGTAGCTGTTTAAAAGGAATAAAAAGCAGTGCCGTATACTTTTGATAATGCAGCTTTAACCGGGTGAACAGTTAAGTTTGCTGTTTTTACCCCAGTGCATCTGATATTTAAGATAATATTATGGATGGGACACTGTGAAATGTTCAAAGACAATATTTCTGTCATTGATTCAGAAAAAGTAGCTATTCCTTCACCACAGTATCACCTTCTCTTCATCACTTACTCCTTATGTTCTATTTCTTTATTTTGTCGCTGTGTCACTTTCACTCGAATCAGTTGTGGTCATACCGGCATCTGATGTACACACCTACTGTGTGCGTGTGTGTGCTTGTGCTGTCACCACTCACTCTGCCCGTCACAAGGGGAAATGGTTCGTGAGAGATTAAAGCTTTGTCTTGTCATAATGAAAGGTTAGAGCTATGGAGAGATCTGAGTCCAATGAAATGAGAGGGACAAGACAGAGAGAAAGAGACAAAGAGGGGGAGGGAGGAAGAAAGGGAAAAAATAGGGGCACTCAAGCGTCACCCTGGTGGAGTCTTGACGTTTTTCTCCCTGAAGTCAATCAGGTGAACGCCAGACTGCCCCTGACAAATATTACCTCAGACCGCCCTGTTTCTGTATTTTTCCTCTCCTATTGTTAAACCCACATATCAAGAGGTAAGTACTGCCACTGGATAGCTCTGCAGAAACAGCAACTGCTGAGAGAAAAACATATCACATTCCCGCATATAATCGCATTTTAAGTTATCTTTTGTTGTTTACAAGACAAATGTAAATACTAAGACTTATGGAGCTGCATGTCATTTACCTGTAGTTTACATTTGTGTCATGTCTAGCATCCAAATTGCCATGTAAACCTCTGTAATGGTATACCACAGCTCCCCCTACTGGTAGACATAAACCGATCAACCATGAAGACATTGGATCTTTTCCTAGGTTTACCCACAATTTACAATACTGCAGTTGTGCAATGTTGGTTATTGGTTGTTGAGGCAGAAAAATGTGTTTTTACAAGTCAGCAAATCAGCACTGACCTCACTTGTTTTTTTGTTTTTTCAATAATCAGGACAATCCTTTCTTACCAGCTATGAGTGTGACTGCTACCAACAAAACTGCTCATTTACAAAGTGTTGTCCACTAGCTCTTCAAAGGGCACAGTGAATAATGCTAAAAATAATGCTATTCTATGCACATGGGATGAAAGAAAGCGGCACTTCAGCTAAACGCAGGGACTTTTGGAACCAGCAGAACACACTCTGACTGATCATGGAGAGGCTTTGACAAACAAGAGGGATATAAAGAATCTGTAACAGCTGAAGAGTGAGTGTTCTTCTACCTCATCTCATCAGCAAAAATTACAAATTGAAACAAGAGTAGTGATATATTGAAAAGATGGAATACTTCACAAGTCATTGAGAAAAGCTGACTACTCCTGCTTACTTACTCCATTATTCTTGTGTAATTTATGCCACATGTACATGGTTGAGTTTTGAAAAAAAATCTATAGAAATGAGTATGAATTTAGGGCTCATATGTAAACTTTTGACCTTACACTGCATGTTATTCAGCATCACCGAAGATATTTCTGTACATGCCAAGCTTCAGCACCCTGAAGATGATCTCCCCTGTAGTGCCTAAGACTAAAATATAAACATGCATGCATATGAATGCAAGCTCATATAAGCATGCATATACACATTTAAAGCATCACAGCTCAGCGGGAGATTAGGAGAGGAGGAAGAGGAGGAGACAACGTGTCCGGAAAAGCTAGCAGATTTTATGTCCCAAAACGCCTCGGGCTCTGTACCAGGAAGTGAGCACTTCCAGATCTCCAGCTGGATCCAGAATCCTGCTGAGCTTATGGGTACATGGCATCCACAGCAAGGTACTTAAAAACACAAACAAATGAATTACAGCAACTGAATTACATACTAAGCTGTACTTTAGCTTCTTTTTTTTTTTACTTTTACTTAGCTCAGTTGGAATCTCATACATTTGAATAAAAAATATACAGAAAGCATATTTATGTGTCTTACAAAAGATCAGCGAGTCAGCAGGATAATATGTTTACCTTGGTTATACATGCAACTTGTAGCTGTCTAGCTGATGTTTAGAGCAGCATTCAAATCTACACTGAGGTAAACTGTTGTTTTGGCTGGAGAAAGATGCGTTTTACTCTCAATGCTGCCACTACTGTATTTCTTCTCTCTGTATCCTCCGCTTTCTATTTCTTTTCATGGTTAGTGCAAATTGGCCTTCCCAGTGTCAGCTTAGCAACATGGGAACCCAAATAAGCTTGTATAATGTATTGGTCACTACTGGCAGCATAGCTAGCTTGAATTGCTAAAAAGAGAAAAGCCTTGCTGCTGTCTCTTCTGCTCTGCTCTGTACTGGCATTACTATTTTACAAGCAAGCAGGCTCATTACAGAACCATATGCTTGGTAACGATGAAAGCTGTGGGTGCATCACTTGTATGAGCTGGGATGCTTAAATTATTAAATACACCACCGAGGCTTGATTCAAATGTGGCAGGCAGCCCAGTTTTCTCTTGCTTGCACACACATACACACGCGGAAATGAATAAAGGCATGGGGAAAAACTTCAAACACCTTTCCTGTGCATTTAGTGTAATGAACAATGCCTTAATTGAGACTAGCTAATTACCCAATTTCAAGATAATTAATATGATCCTAATTAGCATATGTAAATGGACCGTTGCATAATTGAGAATCCCTGTTTTGAATTAGACGCCTCTAAAGTGAACCTGCACGTGGAAAGGTACAAAGCAGCTATTAAGAGTTTGATGCTGCATTACAACAGGCACTGATGTGCACTGATGAAAAGCTCAGCTTTGCACAGATGTTCAGAAACATTATGGAATGTCGTTGATTATTGTTGACATGTTTGCAGGACATTGCTAATTAGAAGTCATTACCTACTTATCACTTTTGTGCCACTACTTGAGCAGGAATGAAAACAATCTTGGAGCTGAAATTGCTATAGAAAACGGGCGGTGAGCAAATTCAGCATTCAGCTTCTCTGTGTCCTTGGAGCTTTGTCAGCAAAAGTATTTCTGCAGCCAAGATGCTCTCAATGAGACGGTGCAGGTATTATTATGAAGAATGCATATTTGGCTGTGTGTGTTGTAAATCTATTAATGCAAATGCTGCCGTTAAGAAAATACATATTCTTGTCAGCAGCTGCATCGGTGTGAGGCGCTGATATACTGTCATGTTATCATGTTGTTCCAGCTAATAAAGGACTGTTAATAGGGTCATATATACATAAATTTAACTTATATAAATTGACTTGAAAAAAAAACACAGACTGCTTCCATATCTTCTTATTTTTCTCATAGGTTTCATTATGCAGTATAGAACTGCTGCACCTTCTTGTACAATACAACCTCCAAACTGTTTGTACCTGGTGCTGCCTAACAGCATGGGCTGTCTGACCCCTCAGTGGTGGAATGACATGTCGTCCTCATTGTGAGACAATATTGATCTGGTAGCAAGTGGCAGTTGACTGAGTGGGCCTGGGGGGCAGCAGTAATGGGAGGGCCAGGGGGCATAAGGGGGCAACTGAGCACCTGGCTCATCCAGCTGGTACAGAGTCTCCTTAGGCATGCAGAGGATGCTGGCTGGCTGACACCCACACTAGGCCACACACACTTGCACAGACACATGCAGCGCAGACAGAAATGCACATACTCTTATCTTCTGTCTTTCTGTCTCTCAGGCTCTCAAGTCACTCACACACTCCAGGCCCTGTCCAGACTTGTGGCATCAGTGCTGTCAGGACAGAGGCCTCCACGCTGGAATCAATCAGCAGCGTTGTCAGTCAATGGCATACACACATTGACATGCACACACAAGCTGCTGCTGCTTTCTGCCTTGGCAGAAGGGGAGCATGTTGTCCTTCCAGTGTGATTTCCTCCTTTTGCCTCCCGCCTGCCATCTCCGTTCCCTCTGCCCTGTCAGCTTTGCCCCTTCTCCTTGTCAGCGGCCATATGGCTCACTGCGCTCCTCTATGTCATCCCCTAGAATCCTTTCCCATACCTCATCCACTTGTTGGAGCTTCACTAACAGCTCTAAATGCACCACTCAGCCTCAGGATCACAAAATATATGAGCATAACTCCTTAAAACATTAAATACATTCAGACTGAGATATCATCTATGGAATTTTCTTTTTTAACATATGTGTCTAAATAAAATTTTGCATCACTGGTGTGCACAAAGAAAACCATCCATCTTTGCTATGGAATGGTTATACCTTCACACTTCTGGATCATATTCAACTAGCAAAGAGAAACTGAGAAGGGAGTATAATCACTCCATCCACAATTCTGCTCAAACTGCGTACTCTGTATTACGCTATCTACTCCATAGCTTGTCATTTTTTTTAAAAGGATTATTTTTTTGTTTTTGAAGTGGGGATGTGTGTAATACTCAGGGGTAGACTGTGTCTTACCTGCAGTAGACAGAAGTCAGTGTGTTCTCAGGGTGGACAATGAGAAATGAATCATGACAGATGAGCAAAGCTAAAGGCTACTCAGCAGGAGGCCATTAGAAGAACGTTTTTGCCAATTCTTCCTTAAAAATGCTATTAAATTTGTGAGATTTGAGCAGTTTTATATAGAGAAAATTCTCCTCATGGCCCCCTTCCAAATAGCTTTGAAGTGGACATATCATTCTTTTAAATCCTTCCCTTTCACATGTAAATCATTAATTTATGGTCTATATAAAGTAGAACTGCAATGCTTTGGTCTGAATTCCTGGTTATTCTAGCTCCACACACCCCTTGACAACCCTTGTTCTGAGGCGCATCTTTAGAGCGACTCGTTTTGGTGTGGTGTCTTTAAATGTGAATTTAAATGTGCCTCCCTCCAGGTCGCAGAGAGTTCCACTCCACCCCATTTGGCCATATTTGTAGTTTGATAGCAGCCATACGATTATCTACTGGCAGAGCAACTTTTTATCGGCAAGTTTACTAAAGATGTCAACAACAGAAAACGTGTCCGTCCAGCCGTACATGCTCGAGCCAGAGTCTGACCCTGAGCAGGAGAATAAAGACGACGAACCTGCAGAACCACGGCTTCAAATGAATGCATCGCAATGGTGTGTTATCACAGTATTTATATCCTCTCCATCCATACCAACTACTACAATGTGGAGTGTAGTTTAACTATGTTGTCCATACATTAGAAACCTTTTAACACCCAACCCCCAACAGACCAGACGGGGATCATCAAAATGATTTATTTACAGGATCAAAATATAATAAATAAATGTTGCGACTGTCTCCGCTGTGGTCCACCCGAGTTCTGAGTGAAAACCCCAGTTAGGTCCTCCTCTCTCCCTTTCTGTTTCTCCCTCACTGATAAGTTCCCCAGACACTTCCATGTATTTTTCATCATCCATGCCGTCTCTACCAGCTGTTGTCCCCCCACCCTCAACACTACTTTTTTCCACACTACCACAATATGAATAAGATAAACATGGCTACGACATTGTACAGGAGGTAGCTAACGCAAGCGTCAAAAACGTCTCTGAATGCATTTGGATGATGTGTTTCCCTACACAAAACGGCAACAAACAAAGCCAAATAATTTTATTCAAAGCACACAGTACAGGTAGGAAGCTAAAAGTTAGCACACAGCACTAACAGAAGCAAAACACACAACGCAAATACTATCAAAACAATGGCCGGTACATCATATCAACACACAAAATGCATGTCTAGAATAAAGCTTGACGTAATTTTTGCATTATTTGGAGCTTACTGCTTTGCTGTGTCCGTTGTTTCCATAGAGAGAAGGAAGTGATCCCTCATTCAGACGAAGACTTTCTGCAAATCCATCTTGATACTGGCGAAGGTTGCTGATGCACTTGTCCTTGAACTGCTTCGCACAAACAAAAAGGTCTTTCCTTACTGATGTCGGTACATTTCCGTGAAAAATTAAATTCAACCAGGCACGAAGAGTGTGGGCCAAACATCTTTTTATGAAAAAGAAATTAGGACAATATTTGTAGACTGTAAGAACAAAAATACCATTTGATTGATTTAATCTTGCAGTGATTAATGTAAGGAGCTTGAGATAAAGATTTAAAGTTTATAATTATAGAAATGACAAAAATATAGTTATTTGTTTATAACAAACAGTAAGAAATGTATTTATTGATGCAAAGATTTAATAGGATAATGTGGAGATTGAAGATCTGGTTTTCCTAATTTGGATTTTTGGTTTGAAGTAATGTAACTCAGAAGAAACTAAAAACATCTAACAAAATGTCTTGAACATGTGTTGCTGTGGTTACTGAACTAAAAGTGAGAGGTTTCACCTAAAATCTGTAATGTTTCCTCTCTTTCTTGGTGTGGGTCAAGTCCATCCCACCCTGACAGTGCTGCCCCCCTCCAGTAAAGAACTTGACCAGGGGAAAGCCACATTCATATGTCTGCCAAAAAGGGCTTCCCCACAGACTCTGAGTCTGTCCTGGATGGATAAATGCAGCAGCAGGATATATATATATATATATATATATATATATATATATATATATATATATATATATATATAT
>JBAMHW010000019.1:14529507-14541650 GCA_037177495.1 Rhadinocentrus ornatus
TTTTCCGGTAACGCCTGAACCACGTTCCCGGGAGGTAGAGCAGGAGACTGAGCTCCTACCCGTACCTCGTCACAAAGTCAAACAAAAAAATAAAACAATATAGAACTCTGACATTGCATCCTCTCCATTTAAGAATGTTGATAGCATGGTGTTGGACCACAGCTACCTGCCAAATAGCTTTGGGCAACTAACCGAGAATGCGTTGGATTATGAGGCAGGTTTTGTTGTTAGGAAGGTCAGGAGGCAGCTTTCATGTGATGTATGTGTCATAGGATGCAAAACAACTGCCTTTTGAGTTTTTCAGTATAATCAGGTAGCCCCATATTGTTAAAATTGTTGTGTACTACGAAGCAATGGACATTATTGATTTTTGTTGCTGTGCGTTATTATTTATCATTGTGTGTTGTGGGACTGTTGACCTGTTACCTGTGATCATGGTGAATGGTAAAGGAACTTGTACTTATATAGCGATTTTCCAGTCAGCTTGATCACTCAAAGCGCATTACACTACTTGTCACATTCACCCATTTACACACACATTCATACCCCGATAGGCACATCGGGGGGCAACCTAGGGTTAGGTGTCTTGCCCAAGAATACTTCGACATGCATTCGGGGAAAGCCTGTAAACGATCCACCAACCTTTCGGTTGAAAGACGACTGCACTTCCTCCTGAGCTACAGCCGAACTGTAAACAAAGGCACATCTGAACGTCATTACATCTGTGATTGCAATCACCAGTTGTTACATCCCATAACTAAAATGTTAGATACCTGTTGGGGGGACGGTGTGGACAGGTCGCTGCTGTCTCCGTTCAGTGTGGCTGCTGCTTCCCCGGGTCGCGATTGAAGTTACCTCCTTGACTCTGGCTTGGTGGTGCTGACCTCCAGACTCCATTGCATCAACACACACTATTCCCCACAGGAAGGAAAGTCATCACGTCTTAGGGCAGATTTATACTCGCATGTGCATGAGGTCAGTTACGACGTAGCTGACACTGGTGAGTGTGCTCTCGCACTCAAGTGCAGGGGGTATGCATCGTTTTGATGTCGTGTTGCAGTTTCTCCTCCTAATCTAAGGGTGGCAGCAGGGGTGGTATCGGCTGGTAAACTCACATTGTCATTTGAAGGGAAGTGACTAAAATTTGGATAGCAGGCTGGCTTTGAATTTGCCGGTAGCAGGATGGGCTGGGCACTGATTTTGTTCTTTTCTCCTGATAGTGGCAAGTGACAAGAAAGTCCTGGCACTGGAAATACGGATCAGACTGAGGTGTATAGAACCCTGCTAGAGTGCCTCTTGGCTGATGATTGGTGTGCTAATGTTAGCCTGGAGTGTCACGCTGGACTGGACTGTCTGGTATCCCAAGCTTGGCTACTGAAGGGACTGCCTTGTCTGACTTTTATTTTAAGGTTTGTAACAATTCAATTTTAAAGTGTTTTGTTTTTTAGAAATAAAAAAATATATATACTTTTAACATTAATCTGTGCTTCTTATTGTGTTGGTGTGGCCGGGAATCGCAGTCTTAAGATAGAGTAACATCTTAAATATCGTTACATATGATGTAACAGTTTGCTGTGTGAGGCAGTACCAGCATCATTTTGTGATAGCTACCACCTACTGACCTTGAAAAACAACAGAGGCCTGCTGATTCCATCCACAGGCCCAGTCAAGGTGATCTGTGCAGCAGAGCACTGCATCCGATGCTCTACAAACATTTAATCTGCAGCACATCAGCACACTGTGCCTTTGGTTAACCACGTTGTCAGGGTCAACATAGCTTTTAAGGATGTGTTTGATTTTCACTACCATATTGTTGAAACTCAGGATTATATTGACAACCATCACTTCAGCCTTGTTGATTGTGACCAGTTTACAAAAGCTGAGGCAACGCCATGTTGCAAAACTCCACACTTTGCAAATGCAGAGTAACAGCTTGAGAAAGAAGATGTGCTAATTAATGTTGTAGGGATATTAGTAGATTAGGTTTTCAGTGGTGTGCATTTTGTGTCAAAATGGCAAGAGGAAAAGATCTAGTAACTTTGATAGAGGGTTTAGTTTTGGGGGTATTTTTAGTACATTTTTAGGGAATACTTTGTGTATGTGTGCGTGGGGGTGGGGGTGTGTGTGTTAATATATATGAAACTTTCTCTAGTCATGGACTGCTTCTACTGAGTATAAATTCGAACAGTCTGGGACCCTATGGGCTAATAGATATGACTGTGAATGTGGACTATGAGTGTATCTATGTGTGATAGGAAGCAGAAAGTGATGAAACATGGAGAGCCATGCTGTAATGACAAGTATGATTAGTATGTGATGTGGTCACCCATTAGCAGAAAGAAACAGACAGACACACAGACAGACAGGGAGCAAAAGAGACTGCCAATCCACCACTGCCAGCAGACAAATCTGCCGTCAAGACCGGGGGTTGTAAAAATGTGATGGCTAAAAGCTAATGTCAGAAGTTGTGTGGAGCTGTCATCTGCTATTAGAGAGGATTATTTCCACCGTCTTGATTCGATGAAGGACAGGGTGAAAGAGAAGGATGGCAAGGGGAGACATGACAGAGAGCATACAGAAAGGTCTTGTTGACAGGAGACTGCTCAAAATTGAAAAGTGAAGAGCAAAAGATATTTTAATGTTTGGATTTCCTGCAGACATTTAAAATGACTAAATGATGAGGAAGTTTCATAGAACCAAAGTGGTGACAGGCTGACGACTGCAGCTCATAAACTTTAAACTGTACTGATCTACACTCATGGCTGAAGGCTCTGTGCTCTTAATAACTGTCATAGTACATCAGAGAGAAACTAAGTGATTGCTGGTAATAAGATCCTTAAGTTCTAAGATCCTAACCAGTCCCAAAACTCAATGGTGAGTTTAATCCACTGAAGCACATAAATAATCAGGCAAGAAAAATCCTATCTAATGTAACAGAGTAGAGAAAAAGAGAATTATCTTCAAAACATTTGCAGAGGTACATGGATGTTTTACATAATGACTCTAAATGCCAATGCAAAGCCATATATGTTGATATACAGTATATGATACATTTTAATAAGTAGCCTGCCTTTTAACAGCTCACCTTGTATTTGAAATGATTATAAAAGCAATCCAATCATTATTCTTTGGTACTATTTACACCTGCAACCTCATATATTTTCCCCAAACATAACATAATATCATCTTGTATCCATTTGGAACATGCACTGAACTGGAAGACACTTTAAGTCTTTGTTTTTAATCAACTCCTTAATATGTCGCTTTATACCAAAGCTAAAAAGGAATGCTGTTTTACCCAGAAAGATTCCTGAAAAATCCCAGCGATGTGACAGCTCTGACGAGTCAAACACAACATTGTAGAAAACAACAATTTTTCACAAAACACATTTTGTCTCCAAAAAGGTAGTTAAATATAGTTTTTTTCTGAAAAGTTTTGTTTACGTTTCATTTTACATTTGATGGTGTGTTTTGTCTAATGTCTAAGCCAAAGCATTAAACTGTGGATTATTTAAAATCCAATCATACAATCTTTGTTTTATTGTGTATCCTGACTTTGTATGTGTTAATGTCAAAAATCCAATTATTTCTCTTACACTTCTTAGCTGCAGCACATCCTGCTTCTAGTTAATGCAAATGAGTCCCAAGTTTATGCAAATTACTACTAGAGGATAAGACAAACTACAGATTAAGTATTTTAGGCAAAGACAGTGTCTTCTGTGGGAGATAATTAATCCTTTCGGTGTACAGGTCTTTTCCATGCACTGAAGTAAAATTAAAATCTCATATATAAGCATTACTCTATAAAATCTAATCTAATCTAATAAAAATCTAATAAGATCTATAAAATCTCCCCATAGTTAAGAACAGTGGCGTCGTTAAATCCCCCTAAATAATTTAGTGATCCCCTCTAATAAGTGATTCAGTGTTGTTTAATTTTAAAGATTTTTTAAGAAAAATGCTGACATATTCAGTATAAATTGTCTAGAATATGATTTTAAATAAATAATCAAATAACCGTTTAAATGTAAATCTGTCAGTTTCCCCTCGCTTCATAGCATGAGGTGGAAAGCCCCTTCAGTACGTTGTTCATCCAATCCATTACATTTGTTCAGAGAACACCCACATCACTGAAAATCCAGTCCACGTTTTCCCTGTGACCTTGCCTGCACTCGGTACCTGCAGCGTGTTCCTTTAAGGCACACAGAGGACACAGAGAGGTGAATAGAACAGCATTAGAAGAAGTCTGACCTTCCTTGTTTTGCGGTCAATAGTTACATTCCAGTTCTAAAAGAACTGCTATTTAGCTAGCTAGTTAGCCTGAAATGCATTGTTAAGGCCCCGCTCTTTCTACCATACTATGTTTGGGGGGACTTCCTTCTGCAGCATCATCTCTTTTCACTCCTCAATATAAATTTGCTCCAAAGATATGGACTGCCAAATACAACATGTGCTTTAGTGACAACATCCCCATCGTGGGGTTGGTGGTTACACACTATGGGGTTGGTTGTCACAATGCTATTTCAACAAGGAAATAAAAAAAGTAATCTAAAAAAATGTGTATATTTTATTGAAATATTTTTTTTTAAAGCATTTCATATTTTAGCTGAAACAACTGTTTATTGAGGCTACAACCTCTTATATGTCAAGAACATACACAATTACTTGAAAAGAAACAGTATAAAAATGTGTATAAAAACAGTACAACAGCTTACTAAAATCTGATATTTCTTTCACTTATACAATGAACTGGCTGAATAATTTTTGTACTTCAGTATCAGAATTAGAAAATCAGTATCAAGAACAATCAGACAATAACAGTACAACAGAACAGAAATTGGCCCACAACCATATCTTCATTATTTCATTCAGTCACTTTCTGAGTCACAGTTCTGACAGAAATACAGTGTCTGCCCAGGTGTGCAATCCTGGTGTGCCCACTTCTTTATTTTATTTCTTTTTTTGTTGTTTGTTTGTTGTTGTTTTTTTTGGTTAGTGCCTTAGATGTCACATGTGAAAACCAACCCTGGAGAGAATGTGACAACCATCTCTAAGCTAGCAAACATAACCATCAACAATAACCATAACAATAACCTAGCAAAAAATAAATGAATAAATAAAAATTTTAACTTTATATTATAAAATGGTAATGAGTGTTACATTTGAAACCAGTCTGTAAAAAATGTAGAAGAAGAATGCAGAAAAAGTTTTATTTTAATGTCAAAAACATAGCTAGCAAACATAAACAATAGCCTAGCAAATGTCTACCTCAATGTCAAGAGTCAAAATGCTAAATTAACCATGTAGTTAATCTATAACCACTATTAAGGAAATTTCTGTACCACTATCTTTCAACAGCTTTCTAGTGGTTGAGTTGTAGCCACTGTGACAACCAACCCTGTTGTCCCCTATTCACTCCACCACCCCTATTGATCTGTAGGAGTCAGGGCAGAGGAGCACAGAGAGCAAGAGGGGAGATACCTCTACTTGTAAGGTGAGTAGGAGGGTAATGATTAGAAAGTGGAGAAAGCCACATTAGGGGGTGGGACTCGATTAAAGAAATTTATCTAATTAATTACAGACTTTGTAATTAATATTTATTAATCACATTTTAATCGCATAACATAATTTGCCCCAAAAGCAACTCTTTTTTTTTTTTTTTTACATTTAAATTGATTTTAGGGGATGATTAAATAAAATAATAATTAAAGAGAGTAATATTGTATACTCTATTGATTTCTGGGAAAATGCATTTAAAACAGTAAAAAAGAAATAGAAAATAACCCAGGCCAAAACTGAACAGACCTAAAGTTAAAGTATTATTTCAAAAAGTTTAACTAACAGCTCCAGCTGTTCTATAATTAAGAGTCTTCAAAATGTTACAGGACTTTTAACTTTTTTTAATTAATAGGAATTAATATCTGACAGAAAACCAGGCGCTACGTTCACTCACATCCTGTGCATTTCCTTTCCTTCTAATTCCTACTGTCATACATAATTTATAAATGTCAAATTCTGAAATGACAACATGACTGGTATATTTATTAAAGAAGTTACATGAATCTTTTACCTCAGTTTCATAACAGAACAATACCATACAGTAGAAACCAATTACATTCCCGTATTTAAAGAATCGATTAGCCTCAGACTTCTTTAATGAAGTCATTTGATTCATTGTGGTGAGACCCTACAAAGGAGCTTTAATTGAATCTTATTTATTATTCTGTTGCTTCCATCAAAGCTGCAAATGCAGCACTTTTTCCTCCACGCCCGACTACATGTCCATCAGTATCATGGCCACATTCTTGTACGAGCAAATACATGAAAATGACAGTAAATCTTCTAAAGGTCTGAGGCGAGAGCTTCATAAAGTAAATCGGCAGCTTTATGCCCGTTGTGCAGAAGTGCCGAGGCTAAAGGGGGTTTGGGGGCATTAAATCTGAAATGGTGCTGCTCCTAAGCGAGGGAGGGTGCATCAATCACATCAGTGTATGTAAATGACACACACAGCCATAAGGGGTGGAAATGGGAAGTTTAAAACGAGAACTGTAAAGTTGATTAACAATGGCAGCTGCGTATTACAGTTGTACAGTAGAGAAAATAGTGTACACACATATAACACATAGAAACACAAGCAGCACACTGTCATTTGTCAGATCACATTTGATTATTATCCTCCATTCCTTGACACACACACACATGATTGTGTTGTTGACATCTGCAGTTTGGTGTGTGTGTGGACAGAGCGGAGCTCGGAGGCATCAGCGAGTGTGCTGTGAAGTCTTCCACCAAGACTGCTTCTGATAGTTATGTTAATGGGTCACAAATGGGTGTGACAAATAAACTTTGAAGTGATACAAACAACTGATAAGAGTTACCCATAGACAACAATGAGGGTGTGGATGTCATCATGACTCAATACATGTCAATACATTGGGGCCTTATAGGATGTTTGATCACATTTTTTAAATATATTGAACCCATTTAACACATTCTGGCATCTGGGAAAAATTGTAAAATTCTGACATGGTTACAAACATAACAGAAGTGGGGGTCGGAAAAAAAGCTAAATTAAACTCAACTCAACATAAACCTCAATCTTTTTGCCCTTCAAATTAATGCTATAGGGATTTTTAAACAACATAATTTTTGTTTCAGCTATTTTACTTTGTCTGCATTTTCTCCACTGAAGAATGTCCATGCTGCACATCGCATGGCCGGTGGCTACCGAATATATATCCTGCTGCTGTGTCAGAAATGTTGGATAACTTACTGATAGGCTTTCCTTTTACAAAGATTAAACTGCTGTAAGTATTCGTGTTTTTTCAGGCTTGTCATCCATTTTAACTGTGTTGTAGATAATGGTTGTTTTCCAAATTAGAATCAGTTGCAGCGGGTTAGTAACAGTATAAAACAACACCATCATGCAGTCATGTACAACATCATGAAAATTCTTCAGGTGAGAAAAAAAGCAACAGTCAACAAATTTTGTGTCAACTAGTTCTATTTAAAACAAATATTTTATAAGGAAAAAAATTTTTTAGCTGAATGCATAACATCATACAATTCCTACTCGCTCTCGAAGAGAAAATGTGTTTACCTCAAAAATGTATAGACGTTGCTTTCAGAAATGACCAGATCTGCGTAACAAGTAGGTAAATGGCAGCCAACCACAACACAACTTTTTGAAACATTTAAAGGAAATTTACGAAAATATAAAAAAAGGACTATGAGGATTAACGCTGAAAATCCAAAGGTGTTACGCTTTAGCAACCTTTTGTTTTCACCGGCAAAAAACCCGGGTGTGACAAAGTTCCCAGATGCACCTAGATATTTGTGCCTTCCCTGAACCGGTAAAGAATCCTTAAAAAATTCCTGGATCCTGACAGTGATACAGATCATAAAAACCACACAAATAAAGCACTACATTTAGTGTCCACCTTGAGAGGTTTTGAGTTTTTATACCAAGGTGTGCACAAACAGAGTGAAGATGGAGAGTCACATCTGAATAATGTACCCATATAGTGAGACATAAAAATCATTGGCTGTATCCTGACAGAGCATTTACATGATTTATGCATTATTGGTCCTTAAATGCATCCTGCCTTCCACTGCTCTCCAAATGGCCACACATTCTGGATTCTTGCATTATCTTGTTACCAGGATGGGAAGCTAAACATTATTCAGTGCACTGCCCCAGTCTAACCTGAAAATAGAACTTAATTAATTCAGAACATGTTTGGGTGCAATAGATCTATATAAAAAGCTATTAACAACAGACCTTTGGTGAAGTTTTGTGAAGAAAAAAAAAACAGCAAAATCATTCATTTCTAATGAACTGATCACGACTACACTAAGTCTCTGCTTCAGCACATTTACATACAGCCATGCAGCATTCAGTTTCCCAACCCTGCATCCTCCATGTGCCTTCAAGCTTGTTAACAAGAACAATAGCCATGCTGACAAATACAACAAATATCTGCAGGATTTGCTACAGAACAATTACATATTTTAAAGTAACACGCCCGTTGTGAGGCAAATCAAAAGCTCCTTTCCTGCATCTCACTTGAACTAGAAAGTGCAGTCAATCTCAAAAACATCAATAAGATCTGATGATGCGTGAAGAGAAATCAAAGACAGTTGAATGGGGTGAGCAATGATCTTTGAAGTGTACTTGAAGCAACGAGTCTGAACTAGTTTGGTTTTTTCTTACAAGGTGATTAAGGTTGCCACATATCTCCAATGCTTGAGGCAGAAAATTGATTTTTTTTTTTAATATATATATATCAAAAAAAGGCCTTTATTGTCAACAAAACTTTTTCTATTCCAAAGCAAAACAGAACTCCATCAACAGACTACTTAGAACAAGGCCTGAGGCATTGTTTTACGTTTCACAATGTCAAGTACTTTTCCATCCAACAAAGCTATCATAGTATCATCCATAGTATGGAGGACCAGGAGCGTCTTTGAAATAGCAATACAGCATTTTGATGCCAAATAAATAATTGTTTCTTTAATGTATTTTAAATTCAACAATTAATTCATACAAAAAGGAATCAAACTGAAATATTAATTCCTTATTTAATACTGTGATTTGTATATGTATTTTCAAATGCTATTTCTAAAAGGAGAAAAAATTACACAGTTGGTAAATTTGGTTATAAATGCCTTTGCATATATAACCAAGGGTAAACCATTAAGGAAATACATATACAAAAAGGATTTTAAAATGTTGTGGGAAAAAAAAAATTATATGAAAAAGGGAATAACCTTTTTAAATGTATGAAATGGATTGCTATTTCAAAGATCCTCCTGGTTCTCCATACATCTCTTATAAGGTGCAATTATGCAAAGATTTTATTAATGTTTTTGAGTCTGATATCTTAAAGCAACAGCTTAAAAAAATAAATAAATAAATGAAATTGAATAAGACAAAATGGGAATGCAGAAATTACATCTCCCATGTCATTCGTCCTCAATGCACTTGCATCTGTTCTGTTGTCATGCTCCGGGTAAAAGGGAGTGATGTTCCCCCTTAGACAGCTGGTACTGACCTTGTACATGAATATCAGACCTGGAAAGAAAGAGCACAAGGAGAGCAGGTGAAAGCAAGAGAGTCAGTAACAGAAGAAGCGACTAAATGTGTGTATTTGTGTGTCTGCGGATGTGTACAGTACATGTCTCTGCCTGTTTGTCTGTCTTGTCTGTGACAAGTGTCTGGTGTGACTGCACCTCTGTGTATATGTGTGAATGAGCGAGACGGATGTGTGCCACATTTGTGTGTCTGCTCCTCCGTGCGCATATGTGTGTGAACGTGTGCGAGTGAAGCAGAAATGAAAGGCAGGAGTCCCATCTGTTGTGGTGTAATGACTGTGCTATTTGGAGGCAGGAAAGGTTTGGTGTGGGAGCAGCTGGTACCTCGCCCGGTGACCTTTTAGCATTCCTCCTCTCACCATCTGACAGATGTGTCAACTCGATTATTTCAAAAGGTCCTGAATAAATAAGCGATTGTGAGAGAGCGCCGCCCGCAAAGCCAAGGAGTGGACGGGTTGCTTCACACAGGTTCACAAAGGTAGTGGATGCGGGATGAAAATAGGCCTGCAAGTACACCAACACACTGCTAATAGTTGCAAAGGCAAGGACCAACACTGGCACAAGCACAGCCAACAGCACAATCGAATCATCCTCCAGTGAACAAAGTAAATCATCACAGAGGTGAGCGGACGCATCACCCCTGTTGTTGCATCGCTTATTTCCGACTTCACTCGCTTTTCTCCACACTCTCTTTTCCTATCATCTGCTAAATAGCTGTTGAGCCGCTGGTATGAGGCTTGGTAAAAGGGGTACAATGGGGGTGAATTGAATGCCATTGTGTCTCGGGTGCCCTTGGAGCACCGCCATTAGCTGCGTACATGAGGAGGAGAAGGAAGGAGGGAAGGGCTGGGTGGTGGGGGGACTCAGGTGTTGCTGGGAGGCCGCCGATGGACTCTCATTCCCTAGTGGAAGACGCAGCGGACGGAGGGGAATAGGAGTCTGTTGTGCATACAGTACGTGTGTATATGTGTGTGTGTTTGAGTGAGTGTGTGTGGATGGGCGGGGGGCTAATTGACTCACTGAGTGATTGGGGGATTGTGAAGAGGCTACTGCAATCAGACCTGCCCTGATAGAGTTTGATGCCTCCCTAAATAGTTTTCAAATGGAGGAGCAGGTGCTGTTTTTCCGAAGCAATCCCCACTGCCCGGGCGTAGAAGAGAGGAAAGTGTGTGTGGTTGTATGCAAGCGTTTCAGTACATGGGCATAAACAAGACTGTGTCCAGGTAATCATGTGGGTTTGTGTTATTATATGACTGTTTCTTTATTAGACTCATCAGAGTCATATCTTTTCTTTTCTACTTTATTTGTGTTTAAGTTTTCCCTTCTTTTACATTTAGAATCTTACACACCAAAAACTAAAAATTCTCATTAAATCATAGATCCAAAAACAGAAAAAGTGTAAAAGATGACAAAAGAAATTGAATTTGTGTGAGGGAGAGGTGAGGGAATACAGATGAGGGATAAATCCCACAGGGGAGCCTCGGTTACCTCAGAATTCAATTTTGTTGGGTAAAATTGAAGAAAGGCCCTTCATTTTGTCTACTCCTCTGTGTTATGAATGACTTCAGTGGAAAATCCTCCAATGCTCTTGAGCAAAACCCTTGGGATTTTAACCAGCCTTGGACCAGCCATCTCTCAGCAAGTGTGAAATCGGCTTCATCAAATCATGTCCAGTCTTCTTGATTTTACCCAGTGGATTGAAACCAGTTTGGGCTAGTTGCTGGGATTTCATGCTTTGAGATATGTAGAGTCAATCCTGGAAAAGTCCATTCTCTGCCTGTTGCATTACCTTGTTTTACATCAACTTTGCTAAACATGCTTTGAATAATCCATCAAGTACTGACAAAAATGGATTTTCTGAATGAATTTCTGGCAGCTCTGGTGCTGGAGCTGCTATAACACTCACAGAGCTCAGAAAAGCCCATCTGTAGCTTTTTTTTTGACATTCCAAACTGATGTCAACCCAGCCTTAGCACTGATGCAAAATTAACACCAGGGCTTTTTCCTGCTGGGTCAGGACCATGCACCATAACTGTGGCCGTGCCTGGACTTCTGTCTCAGTGCTTCTGTCTACACAGCAAGTAATCCCCATCTATCATCTCCATTGATCTCCACTAATGACAGATGGTCGTTATGGGTGAGGGAGACAGATTGCCTTCAGCACAGCATGGCTTCTCAGGAAGGTTCAGGCATCACAGACTGTGTGTGTGTGTGTGTGTGGGTGTGTGTGTTCTCTGGGTAAACTGGAATATCTGATGTCTTATTTTTTCTGATAAACAAAAGCTTACATCTGTTTTGCTTTAGAGAAAACAAAGCTACTTCACAATTTTGAACATTTAGGCTGTAACCATGGACACGGATTAAATGTTATGTTATTATGTCACAGATGTTGAACGATATCAAACTCAATGTAAAAGTACACTCAAATTAATTTATATGCAATGTTATTTATTCATTTATTTGTTTTGGTTATCCCATTCATATCAATGTCTTGCTTGTTCAGTGTTTATGGGATTATCACAGAACATATGTTGGACTTGGGGGGGGGG
>JBAMHW010000019.1:14541660-14552394 GCA_037177495.1 Rhadinocentrus ornatus
CCCCCCCCCGTCTCCCTTTCTTTCTTTTTTCTTTTTTATTTGCTTACCAAAGCCTCCTTTTTGGCCTTGTTGGTTTGGTGCTATTTTTTAGACACCTAAAATCCCATTAGAGAATCTGGGTCACTAACCCATTCAGTCATGTAATGTGCCTAGACACCATCCAGATGTGAAGCATTTGAAAGGAGGCAAAAATCCTCTCTTTTCTCCTAACATTTTGCTTTATTGTTGCATTTTATATGGGCCACTTTACAGAAAGGCACTGATGTGCAAGCTATGAGTGTCTCACTGTTTTCACTGTGGTTTTATTTGCAGTGGGACTTTTATCTGGGACTTATCATTTTTTGTACTTAACCTTTCCTCATTGCACTGACATCCATGAAGCTCTTTTGCATTATTGGCTGTATTCACAAATCTGCTGAGAATACCTTCAGAGAGCTCCTAACATAGTTATTAAAAATCCCAGCAAGGAGTTTTTTTCTTTGGGGGAAAATAATATTACTCAAAACAAAGAAGGAACAGGATTTTTTTTCCCTTTTTTTTCTCCTCTCTGAAGACATTTAGTTGATTCTGTTTAAAGGAATGATGCATTTATTTTAAAGCAGTTATTAGTTCAAATATAAAAGGCATTAAAACAGAAACAATAACAGAATGTTGTCTCCAATTAAACATGGTGTTACTATGAACACTGTTCTATGTAATGCACATCCATAGGGTAAGTTAACTTTTAATGGTAATCTACTAAATGTTGGAATATATAGGCATACTTCAACAGTAGCATAATGAAAAGCTTTTTCTTTCATGTATTTTACCTGCGGATAATTTTTATCTATCTTATATAAAATTGCTCCTTTCATATTGACCAGACTGCATAAATAAAGCAAAATTTGTTTAAGTATGTTCACTGTAAACCAGTGAACAAGAAAGCCTGCTAACATTAGCTTGTTTAAATGAGGACTTGTATATTTTTTTATGTTTGCTTGTTTTTGTTTTGTTTTGTTTTTGGCTGAATTTTTCTTTTGCAGCCATGTTGATTTTTGGATAATTTAGTTGGGTGTGAGATATTAGCACGTCTGATGAGATCAACCACAAACATCATCCCTGAAGTATCTAATCTGTGGTGTTCCATTAACTCACTGTCGATCAGCTTTTAGCGAATATTTGTTCTCCTTCTATTTCAGTCATTTTCACCTCTGCTTAAGTAACTCTTAATCCTCTTAAAAGACCTCATCTGTACTCCTTGTAGAGGCTTGATACCCAGCCCCTCCATTCCACATGTTAAGGTGTTCTTGTGCAAGCTAATCCCCAAATTGCCCCCAAATATATCACAAATGAGCACATTTAAGCCTTATAGTAAACATTTTTCTTTACCATCTCTACTATCATTATATGCTTTCAGGCTGCAGGAACTTTTTTATATTTTTATTACTTTCAGAGGCAGGTTCACCTAGTTTTTGTGTCCATATCACAAAGTTTAATGAGCATTTATGATGCAATGAAATTATAACGGGAATTTTGTCTCCAGAGCAAAAGCTACTAGAGAAAAGGCCCCCTAATTATATGCAATGATTCAGTGAGCTCCCCAACTCTTTGGCCCAAAAGGACTTTTCAGAACTTGTCCATAACCACAGTGCATATTTCCAGAGTTTCATCCAGATTGTGCAGGACAATATATCTTTATTTAAGTAATTTTGGGAGACACATAGCATGTACTATATAGAGATCATATTTGATCGCAAACATATTTAAGAATTGTCAGGTAAAATATTTAAAAATCAGTCATTACAATCCTGAACTTAGTTGGTTTTTTTAAAGTTGACATCTTAGCAGTCAGAGGCTTATATAACACTGTTTTGTTATTCATGCAGAGCCTTTATTCACATCTTGTCAATGGCAATTAAAACAGCATTGCGTTTCAGGTCACGCAACAGGAAGGGGATTTCTTTTGTTTATTAACTGCAACCCTCTTATTAGCTATGTGTGATTTATTCATAAGACTATGGATCTGCATAAAGACACATCAATACAGCAGTCTAGCTTGCAGAGATCAATAACTGGTCGATGACCAGTGTGCTTGCAAGGTAATTATTTATCATTCTTTTGACTGTTTGACCACGGTCATGTCAGTGGACATCAATATTAAGCTTCAGTTCCCGCTCTTATTAAGGGGAATATAGTAGATGAGCTGTCATTAGTAGTAGTTACTTGATGCCTTAGCAGATTTTTCTGGTCATAAGGTTGATTCAATCAATGATGCCGTCCTGTGGGAACATAGACAGCCTGTCAAAAGAAAAGTCACAAACATACATGAATATAAATATCAATAAAGATCTAATTAAATACACAACCTATTATTATTTAAAGTTCCTGAGTGTAACACTTAGGGGTATCTATTGGCAGAAAAGTAATATAATATTTATAAATGTTTTCATTAGTGTAGAATTGTGTGAAGCTGTAAATTGCTGTGTTTTAATTGCAGTAGCATTAACAGTTTATATCTGCAGATGGTGCAGGACCAAACAGCTGGATATTTACAGGACACAGTGATGGATGCAGAAACCTTCTCAACACCCACATTTATGTGGGTAGAAAGTTCATGCTGGATCCAACTTGGCCTTTCTTCCACCACCTCTTTTCAGGCTCTGTGAAATGCAACCTAGGTATCTTTACCTCATTCTTAAGTGCGGTGGCAAGAATGACATAAAACAGGCAATATGGGCTAAAATAACAGTGTCGTCCCAATCTAAACTAAGCACTGTTGTTAACCAAAATGTGAAAAGTGTGCAACCCTATTGTGTCCCATAGGTGTCCAGCAGCCAATGTGGCCTATAGCACGATCCAGCTCCAGCTCTGTGATTTAGATGAGACCATAAAACTCTAAATGGAGATGGGAGGCTTGTTGCTTAATTGACCTTTATTGGGATTTCTGCTTCATTTGAAGACTGGATATTAAATTAACATGATAATTCAGGCCCAGCATGTTAATGCCACTATTTCTCCCCCTCGGCCTCCACATTTTAATATCACCCTGTAACTTTTATGGCTTCCATTGATTTAACACAGCTTTTTATTAACTGCCCTTAATTTTCCATATTGGCACACACTTAAACAAAGAAGGTTTTATTCCAATTGAGCAGTGCGCTGTTCCAGGATTGAGGGTTTATGAGGCCATTTCTATTAAAAAAAACCTTGCCTATTCTCACTGTGACATATACAGGCTGTAACGTGGAGATGAAGTCTAATATGAATAGGGAAGCACTGGGATTTGTTGTTGGGGCAGTGGCTGCAGCAGTCCTGGAGTGATAATTAAGTGGGGTTTTTTATCTAAAAACTGGCATTATTTTTAGCACAAAAATCTTTATAAAAAGCCATTTTCCATTCCATAATTTATTTTAATAGTGCCCAATATAAAATATGACCCTTACACTACAGTAAATGAGTGGAAGCCACTCGGATCCACAGAGGTTCATGAGTGTCCATAAACACTACAGCCAGTGTAAAAGAGCAATGCTGCTGTTTACTACTGTTTAAGGTTGTTTTCTTGGATTTATAAAACATTTTAGCTCATATACCCTTCAAATATATCAAGAAGCTCAATAAAAGTTGGTAAAACTGATACTGTTGGTAAAAACAACTCACTTATGCTGCAGTGCACCTTTTGGCTGACTAGATGCTTTATAGGGAAGCAGAGAGAGTGCTACTGTCCCCTTGTGGTGGTAATGTGAATTTCTTAAAGGTTTTGACAGATTTTCTGCATCTGGAGCCAATGGAGGAAGACAGAATCTTGATTTCAAGAACAGAGGACTGAAATGAAGAATGATCAAAGCCTGGGAATGACATTTGATGGTGGAAAATTTGGTCATCGTGATGACTTCAGGTAAAAGAGTCAGAACTGACTTCCACATAGCATCAACAAGTGCATAACATTCACCTAAGGGTTTCATTGCTGCATTCCCATTGTCAGTTTATTGATACAACGATGTCCAATGCAACATCTATGCATTAAATTTTAACCTCTTAAAAAAAATGTTTTGTTTAGGTAGAAAGTAATTCTGAGAGATCCCCTACTAATTTTAGGGGATGCCATTTTGATGCTTTTGATTTGTATTGTGATATATTTATGGATGTTTCATTTAAATCATCCACACAATTTACATAGGTTAGGTTTGGATACCTTTATGACTTGATGAAAAAAAAAAAAAAAAAAAAAAAAGATCATCAGACCAAAACACGACACCTTAAAAGAATTCAACCTTTCACAAAATGCACACAAAGTATTTACAAAGTACAATACAGAAGGTCACAATAAAATACACTGATCAATAAAAATGAACTAATCCAATTTTAACAAGACCCAGTGTTTCAGAAAACTCAACCAAAAATACACATTAAAAAGACAACACAATCAAAACAAACAAATTGACTTAATTGAAAAGAAAAGCTATAAAAGAAGCAATAAAAAAAAAAAAAAAAGAGCAGGAAAAAAACATTTCACAGAAAATCAGAAAACAGTATTTTACAAAGTAAATCACAATTTAAAAAAGCACTGGATCATACACCCTGCAGTCTGGTATTATTGTGTACTCTGTATGATGTATATCTATATTATGCAGCGATGTTGTAATATCTATGTTGATGTGTTTCTTATATGTATTTCTCTTTTATGTTGATAAATTTGTTAGTCAGTCAGTCATTATCTGTACTGCTTATTCCATGACGGGTCACGGGGCAAGCTGGAGCCCATCCCAGCATTGTTTCAGGTGAGAGGCAGGGTACACCCTGGAAAGGTCACCAGTCCATTCTTTCTCACGTTGCTGTTCAAAATGACTAAATATCTCATCCTTATTAAAAATGTCCTGCACGTGTACGTCTGAGAGATGGCTTGTGATAGACTGTGAGAAAGCACGGACAACTCTATACAATTACACATGTACAGTCTCACAAAAAGCCAATAACCGACCAAAACATTAGAGGGGAATTGCTTCCTGGATGTAGCCGCTTTTTCCCTCTCCTAAGTGGACGCATTATCATTTGTCTGTCACAAAAAAAAAGAGAGAAGTCAAAGAATATGAATATGCGTTTACATCTGCCTGCCATTAATATGCATGCCTGAATCCACATCTCAACACAAAGCCAATTTTCTGGCCATCTGTGGAATGGCTGGCAGAGGTAATGAATATTCTTTATGAATATGTTTTATTTTGTGAGGTGGCAATACATCATGAGGATGCCGTTATCCTTCCCTCCTCTAACTCCTTTTTTGCATCTCTGAGGTGTTGGAAACCGTCACTGCAAACTTGATGAGTTTAATTAGACTGAAAATAGGGGGGATGGATGGTTACATGGATGGACAGATGGGAAGAAGGCTGGGTGGAAAGAAGGAAAAAAATATCTTTTATTGCACATTCTCCCTCTTTCTCTAATAGGAGCTTTAATAAACCACACACCTGCTCTGAATAGAGATGCTGAAGAGAGAAATATGGTTGAAGCTAATAGCTATTATGACTTAACTGCTCTGCAGTCCTGATGTTCACTTGTTTACCAAAGTTATGAAGAGCATTTACAAAACTTTTAAAGTTTATCATGATTTCCCTTTGACTGGATACAAAAGCTATTTCTTTTTATAAGGTTAGTTGCAAATACCCTATTTCTGTCAGTGTGTATACTGAGATGTTAAAATAACATATTTTACTCCCTAAAAATATTGCATCTATTTGATAATTCTCTGACATATACTGAATTGAATTTGTTACCTAATTATATGGAGCATACATTTTTAAGATGCGGGTTTAACCAGCAGGGATAGGGAGGTGGATTGTAGGATATCTGAACCCGTGGGCAACTTTATATGTCACGTTGATGATTTAGACATCAGTGACAGTATTACTGTTGCTCTCATATCTCTGGGGGTTTGGCACAGTCCATTGGCAAGTCGTGTCCTTTAATGATTTATGATTGAAGTTCGCTTGTGAAGTCCCCAGAGAAACCCCCAGAGCGAGAGGCGCAGGGAGTGACCAGTTTTATGGCAGTACTGGGAATCAATTATGCTAATGGTGGCTAATGAATGCACTTGAGGGAACTGCTCCCCAGCACTCAAGGGCCATTTTTTCCATTTGCATATTGATGGCAGAAGGACAGTGGCCACTTTCATCCGTTTGTGATGAAGCACTGTAGAAATAGGTTTCTGAGTGTTCTTTTTACTTTTGTTTTACCTCACTTGTATTTTTTCACAGATTTTTTAAAGATGCAGTTTGTAAAATTGTTATATAAAAAGCTGCTGTACACATAATTTTTTTTTGATTACAAACAGGCTGAGACCTAAAAGTTTCCACACATTAATTTTTTGGGTTTGTTTTTTATTACAAATCACAAGTGATGTACATATACCAGATCAGATTTGATTCATATGGTAAATATAAAAAAAAGCCACAAAACATTTTCCCCACAACAAAACCACCCAATGTTTTTCTCTCAGCCAAGCCTCTTCTGATGTAGTCTGAAGTCATTTTCATTTAAGGTCGTTTTGTGGTCGGGGGTCAGGAGCCCTGAAAGTGCTCCAGTTTTCCCTCAACAGATAGACACTGTAAAGATAAAGAGCAGTGATGGTGAGACCTTTTACTAGTACTAAAATTAACATGCATTAAGCCATCTGTTTGCAAAGATGAATGTCTGACTGTACTCTTCTTCACTTCACTAAAATGCATTAAGGTGAATAATGCCAGACCAAGGGAGAATTACGTCTGAGCTGTCTAAAAGTCAAGTAAAGAAGGCTGTGAATATGAAAAGTGCTATGAATAAGTTATATAATGGTGGTGATAAAAGGGCTGCATTTTCCAGACATCAGAGTGGTTGACTTACTCATTCCATAAGGTGCCATCAATTAAATACGCTAGATGGAAAAATTCTACATTTTTCCCAACTTTTTGATAGCTGAAAAGATAATTTAATAAAATCCTGAACAATGTTGTAGATTAAACTATTTCTGAATCCTTACAAAAATCAACCGTGAGATTGATGTTTGCATTGTGGACTTGGCTTAACTAAAATATTGAAACAGGAACTTTTGTCTGCAGATTAAATTGACAAAAATTATTGTTTTTTTCTTTGCAGTTTTACATCCAAGCTGTTTGGTTTGGACACAATTTTAGTTCTGTTTGCTTTTTGCAGCCCACTTGGACTGGTGTAGGAGCTGTCAATCAGTGTTGTGGGGGAAAATGCCCCAACATTTTATTAATTTTTTAAATAATATTGTTAATGCTCCCGTGGGTGTGCTAAGCATCCTGCACAGCACATTTTCATTACTGATTTATGTGAGCTTGAATGTGGCTCTCCGCCCCTCACATTGATTTGGTGTCCATGTATGTAGGACTGCATGTACAGTAAGTTAAATTAGTTCCACCTTCAGCAGCAAAAGATGTGATGTTGCTCACACATCGATGCTTTAGTATTAATTATTTAATGACATCATTAATAATAGTTTAACTCTCAAGAGCCAAACTATTTCTTTTACTTAAATACTTTTAAAAGAGAACATTTTGCTCACAATCATACATATACTTGTGATAAATTATACAAACAAAACCAATCAAATACTCATTTAATTTATGATAATATATTCTTTGCTTAAAGTTTCCTGATTTAAGCTTTATATTTGTGAATACTATTAAAGCAATACTGGATTTCTGACCTTTAAACGTATAGATTCTGATTCACTTTGATGGCATACTACTGACATTGATTATGTGCATTCGTGAAGCCATTATTTCCCTGCAGCCTCTCGGGGTTCTAGAGCCGCACTTCATCACTTTGTGTTCCAGCCTGGAGCATCATGTGACAGCTGTGTTTTGCTTTAGACCACTGCACCACACACCACCAACTGGATATCAACACACTGGACGTATGGCTGATTTAGTAAAGAAACCCAAGAGGGCATTGTAGGAGGATGCAAGGAAAAGAAAGACTGAAAGGGGCAAAAATAAAAGATGAGTCAACACCAGGCTGACTTCTACCTTCTGGAGAGAGCTTAGAGAAAAGACAGAATGCAAGACTAATGCTGAATTAGCTTTCATGAATGGCAGCAGAAGTGTAAAAATCTGCTAAATTTCTGTAGTTATCCTGGTCTGTGGATTTATTCTGTAGGTTTTTTATTGTAGTCTGTTGTACTTGTTGTTGTTGTTGTTGTTTTTTGCCTTAAGTCATTTGTCTTGTTTCCTGTTTTACTTTGTAGGTTTGTCCTTTCCTGGTTATTCTGTTCACTTCCTGTTCGTTACACCTGGTTTCTTTTGCTAAGTGCCTCACCTCCTGCTCATTACCTTCGCCCAGATGGAGGTTATGTTTTTGGTGGCATTGGTCTGTCTGTCTTTCACTTTGTCTATTTGCATGACATTTTGAGAAAATCTTTGAAATGGAATAAGGAGGAAATTAATAGATTGAGGGGGTTGTTCTGGATCACAGTCTGGATCCAGGATTTTTTTAAAGGATTCTTCAGTATGGGGGGATGGGGATATTTTTTGCCATTAAAAACTTCTAGCTTAAAAATAATGCCCAGAATTATTGGCAAATAAATAAATAAATAAAATACAATGGCATGGCGGAGGTCTGCACTATCTGAGTGCTTCTAGTTTAAAATCATCTTCATGTCACTCCTCGTTCTCTGTGTTTCTGTTTTATTACAGTGGACTAGTTGTTTCTTACTTGAGTTTCATCATTAAAGACCCCAGATATCATAACTGTGCTTCATCCCCTCCGTTGCTATTCTGCATTTGGGTCCATTTCCTTGCGTCATCCCTTTGGACTATAACAGTACTGTCAACAATTTATATTGTTCCTAGGTCACAGAATGCCATACCTAAGATGGTAAAGTTTGACATAAATAAACTTTTTTCAAACTTTCGTGAGTGATGCCATCACTCTGAGGAATAAACAGAGGCAGACAGGCAGTGTTGGAGGCTTCCACTAATTTGCTTTGGTGACATTTTCTTCTCCAGCTCCTTGGGGGGAAAAGAGCAGCAGAGGCAGAGTGAGAGAGTTCGAAAAGGAGGTGTTTGGGAGAAAGAGATGGGAAGAGTAGAGAGAGAAAGATGGTGAAGGAGACACTAATGAATGCAGACAACAAAGACCCTAACCTGAGCTCTGAGCCCCTGGAGACACAGAGAGGTTTTTCAGCGGGTCAATAAAACCACTGGACCATATCTGCGTTGGCTTGCCCTTCAAGAAGATGCTTAAACATAGAGTGAGAACTTTATTTCAAGGTTGCTAGAGTTAAAGGGAAAAAACACACAATTTCATGTCACTGCACTGTGTGCAAAAAAAGAAATATTTTTGCTATGTTGGGTTAAATTACACCACATCTGCATACGTAACACATCAGGAAAAGAGGTCATGCGTCTATAATAGAGCTACATACGTGCATTCTATTCCAAGCTGGCATAGAACTAAACAAGACAGATATTTTTCCTGGCTGTTTGATAGATCTGGGAATTCTGCTCGGTTTTATCTGGACACACTCCAAGGGAACATGAATCTGAGAATACATCAATTCTTAATTTAAGTACTTCAAAAAGTTCTCATAATAAAAAGTCAGTCTGAAGTATAGAGAAAGGATAGATATATTTCCCACTGGGGTTTATTTCTGCAAGAGAGCAGTGCTGTCTTCCCACTGCCAAATCAGAGGAATATAGCAGTCAGAGCACTGAGAGCAAACTAACCTAAAAAAAAAAAAAAGCATTATGAGATATTGATTCTTGACTCGTAATTTAATTTTATGCATCAAGTGGCAAATAAGATATCACATAGTTCATAATCCTCAGTGTCCCTGAACCCACACACATGCCTCTAAACGGCGCCCTCTTGATATTAAGGGGAAATGAGGGCCTCAAGTCTGAGGTCTGCACACTGTGGCTTACACCTGAAGGGAGAGAGTCAATACACACATGTATACCCATACTGTATGTACACTGGGGAAGACATACTTGGTTGTCCTACGAAGCCCCCACCCAACCTCTGACATATGTCACTCCTAATCTGTTCAGCAGGCCACACATCTTTCCAGAGTCATCCTGCCATGCAGAGGAAATAACAGACAGCACTGAAGTCTGAACAAGAGGGCACATGGGGACGAAGACAGCAAGAGAGTGAAAGGAGAGTATAAAAAAGCAGAGAAAACTGTTTGGTAGTTTGGAAACAACACCATCTGCTCTTTATAAAAGAGTGTAAAAAATGCCCCCACTCCAGAATACATTTACCAGCAGCCAAGGCAAATGACTCAACAGCCCTGGGCTTCTTTCAGGACAAACAGCCTGTCATCAACTAGACATGCAGCTGTTATACGTGTTGTAATGTTTAGGGGTTTTTACTCATTCCTGGGTTACTGACAGGTACTGTCAAATAGTAGAAAGGTGAATTACAAGAATATTTTTTATGCATGAAGATGAAAAGAAACTAAATAGTTTAGAATCCACCTGTAACCAAGCTAAAATGAGAGTAGACTGCCCTCATGTGGTAGAATGGTGCAATGGCACACAAATGATTAGGAGTTATTGGGAGTATTTATTTTTAAATTATAATAATTTAAAAAGTCCTGTATTTAGTTCAGGTTACCTAAAAAAAATTGTTTGTGAGACTGAAGAGTTGTGTGTCTGAACAGGTGGTCAGCACAACAGAGGACTGTATTCTCATCCTTTCTCTTCACCCTATACACCTCAGACTTCCAGTACAACTGAGTTCTGTCATTTGCAA
>JBAMHW010000019.1:14587738-14599026 GCA_037177495.1 Rhadinocentrus ornatus
CGGGAGGGGCTCAGAGTAGAGTCGCTGCTCCTCCGCATCAAGAGGAGCCAGATGAGGTGGCTCGGGCATCTGGTCAGAATGCCTCCTGAATGCCTACCTTGTGAGGTGTTTCGAGCACGTCCCACCACAAAGAGGCCCCGGGGAAGACCCAGGACACACTGGATGGATTACATCTCTCGGCTGGCCTGGGAACGCCTCAGGATCCCACCGGATGAGCTGGTGAATGTGGCCGGCGAGAGGGAAGTCTGTGTTTCCCTGCTTAGGCAGCTGCCCCCGCCACCCGACTCCGGATAAGCGGCAGAAAATGGATGGATGGATGGATCGACTTCCATGCAGGTTTAAGGTGTTCTCTCAGATATATAGCCAGAAACAGTAAGGAATAATAATATGTCAAAGAGGCGCACAAAACCACAGACCACAGAAAATGGAACAAGCCTGTGGGTGAAAAAGCAAGCTGAGATTCTTATAGTCCCTTTGAATTTATTAAGGGCCAAAACCCCTGCCCACAGCGCAGGATCAGAGACCAACAAGAGGGAGGGCCACACTAAGAGGTGATAAGGTGGTTTGACAACTGCTCGGCTCTCTGCTTCCACATAAAAGTACATTGAATTTACTTAAATTATCTAGTGTTAATCTACATTCATCAGGTATTTCTCTTTTATTTTGAGTGGTACTTGACCAACGGCAACACCTATTGACTCAGACTTGGCCCACCAATGGGATGAAAAACTTGTAAAAGATAACACGAAAATTGCTGACTTGTTGGAGGATATCCATTGACTTCCAAGTGAACTAAAAGTAAAGATGCTTTGATTACCAGATTTGGAAGTTGCTTACTAACAGTCGCGGCCCATCATAACACTGTACCATGGGTTCCCTGCACCAGCGTTCGGCCACATCCTCTTCCACACTGCCGGTTGTCCTGGTCTGAGGTGGTGGTACATGGCTAAAACAGACCCTTAAGCCAGCACGCTAAAATGAAAACCATTTTTGGGCAATGTTGCCTTTGGCGGATGTTGGCTCAACAGCCAACATCCAGTAGCAGTTTGCAAACATCCAACAATCAGCAATGAGTCCTGAGGACCTGGATTGAGAAACACTGCCTTAGTGTGACCTGTTGGTTGCAATCTAACATTACACATCATGCATGACTGCACCGTCCACAGCCCTTTCTTCCTCCTTATGAGAACTTTGTGGCTTGTTAAAAGACACATTTAAAAATGACTTTGTGAAAATGCCCATATGAGCCATTATGTTGTGGATTACTTTGGGAGGTGTGAAAACAACTTGTGATAATCCTTCATAAGACATTTGTAAAATTAGTTTAACCTTTGCTGAACCTGTATTTAAAGGGACCGGATCAGCGTAACCCCTTCAGAATTTACCCTGAGGGAAAATGACATAACACAGAAACACTGAGTGAAAATCAACACTTAACATTGAGTCACAGCCTGGTAACTTGCCTAACACGTAAGCCTTGTCTCAACATTGTAGCACAAACAATAATGGCTCCGGTGCAGCTCACTGAGCCACAAATAGAACATTTCACTCCTAATTTGTGTGCTCTTGTCACGGCTACACTCAATGAGTGTCCCATACAAGCATGTTTTAGTGTGTGTGTGATTTGAGTGGCAAAAATTACCTCATGAAATCAGAAATTGGCCACAAACTGTTCACAGCTCAAACATATTGCATGGATTTCTACTCTGTATTGTCAGTGAAACACTGACTGGAGTCCCTCAAAAGCAACAACACAGAAGCTTTTACCAGAAAAGACATGTATTGACAACATGGTTTTTTTTGTTGTTGTTCTTTTTTATTCCTGTAATGTGCTATTCAAGTCAGAGATACCAACTTGCATAAAACCACAACAGAAATACACACACTCTTTCTCCAGGGCTGTTAAAGCAGGCGGGCATGACAGATCATGCTGCCTCTCCATTATTACGTTGTGTTTCGATTAATAATGCATGTTTCCTGACACCTTAATTACCTCCGCCCACACCCTATACACGCTTATACAAACCCTCAGTCAGCACCAGCTCTGTCACATCAGCACACTCACTCTTTCCATGTAGAGGGAGTACATCAACAGCAGCCATAATGCTGGCTTAGGTACTTGAGGTAACTATAGATGTCTGTCCCTGAACACACACTGCAGGACAGGCTGTTCACTCTCATGCATCTATATCCTGTCAGACCGACTCAGTGCTCAATAAGAATATAAAATAATGGAGACAAACGCTGTTTCCTGCAGGTCTGACTGGCTTGATTACAAAGGTGCAATGAATCACAAAGGAATTCAATGGAATTGTGGATGACTATTATCTCAATGATAGCATTGCGCACAACTGCATCTCATTATTTATCAAACAAAAACAAAGTCAAATGCAGAGGCAGTGTGTAAATAACTAAACACACCTCAATTATTCATCACCTTGTCATTTTCGGCATGACATTTTCAGTCACTACATTATTGTGTTCCTGGAAGCTTCGGCATGAAAAGTAAAAAGAAGACAAAAGTCTCAAACATTTTTATAATATTTAGATTAGCGTTTATATCACTCTCATTCATAATTTCTAGTCTGCGGCTCTCTAAAGAAAACACATTTAAAAACAATGTGTCTTTACATTACTTTGTGGGCAACTCTACATAATTTGAAATCTGCACATTCTGCCAAATTAAAACATAATATTTCATTCAAATGTTCTTTTTTATGTTGGTTTGGGACATTACTGATTACATTTAATTTATATGAACTATTTTTTCATGTTTATATAAAGTTTTATTGCTGTAGATTAAGCCACGATACACTGGAGAACAGAAGAGCTGATGAATTTGTGTTTTGCAAAATATGTTCAAATGAATGTCTAAGTCCTAGATGAAGTGTTTCAAGCTTTCCCACAGTTCGGGATGTTTTATTGAGATTTATTTTGCCACAGTCTGGTCTGCAGTCTCCCCTTAATTATCACCACCATTCACCAGGGACAAATGTCTGTGCCTTCATTCCTTTGAAATATCTTCATGCCTGTTTAAATAACATCATGTGTACTTCTTTTTATGATGACACTCTGCTGTTGAAACTCAAACAGAAACTTCAAGAATGTTAACCCACATTTTCAACATCCTTCAAAACTGATGAAATGCCAAGAAACGCAGAGCCTAATTTTCAGCAGCCACACAGTCTGCCATTAATGGAGCGATGCTTGGCTTTCATCATTCTCCTGTGAGTTGTAGTCCAATCATATCATTAAACACTCAGCGCTGGGTAATTTCTGGAGTGACAGGTTGTTGATGCTGCCTGAACAGCAAGTGAATATGTGTACACACAAACGCTTCTTTTTTACAAAAAAAGTTTTTAAATAAGCCTTTTTCTCCTGCTTGATGGTTTCTCCTGTTGGCCTTGCCTTGGTTCATGCAGTGTGTTCCAGTGCATGGGAAATAATTGGCCATCCCTTTCATCACAGGATTATGAGAATAAATCTCCTTTAGGAGCAGAGCAGTGCCAACAGTCATTGAAATCCTGTTACATGGGGTATTATCCTGCAATTAATTGCTTTTTCCAAACGCTAAGCTCCTCTCTCTTAATTTCGTGTTCGCATACTTTGAAAATTTTACTGATTCATTCAGTGTGGAAAAGAGTCAGGTGGGTTTTGAGACTTGTACATGGGGTTATTAACAAATGCAAGCTGTTTTTTTATTAATTTTTTTACCAGTCTGTCTCTTGCCCCAGAGGGGTCATGATGATAATGTATCCTATTGTATTTGGCTTGGGGGGATGTACTTTGTGCCCTTTAAAGAAATAACAATGTGTAAATAATGTATGAGTAGAATTTATTGCAGATGTGTTAAAAACAGGCAGCAGCTATGGCTTATCTACCAAGCAGCGCCAAAGAGATTAATATTGGATGAAACTTTCATGTGCCATCCTTTTAGGTGCAGTTTGTAAAACAATTTGTTGAAAACCACAGATAAAATAAATCACAGCAAATTAGACTGTGGGGGACATGTGTGGGAGAACATGGAGAAGAAAAATAAAACAAGCACAAAAAAGGATTTTTAGCCACCCTAGCGACATGGCCGCTGCTGCAGCCTTCACTTATGGGAACACCTCTTTTGTCGGGAAACAATAACACCAGTTAATCAACATTTCTTATCAGAGTTCAGACAAGAATGCCCCTTGGAAATCATAATGATGATTTAGTGATGTCTTGGCTTTTTCTTTAGCATGTACCAATTGAAAGACATTTAAGTAACTTTTTAAGGACTTCTGAATTGATTTATATGACAAAGTCTTTTTAAATAGCTCTAAAAAATAGCTTGGCTTTAGTGAATGTACAAAGTTGTGTTTATAAAATGCAGACAAATACTGGTATTGATGAGTTCAGAAACAACTAATTTGTTATTCAGCAATTAACCTTGTAAGGTGTTGCAATGTCCCCTCACAGCAAAAGCTTGCTGGAGTTTGCATGTTCTCCAGTGTGGGTGCTCATAGTGCTCAAGACAATATGAGGAAACCATGTCATGTTTAGTTTTCACTGAGCATATTTATGTCACAGTGTGGCTGAGGTGAGGACCTAAATGCAGGACTCAAGAAGCAGGAGACAGAAAGAATGCAGTAACCAGACGACAGGGGGAAAAAAACACAAGGATCTGACAAAGCAAACTGAAAACCAAGGGGTATGAAGACACTGAGGGACTGATAGGGAACAGCTGAAGTAAATTTGGTAATAAAACTAGGCGTACAAATGAACAGGAAGCAGAAATCAAACAGGAAAACTCAACAAAATAAAACAGGAAAATAGACAAGATAAGGAACAGAACGGAAAAAAATAAAGAAAAGAAAGATCATGCAATTTAAGGACTATAGATCATCTGAGTTAATTAAGATTTTAACGTTGGAGCTGAAAGTAAACTATTAAAAAAAAGTGCTCAAATAGTACCTTAGTATCCAAGTTACTAAGCACTGACATGATCCAGTTCAATAAACGCAGGAGGCTACAAGGCTGCTTGTTGATTTTAAACTGAGCTACGGTATATAAATGTGAAGACACTTAGCCAGTAACCAGTCTTATTTTGTTTTGGAAGATAAGAGAATGGCGAACAGGGGAGCTATTTCTGACCTTTTTTTGCCAAATTAAAGCACAGAGCTCAGGCTGAAACAGATCCGACAGTCAGATCCGAGATCCGAGATAGTCATGCCCTTGATGTCACAATGATTTAGTAACATCAAGGGCCACAAACTGCACCCCCAAACAGCTACCTTTTCTTTCTATGGACCCTTTTGAACTTGTTGCTAATATCTCCACTTGGTGATCAAGATTATTAATGTAAAGATGTTTTATTTCTCATGTCTTACTAATGTGGGAGAGAAAAGTACAATCATTTCCTTTCTTACTATTTGGTTCCCGTGATAAAGTCTTACCCTCCCTCTGACCCCCTTCCCATGTATAAAAGTCTAGTTTCACCACTGACATTTTCTATATCCATTTGTGCTTTGAAATAGCCTACCAGTGTCCAGGTGAGCTAAATCAACACTGTTATCAGTCTGCTTATAATAATAATAGCAATCTTTATTTATAAGGCTATATATTATATTAACAATGTTACAAAGAAGCATATTAAAACACTATACAGAAATACTGATTTGGCTCCGTGATTAGCTTTGTTGCCAGCTTAGAGGTGCATTAACGTAACCCGCTAGTCTGGCTCTCGTACTTTACAAACAGGGCAGTAATGCAAGATGATGGTGCAACAGCGTGGCCTTGAACTGGCAGTGTGCAAAGAGAAGGAGTCAGGTGATTATAAGCAGCTGGGGGAGAAAGCAAGAAGGTTTTTAAGTGGCAATTTTGAGTCTAACAGAGCACGTTTTAACAAGATTCACTATGTTGGATTTGATTAACATGAAAAGTGACAAAAGTGATAATCGTGTCAAATATATGATGAACAGTAAAAGAGACAAGTTAAAACCCTGCAAACCCTGGCTCCTTCTTCATTCTTACTAAGGCTACACTAAATCCAGTTGTACAGCAACATAACCTCATCCATCAAAGCAACTGGATTCACAGTTCACACTTTGATCTAAAATCTTTCTCCACCTCCCCATACCTCAAAAAAATGGATAGTCACCAAAGATAATAAAATTTCTACATTTTCCTCAGTAGTGCAGGTTAGGCAACTTTCAGGCATTGTTTTTCTCACAGTTGGCTACTGCAGTGACTTCATGGAGGTTTCTATGATGATAAAACCAGGTTGTGTAACCTCAGTGATGGCTTGGTGACAGTATGACAGTGACGTGTCCCTGTTGTGGCCACAGCTGTTACACACACATGCATACACAATCGCCATCCACTTCCCATTAGCAACAGGAAAACCCTTGTGTCATCATGCTGTGGAGCTCTGAGAAGAAGGCAAAGTTTTCAGTGAAATCATGTGTTGATGAGTGACTTACAAAGAGAAGAAGAGTTATGAAATTGTTTTCTTGGGACAAAAAGTGAAGTGAACTGGTCTTTTCAAAAGAAATTCTACAGATAAGGGAATGACAGATGTCTTTCCAGTGAAATGTCTCAGGAAAAGAAAATAGTTTCACTTTGTATTTGATAGGTTACAGTTCTTTATTTAAGCCCTAAGCTCCAGTTTAAGTTCCTGTCATTTTAACTTTAAGTTTTTGCATTTACTGAGGTTTAGATTTCAATGGAAGTATTTTTAATTATATGTATTCAACCAATAATCTGTTAAAACCAACCATTTCTGTGTTTATGGTAATACTTTTGTTAGACTAGATTATTTCAGGACATGTGATTGACCAATTTATTAATATTCAACTGAATTAAGAAAAATTATAGGAAAAAATTCATATAGATTCTGCTAATCAGGACACTGTAAAATTGTAATATATGTGTGAATGTGATGTATGTGTGATTCACATACTGTGGTCTTTACAGGCTCCGGAGGTTATCACATCAGAGGGGGTGTTTATCAATAAGCACGTGTTTGGTTTTTACCACTACTGTTTAAAGATTTGAGATACTTCAATGATTAAAGCCTGGAAAAGAAAATAGGCAAAGCCCAATCAGTATTCTGAGCAGGTTAACATGGTACAGGCATTATATGTGGTATAATTCATGGTATCACCCACAGAAAAAATGACATATACATAACACAGTTTCTATCTGTGCAAACAGGCTTACATTACAAGCGAGGGTGTGTCTTTCCTGGAGTACATTATCTGCAGTATTCAATAGCACTTGGGCATCTGATGTTCACCTACATAAAAGTCAGTTTACATTTAGTATTATTGTTAATTTGACTCTATAAAACTGGGATGGCTACTTCGATTGTAGGAGTGACCCACAGCACCCATTGGCAACGGCTCTAGCAGAGCTTAGGCTGTTAAGGGGATTTTAATTAATATTGGTCTATATTGTTAATATCCCTGTGAAGCTCCTGAGAATTACTGTTTCCACCCTATGCACTGACAGCTATCTGCTCCAAAGACTTTTTACAAATAATTTTTTAATCTTGTGTATGCTCCACATCAATCAAAAGTTGGGTTTATGCAGATGACTGCAAAATAGTGTGTACTGTTGATGGACCAGCTATATTAAAATGAACATGTAAGAGGTAGAAGCTGCTTGCTCCTGATTGTGATTTACAGTTTTACAAAGAGGATTATTGAATCAAAGCTGAAAAGAAAAGAAAAGAACAAGCAAACTGAGAACATTTAACTGTTAATGAGAGTTAAAAGTGTTCAAATTGAAACTTAAATGACAAATAAAAACTTTGCACACTGTGTAAATATGATTAGAACAATATGACACTGTTTTTATTTTTTAACTTGCAAAAATAGTTGACAAATACAGGTAGATGTGCAACAAAAGCCTTAAGCCTTTTGGTTTCTCAAGCTGTTGCTGAGATTGCTAGATGGTGTAAACTCTACCAACAATTTCCCTGAAGCTTAATTCGGATGCTCCCCATTGTGGACATGCAGTGACTGTCTCATGGTTACAGTTTCAGACATTTCAGATTTTAAAACTTATCAGTACTTTTCAGACAAAGTTTTTAAAGACAAAAATTGCTGTATAATTCAAAGGAGATCCCTGGGTTTTTATCACATTCATTTTTTGACTCCATTGCTATTTATTTTTGACTCCAATAGCACTGTCAGCAGAACAAAAAGAAAGAATCTATTTCTCAATGTTAGAAGATGGATTCTTTGAAACAGCTAAAGACTTTTTAGTTGACAGCCTAACATTTGGAAAGGATTCTGTTTTTTACTTACAGCTTCTGAGAAAACCTTTTAGGGAAGTCTTTCTGCTGAGTGTGTGTAAGCATGTTAATTCCCCTGTGTGAGAACAAGTGTTTTTAATCAGTGGGAAATAATGTGTAGGTGTGTGTTCCAGTGCAACAATAAATTCTGATGTGTTATCAAATCTGAGCACCACATATTATGGAAAATGAAAAAAGTGTATGAAAGCTAGGCGGGTTTGAAATGCATAAAAGTTTTTGCCACGAAGGCAGTCAGTCTACTCTACCCAGCCCCACAGATCAAAGAGATTGTGATGGACAGGTTGGGATACCTAACAAAGGAGATAGTTTGGGTTGTTTTTTTTTTTGGACAGGCTACTGTCTGGAGTTCTTCCACATGCACAGGTTTGATTGATTGTGCTTGAGGTCATGGTAGGTTGTAGAATATACAGCACATTCATTTTAGATGGTTACTGTGGGCTGACGACTAAATCTGGACAAGACCTCAACGCTTGAGTTAATGCAGTTAACAGAGTGTAGAGGTCAAGATGTACATGGAGCAGGGGTGTACTACATGCAAATAAGACCTCCATTTTATAGTGGTTGAATTTCATTACAATCTGACAGAGGAGAAATGCAGTCTGCTGATTGCAGTTCTTTATTCACTGGTACATTTCTATCTCACAAATTTCACCCACTTTGTCAGCTTAAAAAACACACAACAGTAATGGCAAAAAAAACAAACAAATAAAATAACATAGCCACAGGCTGCAGAGTATGTCTTATTTAAAAGATCTGGTTATACTTACCCTGCAAACCAACTGCTAATGTCCTCCTTGCAACCTTTTGCCTTTTACACCTGAAGCAATCCACACATTAAATCAAAATTTTCATGACACACATTTTTAAAGATTATTAATAAACACAATGAGAAAGTCAGTGATTAACGATAACAATTAAAGGTTTAACCTCTCAAATATTTTTTTTATGTTTTTGTTTGTATTTTGTTAATAGGGTGAGATTGAACTTGATTACTTATCCTCCAGAAAACATCGATATTTTATATTTAAAAAGACTTTCATGGTCTCCCCCCAGACTCTTTAATCAAACCTAAAACAACACCAATATGCCAAACATAATCCCACTTCGCTTCAGCCATTTGGTTTGTAGCAGGCTGACTGAGCACACCAGGCCCTTGTCAGAAATCCAATTGTTGCATCAATTTGTCCATATGTGATGAGTTGTGAGTGTATACTGGCTTTTTTTCTTCTCTCTCTTTCTTTTTTCCTGGAACCTATGATTGTACACAAATATACAACCTTTCCATTTGACAAAAATTACTGTAAAGAGGAATAACTGTAGACAGAGTGAAAGCTCCAAGCAGAGCTAGGTGTGTTGCTTGGTCAGAGGTTTTTTTTTCCTCTTTGAAGGGGATTTTGACAACAGTTTTAAATGCCAGAAGGAAAGGGGAATATCTTGTGATATAGTAAGGAAATGGCACACTTATTCCAGCATGTAGAATCAGCAAAGTCACATTTAAACACATAGACATCCACAATCATATTGAATATCCACCAAAAAATTAGACAGTGTATTCACGACCTGCAGCACCTAATGGAGGTGCAAGTAGCATATTCCTGTGAAAGCTTATTAGAAAATTGCATTTAGTTGACTGCATTAAACAATAACTACCATTTAAAAACAAAATGTGAGCAAAAACTTGGCTAATCTTGAGCAGAGGATCATTTAGAAAATATTTCATTGCAAAGGTAAGTGATCAATTTGCACGTCCCAAACTTTGTGATTGTTAAACTCCAATTGTAGCTTTAAATCTACATCACTGTTCATTTTCTATGTGCATCTGTATAAATGGAAACAGATTATCTTTAATGAAGAATAATTCACAGTGATGGCTGGCTGTCAGCCAGATCAGACTTGAACTATTCTCAGAGATAAATTCCCAGCCTCTCTTTATCCCACCAGTGGTGAGTGACTCAGCTAATTATAACAAGGGAGATAAATGGGCTGAATACTGTATCTCTTCCAGCTTGCTGGCGTGGGGAGTCAGCCACACTCCCACACAGGCACTGTATAGACACATAACACATGCCCACATACGCACAGCTCTGGCCAGCTATATAATGCTACAACCTGCAACATAATTTATATTGTGTAAGAGTACAAACAGCCTACACACCTTGGCTTGCCCTTGGGAGATAATTCAAAGATTAATCCTAAGTAACATTGAAACAAACTGTCACATCACACATGCACTTAACAGCCAACACAAATAATTCAGCTTTTCCAATGTGCATCTAATCACAAGTCACAGAAAAACAAACGAATTTCATTGCTTTGATGTCACATAACAATGACCCTTTCATACCAGCAATACCTCTGCCACCCATTTGTACAATAACTGCTCATCCTGTTTTCCCTTTTACTCTTTAAAAAGTAAAAGAAGGACCACAACGAGAGAGGAAACCTGTTTCTGTGCTTGCAGGCAACATGACAAACACACTTGCTCACAGAAGCACACACATCAATCAGCCGGTGAGTCACCTTTTTCGTAGGACGACCATTACACAAAGAAAGAATGTGAGGCCTAAAAATAACAGCCATCATTCCTATGGAATCTGCAGCTCATCCATGTTTGGACAGCCTGCAGAAACAGGTTTGCCTGACCTTTTTGAGTCAAGCTTAGCTCAACTGCTGGGACCTGCTTAAGTGTGTGACCTCTTAGTGGAAGGGACAGTGCTGGAAAAGTGCAAAAGAAATAGTTGGGAATGGCTTGTGTCTGTTTAGAAGGAGGAGCTGTAAAAAGGAGGGGTGATAGCACACACACATAGGGGCCAGCTGTTGCTACGGTTTTCAGTGAGCCTCTGCTGAAGCCACTGTGCAACATGCACATAGTCATGCGTGTGTTCACACCTCAACAAACAAACACAATCATGCACATTTATATTTTCTGACACAGTCCTGTGTACACTGCTCAAAAAAATAAAGGGAACACTTAAACAACACAATGTAACTCCAAGTC
>JBAMHW010000019.1:14599126-14620179 GCA_037177495.1 Rhadinocentrus ornatus
ATGCTATGGACTGGCCCGCCTGTTCCCCAGACCTGAATCCAATTGAGCACATCTGGGACATCATGTCTCGCTCCATCGAACAAAGCCATGTTGCACCACAGACTGTCCAGGAGTTGGAAGATGCTTTAGTCCAGGTCTGGGAGGAGATCTCTCATGAGAACATCTGCCACCTCATCAGGAGCATGCCCAGGCGTTGTAGGGAGGTAAAACAGGCACGTGGAGGCCACACACTCTACTGAGCCTCATTTTGACTTGTTTTAAGGACATTACATCGTAGTTGGAACAGCCTGTAGTGTGTTTTTCCACTTTCATTTTGAGTGTGACTCCAAATCCAGACCTCCATGGGTTTATAAATTTGATTTCCATAGATAATTTTTGCACATTCAATTATGTAAAGAACTAAGTATTTAATAAGAATAGTTCATTCATTCAGATCTAGGATGTGTTATTTTAGTGTTCCCTTTATTTTTTTTAGCAGTATATGTATATATATATATATATATGGCTTTATTTTTTTTTTAATTATTGCATAATTTTTTCACAAATTGCCCCACATTTGCTTGGTGTTTAGCAGTTTTAACTTGGGATCAGTGACTCTTGAACCTCAGCTTTTATGATGTTTACAGAGCTGCTCCAGCATATTTTATGTGAATGCTTATAGCCCAGCTCACAACAGCTTTATGGGGGTGAGTCATGTCCACATAACAAACAGGCTCAGCATGGGAAAATACAGTATCACTGTGATGTTAAAGCCAGAGTTAAGGTTAATACACTGGAGCTTTGTTTTGGCATTTGTTCACACCTGAGGCTGAACATTTGGAGAGCAAACAGCTCAGGTGTCACAGTGGCCCTGAAGTGTAAAACACAACTAAATTAGACCAAACACAGCAACAGAGCAGAAAACAGAGCAGCATTTCAGAAATGCATTTACAATTTTATTTTAAAGAAAACGTAGGAAGGAATTTTGTGTAGCATTTTCTCTACTCATCATGCCTTACTTTTTATAGGGTGCTCTCAGTGTTTTAAGGGACATTTTAAAGTTCTGATATGATGAAATTTATATAGAGAATTACATAATGTAATTGTACTTTAAGTATTTCCTTGTGAATTAATTGTCCTCTCCTAACCTTTCAAACCTTTTTTTTTAATTCAGCAAGGACACTGCCGTGAGTTTTTCAGATGTAGGAATTAACATAAACCTGTAGTCAGGGACTTTCTGTCCAATGGCAAACACAATTTGTTTTTTATGCCTTTTCTGTGAGTAAAATGTTCTGCAGTTTTCTTTCTTTTTGTTGTTGCATTGGGATTAATGTTGTAGTCAGACGGATCACAAAAGATGCTGTTGGGAGAAACAGAAAATGTGACGAATCTGCCACCAGGGGCTTGTTTTCTGGTCATTCACAAATAAAAACAAATGTTATCCCTTCTTTTTCCAAATCAAAATACTATGGTATTTGCTCCACGATGCCACTATTCTTCAAGGGGTCTGTGTAGAAATAATTACTGCCGGTAATAAATAGCAATAAGAGCTGAAGATTACAAAGCAACTGAGTCAGACTGCAAGTTTTAAAGATTGTTAATTATTGTCTAAAACATGTGCACCCTTGATGATGTAGACATGATAAGTAACTCATAATTTCTTCACCCCTGTCTGTTGCTAGGGTTCTTGCAGTATCAGCAAAATTTGAGATCCTCGGAGCAGGAAAGTGGAGACTCGTGACACCCTGATAAACACCGGAAAGGAAAACTAATGTATGAGCCACATGCTAGCTCTCTGAAAGGTAATACAGTAGGCGATGTCATCAGAGACGAGCTGAGCTGGATTCTGTGCCACTACAGGATTGCTCAACGCTTGTGTCACCAGGAGGCTGGACTGGTCGGGCGGAGTTTTGAGCGCAGAGCTCAACATCATTGAGACCTACTCACTCTCAACCTCTCTGAGTGTGAGGGTGTCTCTCTTTCTCTCCGTCTCTCTCTCTAAACTCTAAGTGATCGGAATTCTCCCACCAAAAGTACACAGACATCAGAGCTGCAAGCCCTCCAGAAGGACCTGGTTTGGATTATTAAACCTACCGAAATCCGCTGAAGTTTAATTTATGTCAGCTATAATTGGTCAGGAGAAATGGAGCGCACGATTTTTAACTAAAAAGCATCCTATTCAAGACACGTACTTCTTTTTATTTATTTTTTTATTTACTTTTTTTCACCTTTATGGTGAGTCGGCCTGCCAGGATGAACTTGCAGTGGAGCAGCCCGGCACCTTGCATCCGGAGAGTCGCGCACAAGCGGCTGGACTCAGACGATCAGCCACCAGCCAAATGCGCGAGATTGAGCGCCGAGGCGGGGGACACACAGGGACTCCTCGGAACGTCACCTGGGTCCCCAGTCAGCCCCTTTACAAACCCTATCCCCCCGATCCACCAGGGTCCGTCCAGGATAGGACCATTTCTGCTTCTACCTCTGGCGGACCGGGAGAGCATGCACAGCGCTTTGAACACTGATACTGGCGATGAGCTACTGTGTAAGGTATGCGCAATCCAGCCGTTGTGCAATTTCTTTCAATGAGTGATGTTTCAAGATACTGCGTTGCTCAATAGCCTGTCTGACATGTTATCCCTATTTAGCTCACTTTTTCTGCAAATGTAATTCTCACGCGAAATGTGTCACACTTTGCGTAATAACAGTGTTGCTTCATGATTTTAAAATGACTATATAAGGCTGTTTTATTTCAAATCTGCTACATAAACAATATCAAGAAAAATGCAACCCCATATTGCTCTTTCTGTTGTGGAAACGCAGCAAACCTTTTGAAGTCTACCCATCTTTTAGCTCAATGGCTTCAGACTGTCTGTCAACTCGGCTCATTTGCATACACCTCACACTGTGACACACAAAAATGCAAACGTGTATGGAAAAAAATGGATCTAGATTAGGATCTGTCCAGATAAGGATAGAGCCTTCACTGCTCCAGATTCATGCGTTTACTTTGCATTAAAGACCTACAGGGGTTTGGCTTTGTTGATTATTGAAGTTAATGGCTTCACACTAGAGTGAATCATTTGTCATGCTTTTTCAAAAGCAGTGTATTGAGCTGAAATCAAAGCATATCCATGTCTTTTTTTTTAATTTGTATACATATCCATATCTTACTGCCCTATTTGCATGGTTGTTTCCGCTTATGATCAATAAGAGCACACTCTTATTGCTAATTTCCATCTTGCCCCTCCTTTTCCTCTTCTCTGATCTTCCTCCAGGTCTTTGATATGGGACTATACCAGGAGAAGATTCGGGCCTATGGGATTCTGCCAGCTCACAAGAACGTGGCTGGCATCAGGGATATCATTCTTGGCGAACGCAAGGCCTATGTCTTCCTGGATAAGGACTTTGGGGACATGCACACCTTGGTGAAGAGCTGTCGCAGGCTGGATGAGGAGCGTGCCTGCAGACTCTTCCGTCAGGTGGCTCTGGCCGTGGCACACTGCCACCAGGCAGGCATTGTGCTGGGTGACCTCAAACTGCGCAAGTTTGTCTTTGCAAATGAAATAAGGTGTGATGCCTTTACATTTGTAGTTTCACTCTCTTGCATTTAAAGGATTCATATGTTTTCATTAGTTTAGAATCACGCAATGATTAGAGTTACTGAGAATTGTGGCCTTAAAAACAACCATTTTTGTCTACAAGATGAGACAAGTCGTGAACTTATTGGCTGCTGAGTTAGGCGTGGGGAAGAAAATTGGTTGGAGTCATTGTAGGAAGTAAAAGTTTGAAAATTAGTCAGAGGCACAGCAGAGAAACGTCATACCTTTATCACTGATAAAAAGGATTAGCTCACCAGTACTGGGCTAGTTGCAGTTTGCAACTTTGCCCCTAGATGACACTAAATCCTGTACAAAACTCCTTTAAGGGAATAAATTTAATGGTCCTGTGTTGAATTATACCTCCAAATGTTTCTGGGAAAATAACATCTATTCTCATTCCCTGACATCTTCCTTAATATAATCCAGCTACAAATTTTGTTAAAATTAACTTTATCTGACTGCTCTCAACCTGAATACTTGCAGTGTAGTGGCACATTCCATTGAAAACATGCAGCAAACGTGGCAGCAGCTACAACCAGGCCATGTGTGCTGATATCGATGTGGGCACAGATAGAGTAGGAGGTTCTGTACTTGTGGAGGCAGACTGCTCAACTTCCCAGATTTTCGCCCTCTCTGTCTGTCTCCCTTTCTCACTCTCAATGTGTCTCTTTGTATGCATTTTGTGTTTGTTTTGCATGTATGTGTGTGCGTGCATGTGTGAATGTGGTGGGTGGTATTTTGGCAGGGCCATGAGACGAGGCTGCTGAATGAGACAATCATATCCTTCTGCAGCCCGATATCTTAGAAAACATTTATTACTCATCATTTATTAATAAATTACATCATCGCTGTGCTACAGAGTAAGTGATGCTTCCAACAAGGTTTCATTCATATACTCTTTCATCCAAACAGGAGTAGTTAAAAGCATTATTCTTTGAACTGGCTCCCACTCGTACTCACCCACACATGCACACACATATGCCTTAATCTCTGAGTGATACATTCTGTTCAGGAAGACATAAAATCCCTGTTTACAAAACTATTTGTCGCCTCTATGCCCTTGCGTCACCCTGTTTCCTGTAAGCATTAGCTGATCCCACACAAACACCACCCCCCACCCCCAATTAAGATTTCCAAAGGCCACTTCTTCACAGAAACTTTTCACCAGAAACATTCTCCAGCCGCGACCTCTGGGTTTGCCGGGTTACAATGGATGAACGAGATCAGACAGGCAGTGAGAGAAGTTGAAGTTGGTTGTGTCCCTCTGATAGCTATACAGCTGCAAAGCGATGAGTCATAGTGTATATGAGCAGCGGGGAAGAAAAGGGAGCGCTGCATGGCTCATTTTCTTTCTTTGTTCGTGTGTCCATACATGCATGTTTGTGTTTGGGCTGATTGCCCTCTAAGTACTGATGCTGTGATCCATTCATGCTTAAATGGCTTGCAGTTCCATATTGTGTTAGCAGGGTGATGGTTTTAAAAAATTGGCAATTTGATAAATTAAGCTGCGGCATGACAGCTTCTTTTTTCCTACAGACGTCTCTTTGAAAATCAGATGATGACATAGTGCAGATTGTTCTGTAGCTTTAAAAACAAGCCTGCAGGTTTTGCTGATAACTACTGGTGTGACATCATAGAACTCTGTTGCATTCATTTCGAACATCTCAGCTTTCTTCCTATAACTGACAGATGTCAACATAAGTGTGTTACAATCCTGCATGACTTCATTTATTTCTACAAATACATAATCAGACATCTTTTAAACTGTAACACACAAGCTGTGATGCAATGTTCTGGCCAACAATGCAGTGTTTTAGCTAAAGACACAGAAAGTCACAACAGTTTCACAAATGCTGTCTTTAATTACACACACACAACACACAGTGCAGATAGAGAAGCCAGTTTAGGAAAGGTGAATAGCACTGTGAAGCATGCAGAGCTTCACTGCCGGGCCAGCCTTCCCGTGCGTCACTGATGTGGCAACAGCCATTTGAGGGTAATTATGGGATGGCTGGCGCCGCCAGTGTGGGACCCAGGTGCAGATAGCCTCGACTCGAGACAGAGCCAGAGAGAGGAGGAGAGAAGATATGTCCTCTCAACAGAAGGATGACTCACTCTCTCCACCCTTCTAATTCTCTCTGTTCTGCTTCCTTTTCTGCCTCCATCTCCGTTTCTCCTCTGCTGACTTATCTCCTCCAGTATCTATGTGTTTAAATATCCTTTGCTTTCTGCCTTGGTTCTTCTGGCTGTCACTCTTTTCATCCTGTCTGTGGACATCTATTTGTCTCTGCAGCCTCTCTGATGACAGAAGCGTCTCACAATAGCAATGCCCAATTTGAGATAAAACAGAGCACCTCTTGTGCCTGTTTGTGCGTACTTAATAAATCAGGGCTTGCAAATGAAGTTAAAATTGGAAAGAATTGCACATCTGTTGCTTCGAATGGTGGTTTGGATTGATAAGCCCTTAGAAACGAAATAGTTTCCCATTATATGCTCTCTTTATCGTCATTTTGTAAGCACCATGCACTGGTAAATATCTCATTCTACAAACACGTTCTAGCAATCGCAGTTGCTCTGATGCAGGACTAAGTGTCTGTCCCATCATTAACAGGGCTAAATATAGCATAGTGCGTGTAGGAAGGGGAGTGTTGGAGTAATATATTTATATGAGTGTTTATGTGACCATGTTAGTGCCAGGAAGTCATTGGAAATTTGCTTAGACAGCTCTGTTTCATAAACCAGACTCACTCTGCTGCTCTTAAAATACAGTAAGTTCGCTGAAGTGTGTATGTGTGTATCTTTGCTACTTAAGTGACTGACTGTCCATCTGTTGCTGCACAGATTAGGACTAGAAGAAGGATGCCCTGAGCATTTGTCCTAATTTTACAGTATAACTAAAGCCTTCTGTTGTTGCTGCAGATCTGGGACAGAGCAGTACCAATTCTGTGCTCTTAATGGTTACGCTAAATATCTTGACATTATTTCAACTTTGTCTTCACAGGACACATGTAAGATTAGAAAGTCTTGAGGACTGCCGCGTCCTGGAAAACCCCAATAATGATTCCATGTCAGATACCCATGGCTGCCCCGCCTATGTCAGCCCAGAGATCCTCAGTGGCTCCACGCCTTACTCTGGCAAGATGGCTGACATGTGGAGTCTGGGAGTCATGCTGTACACCATGCTGGTCGGCCGTTACCCCTTCCATGACCCCGACCCAGCAACACTGTTTTCCAAAATTCGCAGAGGTCACTGCTGTTTGCCAGAGGGCTTGTCGCCTAAGGCCAGGTGTCTGCTCCAGAGCCTGCTGAGGAAGGAACCCTCAGAGAGACTCACAGCGACTGAGCTGCTCGCTCACCCGTGGTTCCACCTGCCATGGTCATCCCAGGAAGTGCCGGCAGGTGAACAGGAAGTGAGCTCGACGGAACAGATAGTGCCATCCTTTGACGTGGAAGAGGACGATGATCTGTTCTGTTGACGAACTTCATTCAGCATCTGACTGAGGGACAGAAAATAAGTTGCTATGAGGGACAGATGTTGTTTTTGTACATTGGCACTTTTTAGAAACCCATTTGTGTACCGTTATGTGTACATACACCCTCCCCACCCCACCTCCCCCAAAGCTTTCTACAAAACTTACTGTACTGTATTTTGTTGTCATATACATGTTACTTGCTAAGGGCATTCTTCACAATGATCTTTCATTGTGCTTCTTACGTGCGTTTTTAAAAAGATATTTGGTGCTAAAAAAATCCTAGTGACTCAGAATTTGTCAGATAAGATAGAAAAAAATCTCTGCAGGCTTCTGTGAGTGTATCATAGAAATTTTAAACAATCATTGCTGCTTGCTTTCGGCTCAAATTCATGAAGCTTCACAAAGCATTAGCTGATCCTCGAACGGAAAGCAGGCAAACAGGCCAGGATGTTGCTCCTCTCACCCTCCGACCAGGCTGCAGGCTTCGCTAGTTGACTCACCGGCCGACTGGAGAACGGGCCAAACACAAGCCTGATGTCTTGAAGCAGACAGTGACATAGAGTGAGAAAGATAGTTAGCAAGGGACTGATGTGTCATCCGCGGCGTGACACTATGGAGATGTCTCACTGCCAATCTGGCAACATCTCAGCAAATGGAGAGCACTTACAAATCTCACACCATGTGCAGAAGGTTGAGAAAGGCAGGGTGCTGCTGGTGTAAGACTGGCAGAAATATGTGAAAAACTTGTCACATAGTCAACAATAAATAGTGACACCAGGCTTGCACAAGTACTTGTAAATGGCTAACAGAAAAAGGTGTGTCTCTTTGGTAACTGTTAAAGCATTCTGTATAAAACTTGCTCACAGTTAAAAATGTATGTAAAAGTAGTATCTTTACAAATCAATTTCAGATATTTCAGATAAGTTTGGGAACTATTCAGCAATGCATTTTTTGCATGTGTGCAGTTAGTCATGGCTAAGCCTAACACTAATGCCTCTGGTTTCAAATATGATGCTTAAAGCAGCACTGGTTTAAGAGACAGTCACATGCCTGAGCAGCAACTGATCGTTGGATAGCACTTGTGCCTGAAGGCAACTGTGGTCTTTTAGTAGCAAAAGTGCAAATAAACTCTGAATTCAAACATTACTTTTTACAGATGGAATCAGGAATGGGGTCAAGACAAAAACAAGGCAATAACATGAAAATGGAAACTTTTAAAGGTTAAACCTGGATGTTGTGTTGAGCAAATCCAAGCCGTGCTGAGTGTTGTGCCTGTGCCACTTTGTTTCATAAACCGAAAGAGACTCGAATCGCAGTCAGGTGTTATTTGATGTTGGCTGTCTGTTGATGACTCAACACTGAAGCGTGTCTGAAGAGATTTGTTCTGACCTTGGCTGGAAGAATCTCTTTAAACTATTTCACTTTTTTTTTTTTACCCTTTCCTCTTTTTATTTCCATTGAAAGCCTTGGATCCATGGAGACTAGTTTTTATAGTCAGTGATGTGATGTATCCAGTTAAAAATAAGGTGCAACTTTAAGTCTTTAGATGACTATTTTGCTCTGATACAATAATGTCGACAATGCTATCAAATCTGGCACATCTTAGGAGTACTGTGTATTAACTTTCTGGGTCAGGCAGTAGCTTATTATAATATCTTTTTCATTTATTTAATTAATTTCTCTCGTCTGCTGGAGGTGGGAAGAGACTTGTGATGATTTGCTTTGTTTCTCACAGAGAAGTAATTTAAAAGATTTAAGATTTTGTTGCTGGTTCATACATACAGAGTGAGTCACGCTTTCATGTGATGTGTAGAATAAACTGACACGGGTGCACAATCTGTGAATTATGTATTTGTGACACGACCTAGAGGCTTTTATAAGTCTAGACAGGTTACACATAAGAATTTTATTCGTTGTACAAAATCTGTAAATATGTATATTTGAAATATGTGTGGAGTTGTTGAATAAAGATCACCGTTTTCATATTCTGATGGTGGGTTTTTTGTTTTTTTTTGCTACTGCTGCCTCTCTGTATTTTCAACATACACCCATGCAGACACCTGCGCTGCTCAACTGCATGCCTCGAAGGTTTTCCTGAAAGAATTCACACAGCTCTTTTTTGCTGCGATGAACAATTTGCTCATCTCCCTCACCACTTTCACTTACATCCTTTGCAAGAGGAAAAAAAAACACTCCACGTCTCTCTCCATCTCTTCCTCTTACCGTTTACTCTTCTCTGACCTTTGCGTAACGTAACATTTAACTCATCAAACACACAAAAGTCAATAGTGGGTCAACATCTTTTCCTGGAAAACGCCAGAGGGAGCAGAAGCTTTGTTCTCATTCTTTAATCCTCGGCTTCAACAATAACCAGAGGAGCTTGAGGTCAAACTGAACACTATTTCAACTTGCATTCAAACACTCTTACATATCCAGTCCACTTTTACTTGTGAATAATTTGTTTTACCTATGAGAGCTTGGCATGTCTCCACCCTCTGCATGTTATGACTACCCGAGGCACGACTGGCCGGGGCTTGCGTAAGCACTGTGTTGCCTGCGTGTGCTCTACCTGTGTGTGTGTGGGTGTGTGTGTGTGTGTGAACACAAGAGTCAGATTAGGTATCAACAGGGTAGCTGGAGTGCCTAGGCTGCTGGGAAACTGCCAAACCAACTATTGCCTAACACATCAGAGCTGGGGCTCCTCCTCAAAGGATGACAGTTGGGGCCCTAAAAAGTAGGCAATAGTGCTAGATCACATAATAAATACCTAGAAAAATGTGTGTTTATTAACTTTACCTTCATGAGCATTAAGAGTGGAAATTCATTCAGGAGGTAAAAGATTTAATATTACAGGTTTTTCTGAGTGGGAATTTCATATTTAGGAAAGAAATATGTATAAATCTTGTCATCTTGATCTCCACAAGAAAGGGCAAAAGTGTGTTTCCTGACATTAAGCTTGAGAAAACTGTTTTGTTGTGCGTGGTGAAAGGAGATTACGTGTTAGCAATCTACTCAGCTATACTGTAAGATCATCTTTTCTTTTAGCCACAAGTGTAAACATTATCCTTCCTTTTGGTCGGGAATCACAAAAGTTTCCCAACCACGTAATCTTTCAAACAACACACCTCACCAACTTCCGCTTGATGCGTTGGCTCTTCCCACTTCCTCTATGATCTCATTTAGTAAACTCAAAATTGCAGAACAGTGTTTATTAATATTTCAGCGACTGTTTAGGAGTTTTAGTTTTGGCAGTTCAGACAAACTAACTATTAGCTCTTATCTTCCATGTGGAGTAAAGTGAAAGTAAAATACAATGAAAGGGTGTAATATAAGCATTGTGCTGCCCTGTTTATCACAGCTAATCCACACAAGGAAGAAGAAGAAATAGACCTGACAGTAAGGCACCTGCTCTCATCTCCACACTAAGATGAGAGTAAGTATTGTGCCTCTTCCTGGAACTTGTTGGCTCAGGCCATCACTCCACTGATGTAATGGAAAGAGCCTCCTCTGTTTAAATGACTCTTTGACCTGATTTATTTCATAAAGTAAATCCTGAGAGGAATGTTGTGCTAAGCGTAGTTCAGAAAGGGGAGTAGGTGCTTACAATAAGAATGGTATTTTCACCTTTCATCTTTAATCACAAAGGCATACCTGGAATGCTTGAGATGAGTTATGATCTCTGCTGCAATCTTGTGGAGAGACAGTTAACTACAACTTTTGGTCAGATAACATGTAAGTTGACACTTTTCAAAGAGGTTAGAATGTTATGGAAAATGTGAAATCAACCAGGGAGCAATCATTTACAAATCTTTTAAGTCTTTTACCCTAATTAAGAAGGGGGATTTTTTTTTTTCCCAATACATCTTCTGACTGAATTCAATATCAGGAGCTCCCTTGGGATAGAAATTGCTGGGAGAGAGGCAACAAAGACATCGTCAAATATTCAGACCATTGGGCATAATGAAAAACAGAAAATTCTCATTCAAAAACTTAGGGTAAAAATGCATACATCACAGTTTCTTTAATGCAAGATAAAATCCTCCAATAAGCTAAATCTTAAAACCAGATACAAAAAGACTTTTGTGTTCTCGGGACATAAGGTCAAATGAGATTAACTAAGGCAAAGATTAATTATGTGTAATTTATGCTCTGAATAAACAAGGTTCTTAATCACAACTGTTTCTGGAATTATTTCTGGAAATAGTTGGTTCAGCACACTTACTGCTAAAGAGGGGGGAAAAAGTGTGTGTGTGATGCATCAGTCCACATAGCATGGCCAACACATGTGTAAAGGTATAACATTTATCCTAAACAATACAATGTTGAGAGGCTGAAATCCTATACTTTGGGAATAGGGTCATATGCTCTTCCCACAGTATAACTTGCTGGCACTTAATAATTTCAGAATCTCAACTTTATGAAGGATAATAATTAATGAATGACTTACTAATGATGTGGAGTGCTTTCTTGCTGTTTAATAGACCCAATAATATTGATATCATCCCCCCCCCCTCCCCCCCTTAATGGTTTTAAATTTCCCAGGGAAGATTTAATCAGCCAATAGTAATCAGCAAATTAATCAGAAATGAAAATAATTATTTTGCCTGCAGCTCTGCCAAAATGCGCTCTCTAAGAAACCACAGAAAGGATTCATCTTCATCATTCTCAGTCAATGTGAGTCTCTGCTGGAGGTAGATTAGAATCGTGGTTGTTCTCTGGGTCAATGGCCTCTAAAGCACAAAAGAAAGAGAGGATTTCTTTTTTTTCTTTGATGATGTTGTTTCGAGTGAAGTGGCCCCTGGGGATGTTGTGTAATCATCATTATTAGAATATGCGGATGACACTGAAGTGGGTGGCCTGATTAACAAGGTTTGTTTATCATCATTTCCTTGACATATAAAGCTGTTCGCAAAACAAACTCAATGTGAAGTTATTCTACAGCTAAATATTCCACCTTTGCACATCTGATTAGCAGTATACAGTGAAAGTTAACTTTAGCACATATTTCTTAGATGTAAATTCTTTCTCGGACAAGCTGACTGTTGTTGGGACATATTTAACTGTTAGTATATAATATCAAAAGGATGTGATTACCAAAGGTTTTGTTTCATGTCATTTTGCAGGTTTAGATCATTATAAATTTTATTTTTCATACGGTTTCAAAGTATCTTTTCTACCAGAGGAAATCTATATACAGCACATAGATAAAACATACTGAAACCAATCTGATCATATTCATTAGAAATATCAGGTTAAACACATTCAAGAATTAACAAATGATTTAAAATTTTGTGAAAAATTAGGAACAAATACTTTAAGCTGATAAAAGATGCTGTTGAAGACATTTAAGCCTCAATGCACTGAGGTAGAGCGATCATTTTTCTCATTTAATCCAGTATCACAAAGGGAAGTCACATGTTGCATATGCTTAAGCTTAGTTTGTGTTTGTTTGTCTGTTTGTTAGTATCTTTGACTGTTAAAAACAAATTAGATATTAAATTTGTGTTAATAACTTGACAAAATACATACAGCAGATAGCAACAAAAGTCCAGTAGAGGGCGATGTTTTCATGTTAGTTGGTTAGTTCAACCTTTGCTGGTTCTTTTACTCAAGAATTAAAAGTTGTTGAGGAGTTGTTGTCTGGTTTTGTGGTATCAGAGGGGATTAGATTTGCATATAAAACAGTGTGCACATATGTGGGGTCTTCAGATTGTTTAATGATTCCCAAGGACACTTAAAAGTATTCTGTTTTTGGACAATATAGTATAGTAAAAGTCAGTAATTAATTTTCTGAAGAACATCTGCATTTGTTCATTTAAAAACCTGACTTGTTCATTTCAGGTCAGGTTTTTAGGGCTATTTTATGACTAAACTCAGCAATTAAGATATTTACTTCAGACCAGATCAGTTACTGGCAAAGCTGGAAATGAAATCAAATGAAATAGGTTATATCATGTTTGCATAAGTAAACACAGTTTAAGCTATTTTCAACAGAAATATATATTTTTTTTAAATAAAGAGTAAACCAAACCAGAAAAGTTTAATGGGAATTTAGATTTGTTCCTCAAATAAAATTAAATTAAGAGGAAGAAATATCTTATTTTACATCATTTTTAGTTCAAAATTGATCTAAATGCGTCACTGAATGGTGGTTTGCAAAGAACTGGTTGTTTCCACATTCTTTCTTACCAAGTTAAAGATAAGATTAGAAACGCTCTTATCAAATAAAATAATCATTTCAACACCCACAAATATTTATTTTTTTCTAAATTCCTGTTTCAACAGTAATTGTATCAAAAAGTTTAAGTAATAAAACTGTTAATATGTTTCCATGGTGTGGCGGGGAGTGAAAGACACTGCACACACACACCACGTGGATGACCTGGAGCCATCTGGAGTTTTGGTTTCACACTGCAAAAGATTACAGAGATAATTTTAGAGTAAAATGTCAGCAGGACAAGGACACAGCTCAAATGGACTGTTTTAACTGGTTTCACCCCATCCCCCCAGTCCCTGTAACAGCTAATAGCTATAACTAACAGAAACCAATGCCATTTCAAGAGTTTCCAAAAATTGCATTTTCCTTGAAAAATGCATTTGTTCATTTGTTCCCATGACAAAAAAATAGATGATAATGGAATATGTTATATACTTTATTTCTCACATATAAATTGTAATGCCTGCAGATGAGAAATTTTAGAACAGGTTCAATAACATCATCATCATCACTGGGACATTGTTACATACTTTAGTTTAATCTCTAAGCAACAGTTTAGTGTAAGTTTAAATGTCAGACAGAATTTTTTAATCTAACTCTTTGGATTACTGATAAAGAAAAAGACACTTAGCGTATACCACAATTTTCAAAAGTATTGTATATGCTTAGAGCTTGAGGTTGTACACTTTTCCCAAGCAATGTGGAGTTGTAAGTAACTAAATTTAAGGATGTTTTCAGGTGATAATTAAAAAAAATAGCCATGGGCAAAAGAGGTTCAGCTAACTAACAACAAGACTTGACCTGATTCCACCAAAGAACTTTGGAGAAGGCCAAAATCTGCTAATGCAGAAAGAACTGGATACTCAGAAGAGTTTCAGCACGTAACAATGGAAGAATGGGGGAAGCCACCTACGCACAGGTCCAACATATTTCTACTTGACTTTGATTTGCACCTAAATATAAATAACGAGTTCTAACTGCTGTAGGCACATTTCACAACTATATAAGCATAAATTTCTGGACACACCAAACGATATACTTTCAATCAGAAAGGAAACTAAAGTCAGTTTCCTCTATTACATATAAAACCATAGCAGGTTTTGTTTGGACTTTTATTTAAATTAAATGTGTGGATAGATAAATATAGAATCAAGAGAAAAGGAACATATGCAACATGTTTTGCACCCCCACTATTACATCCATTTATCTCTAAAAGCTGCAGCAGAATAGACAATAGTCTCCATGTTATTCCAGCCAGGAGCTCGATTGTATGTTTTCCTGCTGTTTCTTGGAAATGTATTATTGCACCAGAAACTCTGTGTGATCGGGCTGTAGTGTTGACACTAACATCACTTACTCGGGTCTGCTGCTAATGGAGACAATGGGGTGTACCAGAACATTTCCTGAAAGCTATGTGTAATTCCTGAGAATTGTGCTGACAGACAATCATAACTGATCTGCATTTTTGGTGCTAATACGACATTCTTATGGAGGAAATTCTGATTATTCTTAATCAACATGGAGGTATTTGAGTTCAGCCCAGCATGAACTTTGTGGAAGACAAAGAAGGCTTTAAAAATGTATGATTTTAATTAAATTCTGAAAACGTACAAGCAAATTAAAACTCTAATTCAACAATGCTTGCAGGAAAATAAGGTGTTTCAAAATAATTACAGCAGGAAGTTTTCTGAACTTTGTCTAAATTTCAAAGATTAAATAAAGAATAAAATGAAATGAGTGAAATAGCCTAACTGAAAACAAAATGCTCAAGCATTCTTCCCTCCTCAGATTCAAAGAGGTTTTATTGTTCTGCTGCTCTTGGTAGTATTGAAATAAAGCAGTACTCTGCTGTCACCCTGCAGTGTTCTCATTCAAAAATGCCTTCTCATGCATGTCACTCATGCTTCATGGGGCACGTGGTATCCTGCACTTTCAAGGCTGCCTTTTCCAAAAGGCACGTCAACCTACCGAACACCTGACTTTTTTGTTTTCCTCTACAGACTTCAGAGTTTGAACACAGTCACATCCAATCTCTGTCACAGACCTATATCTGTGAGAAGAATAGAAATTGCACAAGTGTGATTTTATAAGTGGTATGAAAATGAATTCAGCGAGCTATTTAAATAGAAATGCCAATTACAACAAGGTTATTTTAAACCTCCCTATGCAAAAGATCGTTTTTCACTTTCATCCAAATGATGGCAGTGAAAAAAATAGTGCATTGGCAACAGAGATTAGTTAAGTCAAACAAAGAGCACAATGTAAGGGGGGCTGGCCCCACCACACATCCTCTGAGAATACAGAGGCTATGACCACAGCCGGTCGTGTCACTAAGCTGTGTAGCTATTCTCTAAATGCCAAGCATTTCTAGGTTTTGGATTAGAAGTTGAGCACACATGTTTCATTGTGCTTAAGAGAAATTACTCAGGTGAGCTGTACTCAGCAGCAGCAGCATTCCGTCTTGAGAAACATCGACCGAATTAAAAGTTTAGTGTCCCAGAAAAACCAGTAACTCATCCATGCATTCACCTCCAGTAGGCTGGATTACTGTAATGGTCTTTTAACAGGACTTCCAAAAAAGAGCATCAAACATCTGCAACTCATCCAAAACGCTGCTGCTAGAGTTTCTACCAGAACTAAGAGATTTGAACACATCACACCACTTTAAAATCTTTACACTGGCTTCCAGTCAGTCACAGAATAGATTTTAAAACCCTTCTGATCGAATACATCTGTGATTTGTTCAGAGAATATAAGCTCTTAGATCCAAAGATTCTGGTCAACTAGTCCAGACCAGAGTCCAGACTAAACATGGAAAAGCAGCATTTAGCTGTTATGCTGCAAACAAGTGGAACAAACTGCTAGTGGAGATTAAACTTTCACCAAATGTAGACATTTTTAAATCCAGGTTAAAAACGTTTCTTTTCTCATACATTAAATCTGCACAGTAATTTTTAACTTACTTTGCTTTAAATCATTTAAAATAAATTTATTATTTTAATGTGATTTTTGCTATTTGTTGCTGCCTTTTATTAGTTTTAATGCTTTCTTTGCACCATCTGTAGAGTTTTATGTAAAGCACTGTGAATAGTCTTGTACATGAAATTTTATATACAAATAAATTTACCTTGGCTCGTGTATAGTTCAACTTGCAGACTCACATCCAACATCCTGAAAAAACACTGAGCATACGTACAATAGGTAATAGTTCAGTGCAGCACGATTTAGACGTATCACCTATTATTAAAATTGTTATGAGCTAATGTTCAGTGTAAAATGTAGTTGAATTGCAGTCTAGCAGTCCAGTTATTTTATGGATATCTCAATGTTTTGCATTATGACCTATTATTCATAAAGATGCACATGAAAAGGTAGTCCAATAACTGTTGTTCCAACCTGTAGGGAGCAGACAAGATGGGAGGATTACATACTTTCATCTCCATGACAAAACGGCTTATACAACTGTACAAAGCAATCATATAGCTTGAAATTTTCTCTCTCCTTAAGCTCTGTTTTTCTGTTTCCTCCAGCTTCAGTAAAAATATATATTTCTTCTAAGTTTGCTGTTTAGCTTTCCTGCTCCTGGTAAATAAAAAAGGTCAAAGTGAACCAAATAAACAAATTGCAAGACAATAAGTTGAAACTTGCTATGAAAAAGTTTGTGGTTGTAAGAGTTTGATTAGATGTAGACAAGTCAAAAGATCAGATTAAATTCTCAAAGACTGTAAACATTGGCATTGGCGTCAACCTGTTTTTCACCCCCGTTAGCATGCAGAATCTTTCTGCTGATCATTCCACAATGCAGGCATGGTGAGCACAAAAGGGACAGGATGAGAGTTCATTAAAGGTACATGGAAATTTAGAAAGGACATGTTTTATGAACCCGTCTTGTACTCTGCAGTAGATGTAAATACCTAGATTCTGTCTGATGATATAGAATATAAACATGAACAAATTTGAGTAATCCATTGAGTTATTCTAGAAATTGCTTAATAGACTCTCTGATAAGCACTTAGAAATTTTCAGAAGCCCAATCTGGACCCCATCAGCTAAAATTACATGTCCAAAGATTTTAGGGAAGTTTTGTAAAATGTGATAAACGGACTGTATTTAAATCTTCTCAAGTCACATGCTGACCACACACTACCTGTCACGTTCACCCACACGCACTCATACTAATACATTACTTCTGTTGTTACATACTAAGTTCTTTCTTCTATCACCCACATTCATACCAAAACAGACACATCGGCAGGCAACGTGGGGTTCAGTGTCTTGCCCAAAAAATTTGGCACGTAGTCAGGGGAAGCCTGGAATTAATCCATTGACTTTCCAGTTGGCAGACGACTGATCTTCCTCCTGAGCTGCAGCCACAGGAACAATGTTTTTTCTATCATGTTTACCTCAATATTTGCTTATTTACTTTCTCCCTGACTCTGTGAACATCTTTGAAATGTTGCTGTAGGCTGATTTTGTCATCCCAGAATGCAAAAAAAAAGATAATTCGTTTTTTCAAGCCAAAGGACATTACCAGGAGCTGGTGGAGCCTACATGGACATATAAAATAATTCTTGGCTCAGAAATCTTTAACCATATCTACTTTCTTGTATCTTCCGCTCAGATCCAGAGCCAAGATCATAAAAGCTTTAGCAATGGATTAAAGTAGTGATTGGTGGGGATAAGACATGAATCGGTATGTGCCTTGGAATTGAGTTCATTCAGTACAAGATATACCCAAAATAAAAAATGACAGTTCTATCATTTTCCAAAAGGTTGGGAAGGTTTAACTAGCATATCGATAATTAGAAATATTTGGTATGTGAGCAAATCTGTGGATCTTGTCTTTGGTGGTTTAAAAAAACTTACAATTTTAATTGCTCTTATTTCTATGTAACTGTTAAACCAACTGTTGAGTTTTGTTTCTCCATTGTTAAATAGTATTTGTTTCTTCTTGTGTGTTTGTACAACTGCTCTGATCAGCTAGGATTGAAGTCCCCAGTGTTTCTTGCTGGTTAGGTCAGTTTGGTTTATCTTGAGCAGTTAGTTGGAGTTACTTTGTGTATTTCAGTTAGTACTATAATGTAAGTTTAAATTTCTTCATTTGACCTTTTTAAAGGGCACTGTTGATTTTATTTATTTATTTATTTATTTTTTGTATTATTTGTGCATTTTTTGGGGAAAATAAACCCACTTTTTCTAAAACCACCTGCCTCTTAAGATGCTTAACCTGCTAAGTCCCTCGCAGCTCCCCTTTGAATGCACTTCACAACGGTTGTTTCCCAGATATCATGTGACGTTGCACCCAAGTTTCGCTTTACACACCTTGTCACGCATAGCAACTGGATATCTACACGCTGGCTATTTTGAATGCGCACAGTGCCTGATTTAGCAAAGAACCGCAAGAGGTCATTATTGAAAGAAGAGTGGAAAAGAAGGACAGACACGAGTCAAAATAGGACTGATTTTTACTGTCCGGAGAGAGTTCATAGTACAATTAGGATGCAAGATAGATGCCTAATCAGCTGTTGTCAGGGGGTGCATCTCTGAGAAAATCTGCAGAGGTTCTGAAGTGCCTCTGACACTGTTTTATGAGGGTCTTAACTGCACAAAAGTTTTCTACATGCAAAGCCATTTTGAAGTTTTAACACTCGGTTATGATAATGTGCTTCAAGTGTGGGGTTACAAAAATATTGTCTTCATACTGTAGTTGTACCGTTGTTCGCATGTTCAAGCCTTTTAAAGGGAGGGAGGGCCGAGGGCTTTGATAGGAGAGAGGAGGCAGCGATTAACATTGACATACATGAACGCACAGTCGGACCGGCTAGCAAACACGGGGCTGAAGATCAACACAGAGAGACGGTGTGTCACATCATGCTATACTCTAGATGAAATTACATCCCTAGTTCTTCACATAGCAATATTTTAATTCCTTAAGTTCCATCAAGAACTGATGAAGTTGCTCTTTTAAGTAACTTCATACTTACAAAATGGCCTTTCCCCTTTCTCTCTATTTACTCTGAACTTGCCGTTGGTGAAAAGCCTTTTACAAACTGGGGAGCAATGAAAGGAGCAATCTTTCACTCCTTTGCATAGCACAAAGGCTTAGCTGGTAATAAGCTTACACACTGCAGCATGCAGGATGAATAACACTGTATAATACAGACAACACTGGCTTTAAAAGTTGGCCAGATCGCAGATGCACATGAGCCAATAAATTATACATGACACAGGATTACACATGCAATATGCAGACCTCAAACTGTTTACCTTGCATTTTTTTATATAAGGTGTTTTAATGGAGTACCATCATGTCAAAAAGCAGACTAAAATAAATACTTAAGCTGAACTTTACTTCCGACTGAATGACGCAGGGTTTATGTATCCCGGGGTTAATTTATTCACTGTTTTTGCACTTAACAGGTAGTTGCTGCATTCATGAATCAGCAGGTGAGGAATGGTGAGGAAAAAACTCTCAGCCTGGAGGAATGATGGACAGATGGAGGAAAAGCAAGCAAGGGTTAGCAGAAAGCCAGGGGTTTGGTGGAACATAGAGGGAATAAATGGAGCACCTGAATTTGAAGGAAAATGAAACAAGGAAGACAGAGTTGGAAAAGAATAAAACAGTGAGAAGTCGAGGCAGGGTGTAGCAGCAAGGTGGGAGTGCAGTTTGTATGGCTCCACTATAGGGGTGGCTTTAATTACATTTCAGCGTCACTGCCTCTCTTGGTCACAAGCTGCATGCTCAGATCACCAGCCTCTGATTATCAAGCCTTTGTGAGGGTCTGTGCCTGCTGTCAGGCCCTAATTACATTTGCGCTGGAAAGCATCTCAGCACGTCATAAAGCTTACAAAGCTATTATTGAAGTGCTCCCCTACTTTACAGGCTAGAACTGGTTGAAGCTGAAAAGCTATAACAAACATAAATTGTTTTAAATCTTCTTTTTAATTATTTTGGGGTTTTTTGTTTTTTTAATTGTAATTACTTGGTTTCCATCTGTTCTTACAACATAAAGGCTAAAGCAAGTAAGTTTTCAAGGCTAACTTGCAAACAGCAGGGTGCAAATATTTTTTTAAATGACTCATTACGAGGCAGCACATTGCAAATACCAAATCTAGTGATTGTGAAACATTTAACTACACTCCAGCAAAGAGCAGCACTGCCTCACAAACCCAACTTCCTCTACTGTGAAAGCAGTGAAGATGAAAAAATGCCTTAAAGGTGTGAATAAAGTCACTGGTTTCCTGTTAAACACAACTGTCCCCATGGACACCATGAGTGAGCCACATTGTATGCAAGGTGCTGATCAGTCTCCCAGTTACTGAACAATGAATTCCTGACCTTTTCTTTATCTCCTCTTTAAAAGACCTCCTCAGTATCCGTTTCACTACTCAGAAAGAGAATTTCAAGAGTTTCTCTTTAACCTCCTCATTTTAAGAAGCAGTAAGTAATCTTCAGATGTTCTGAAAAGTAGGCCAAAACCTTGGTCACTGCATTTGATGGCAATTGGGAGAATGGGATTTCATAATTTGGACCTTGAAAAATGAAAGAAAATGTCAAAATTTCCAAATCTGTAACTTTGATAAGGTCTTTCAACCATAATTTCTGCATTTTATACCATTGTCTTTACTTCTTTCTTTTTTTTCTGTCTGTTCATTTACAAAAGACACTAGCCTAGTGTTACCAAGGACAAGGGACATTGTATATATATATATATATATATATATATATATATATATATATCTATATATACCGCGTAAAAAAAAAAGGGAACAATAAAACAACAC
>JBAMHW010000019.1:14624590-14651805 GCA_037177495.1 Rhadinocentrus ornatus
GTTTACCTGCTGACTGACCTGCCCGCCTGCCGAACCACCAGCACACCCGCACCTTCCAAGCGATTCTGGAAAATAATGAAGTCTGTCTTGTATGCCACCCGTAGTGTCTGCGCTTGGATTCCTAAGTTCACACCGGAGCGTAACATATTTATGTGGATATTTAGGTTGTATATAAAAAATATTTAGATAACCATGTAATTCATATATTTCATATATATTTATTTAAACCATGATGAGTAGAAAGGGGTGGGATATCCAAAAAAAAAGAACTGTATGCTTCTTTCCACTCCTTTTTGAAACTCTTTGACTTTATTATGCAATAATAATAATTTCTTTTATTATTATTTTATTATAAATTATTTTCTTTCTGCATAGTTTCTCTTTCCTTTTTTTTTTTATAAATTCATTCATTCAAAGACCAAACAAATAATGTAATCTTGTAAAATTTGTGTGAGGCAGTAACTCATGGCTTTTTCATATATTTTTTATATATGAATTTGATAAGTTTTCTACCCTTTCACAGATTAATCTTTAGAAATCACTCACTGGCCTGTTGTAGCACTTGCCTGGCTGAGTTTTACGTTAGATATTCTGCATCTGCATCTTGAGGTCATTCTATCACTGTGAGCACTGTAAAGGTTGAGGTCTAGCTGGAAAAGCAAGCCACACAACCTGTAAGGTTTTAAGGCTGTAGGGTTGTTATCACAGGCTGCAACATCTTTCTGTGGGTTCAAAGTAAAAGAAAATATTTCTGAAGAGTTGTTAGTTGCACAATGGAAACGTATTTATTGTGGGAATTAGAAGTCAGAATTGATATAAAACACGTTTACCTTTGTAGACAATCGGCAAACAAATATGACCAACCTCTTTGCTCAAAGATCCACTTTTATTTCAATAGCTGTGCTGTATCAGGAGGATTGTGCGCACTGAGGTGTCCAAGGTGCTTTTACACACATATCTCACATTAGCTTTAAAAATAATCAGGCCCATCCTAATTTTTCAAGGCCTACCCATTAGCCACGTTCAGGCTCCGCCACTGGTCTCAAGTGAAACTTGACACCATAGATGATGAGACGGTGCTGAGATCCAGTAGAACCAGGACTGATTCGTGAATCATACCAGAATCATTGAGTAATCCTAAATGTACTTAATAATTTGACCAGAGCTGTTCCAGTGTGGTGATGAGGTCAGAAGCCTGACTAAAATTTATCAAGCTTTCCGCTTTCATTTAAAAAGTCATTGACAATTTACTTTCTTTATAATCCTGGATATGAAATAGAGGTTAGAGACAGGTCTGTAATTGTTCATTATGGAGTTATGGAGAGTCCTCTTTTTGCCCACTTATGGATGAACTGACGTATTACCCATGGAAACGTAAAAGACGCATGGAAGTGTGAGGGCGGCGACATATGACGAAACTGTCCGTCTTTTGCGCCGAGCTAACAGTACACGCACAGGTCCGTGTAAGGTTTAAACCTTGAAAATTGCAGAATGCCAACATGCACCAAGGTAAACCGCCAAAAAAGGGAGGAAAAAAAACACTTCAAACTCGAGTCTTGATGGAGTTTAGGTTGTTTTTACTCACATCAAATTCCAGTTACATCCAGCATCACCCTTCTCACTTTTTTTATTAAGTATATAAAGGCTATGGCCAAAACCATTCAGTTACAAACACAGGAGTTTATTTACAATTCTGACCCATTAAACATTCACTATAAATTAGTTTTCACCACCAACCCACAAAATGCTAAATTAAATCCCTCTTTAACCGTTTACTTAAACCATCACAATAACTTAAACTAATAAAGCAAAAATGAAAACTAAACTACTACTTCTTCAATCTCCCCCCTCTCCTCCGGCCATTTGGGAAGTGCCATCCAAGCTAATTAAGCACTCCAGGCGCTTGTTAGCAACACTCATGGGTGTGCCTCCATGATAGTGCTGATCTCCAAAATCACCTCAGGAAGAGAGAGAGATATACGAGACAAACGAAAACATTTACTTAAAATAAACAAAGTCACTGTATTAACCAACTAAATAGGATCCATCTTTAGTGGATCAATACATTAACAAAAGCTAAAGAAATACAAATAAATGCCATCAGGGTTTATATAGTGTGTTTATATAGGCCAAATAAATTGTTACGAAATCATTACATTGTGATTTCAGGATTTTTTTTTTAGATTATGTCTCTCACAGTGAACATGCACCTACGATGAAAATTTCAGACCCCTCCATGTTGCTAAGTGGGAGAACTTGCAAAATAGCAGGGTGTTCAAATACTTATTTTCCTCACTGTATAAGAAAGTTCTTTGGCAAATATAGAATTTTGTAGCACAGAGTTCCTCCTGTTGAACCACAATTTTTCTAAATGCTCTATTTAAGTCAGAAGGAATACTGTTATTGCAAGGTGATGCAATTTTGAGTCACAAAATAATTTGTTGATATTGGGCAGAGGAGCACTCTCTGGCTGTAACATATCTTTTCATCAGAATCAAAAAGCATCCAATTTTCTTGCCTTCGAGTGCTGCTATGCATAATCATGCCTCTGACTCCCATGACTCCTTTATATGCTGTCACTCTCAGCTTTTATTGTTTTTTTTCAGCATAGCCAGCCATCAGAAAACACTATACTCCCTAAATAAACCTTCTGACACATGGTAAGATCAAGCTTCCACTTTAGCTTTAATTTGGTGAAGCCAGCCCACCACATCATAATGACCTAGGAAAACGGGGACCTATAAATGATTGACATGTATGTTTACTTGTGATTGTAAAAGCTGATGACTTCCAGTAGTGTTATAGAAGATGTGAAGCATGTCATCAAGTACAGTACAATACCTACCTTGGGAGGGCAAAGACAGGAAAGTTAAATAAAAGGCACAGTATCCAGCACCTAATCATACAACCCTATATGGTGTCTTGACAAATATGTGCAAACCATGACATTTCACCCCAAATGATAATGATCCTAATCAGCTTCCTGCTGGGCCTGAGAGCTGAACTATGCTCTCAGTAAGCTTTAAAACATGAATGCAGCCTCCTGGGGTAAGAAGCAGTGGATGTGGTGACTGATTTCAAGCAGATATACTGACAATATGAATGTAATAATCAAGTCTTTTTATAGGATAGCACTAAACAAAACAAACACTGCACACTGCTTCTCATAAAACTGAAATAAAAATTAAATATAACAAGAAATCATCAAAGCCAACAATAGTAGTTTTCTCCAGATTACATAAATAAATGATTGTTTGACTGTTTGACACTCCTCTGTGTTTGATGAATGTCACTACAGTTTTTGTCTAGCAAGAAGATGTAAAAATATGAAAACAGTTGTTTAATAAAACTTTGTACCGATCAAAGCAATCATTTGCATCTTAGCTAGTGTGAACTAAATGAAATTCACTATATGGATGGACCACTTTATGTTTTTAAGTCATTGGACTGTGTAACATTATTTACATTCCCTCTATTACAGGCTGCTAAAACCCTTGTCTCAACCAGAATGAGGCTCTTAAGCATTAAACTTGCCACACAAATTATTTCATCCTCTGTTTTCTGTGCTTCAGTTGTTACTGTGATCAAGTCTCTTGCAGTAGTGGAATTTCCTCTTCTTTGGCACCTCATGAGTGTGATCTTATTATTCTTGACTTTACCCACACTGTGAATATATACAACAGACTGAACTTCCCCAGATGAAGCCAAGGAAGTTGGGTAAAAGAGCAAATCATAGTTGATTTTCTGGGTTACAGATATTTTGTTGCAGCTCTCCATCCATCCATCCATCCATCCATTCATCTATTTATCCATTCATTCAAGCATACATACATCCATCCATCCATCCATTAATCCATCCATCCATCTTCTGTCACTTCTGAGTTCAAGTTATGAGTTAAGCAGCTTAAGCAGAGAAGCCCACACTTCCCTTTTGTTACGAGCATATCCGGGGTCTTCCTCAGGGCCTCTTCTAGGTTGGATCAATGCAGACTCTATCACTGTGACACTGCACTAATCCGTCTGTCAATCTCCCTCTCTCTTCTTCCTTAAGCCACCACCTTACTGGGGTGGAGAGGTTTGCATGTCCTAATGATCCTAGGAGCTTAATTGTCAGGGGCTTTATGCTTCTGGTTGGGTTACCCAAGACAAACAAGTCCTAAGTGAGAATCCAGACAAAGAGTAGTTCAAAAATACCTCCATGATTAAAAAAAGCAACAATGGATTTTGTTTTCCCTTACCTGAATGAAACACTGGGGCCCAGGCCTAGGGGTGGGGGCTTAGTGGCAAGCACTCGGTGCTTTAACTTGCATGCATGGAGCCTGGCCAGGCACAGCCTAAAGAGGCATCATGAGTCCTCTTTGCAATGGGCTCATCACCTGTGGAAGGGGCCAAAAATCTAGGGACAAGTTTAGAATATCTTCAATCTCAATCTTCAGAAAATGCACAGCATCACTTTGTTTGTAGGCAAGAAAATAAAGTCCACAAAGTAAAAAGCAGCCTGCTTTCATTAAAACATGGTGGAGGTTCTATCACGCTATCACATTGTTTTACTGCTCATAGTGGTGCTGAACGTCTAAAGGACATTTTCAAATAAAACATGACTCAAAAGTAGGTCTTCTTGTCTAACAAGTCTCCCTACTGAAACTGTCATATCACCCTTCCAAACAACTCATAATGGCTTCCTGTAAAACACCAGGAAGTGATATAAAGCAGTGGCATGAAGGAAATATGCCTCATACACATAACATTTTTATATTGCAGCTTATGTCATTGTCTAGTCTGTTGTTTAACAAACCACAAAGTCTGCATTACTGAAAAGCTTGAAGCACGGCAACAAAGGAGTGGCAGCAACGACCACAGATACGTGCAAAAACATTGTACATGGCTGCAAGAAACGTTTAGAGGCTGTTATTGTTCTAAAGATAAACGCTATTGTAGGGTGTCAGTAATTGTGCAAGTGTTTGTACTATTTCACTATTACACAAGTTTTCCTGTATTGGAAAATATTTTGAGTTACGCAGTACTTTATAATTTTTACTCCATCATACCAAACTTAGGTTAATGGGTTTCAGATTCTGAAAATAGCTTTTCACTTGCTCTGAACCAAACTGTGAGCACCAGAACCCCATAATCTAAAACTGCATCTATTTTAATTATCTTTTTTTTTTTCTGTTTCCACATAAATTTTAACTTTTAACAAATATTTTATCTTAAAGATCAGATTTGTTCTCCACCATCTCATTAAAAAAGAAGTTTTCAGAGCTACAGTATTATGCTAAAATGATATTTAGTGTCTGGTGCTGCACCAGTATTTCACATTAGAGTTTTAGAGCTTTTCTTTTAAAAGCAACTGTCACTGTAAGGGTGATATAAAGCACTTAAATTAGAGACTGTCTGAGCTCAACAAAGAAACTGAGGCGTAAAGCTCCAGAGATCCAAGGAGTGCTGAATAGTTTTGTTACACTAACATAATTTAATCCTGTGATTTTTACAGTGTTGACCATATCCATTATAATGTAAGGGGCATTAATTAATCTCGTCTCTGATGTGGTGATACAGAATTAGAGCCTTAGCAAAGGTCAGAGTTCCTTACACAAATGGAAGAGGTGACCCAGACAGCTGTTATCACCACGTCATTTTCCTAGCGTCTAGAAGATATAAATTCATGCAAATGAGTTTAAGTAAGTGAGTGGATGCTCATTTAGCCTACTGCACTCCCCAGACACATCTAAAGATCAACAGACAGAAAGCTGAGGGAGTTACAATTGTTATGGTTACAGACATGTCATGTAACATGCTGGCTAACTTCCCTGTAGTCACAATTTTTTGTACCACAGCAGAGGAGTCAAATCTTTTACTTGGTAGAACTGCTAGTGGCAGCACCTTAACTGCCTGTGGATTCATTAGCAGAGGAAGCTCACCATACTGACACTGTTAATACAAGGAGGCTTTAAAAAAGACAGGTGTGCTGGCAATCTTAATCGTAGAGGAAGATGAAAAATGAACAACAACTGAAGATTGAGCTTGTGAAAGTGATCGATGCAATCCAACTCAGGTTTCACAGCAAACATGACATTGGCATGCATTTGGAGTAATGCCTTGGTCCTCAAATCTCCAAACAGATGCCATGTGCCAGTAAGATCATGCGTTCAGCTGTCTGCAGCAGCCAGGCTGAGAAACATTGTTAATCAACCATTTAGCCTGAAACCCAACTCTATTGGCCATCAAAATCAATATGCCCTGTTTCAGCAGCCTCAGTTTCCAGATTATTAAACAAATAATCACTCAGGCAGCTTCATAAATTTTCTGAACTTGTTTGTCAAGGTAAAATTGTAGATGCAGAGCAAGAAGACAGAAAGAATGTAAATGAATGCAGGGAGTCTTGCTGCTCCCTGCACCTCTTGGTGAGCTTTATTTTAAAGTGCTTCTGACAAGTATAGAACAGCCTGATTATTTCAGACACAGAAGCTGCTGAGACCAAGAGGCGTAAAAACCCAACACCGTCTGTGTAGCGGCTGTGTCATTATGAGGATGTGAATGCAGCTAGAGGGTGAAGTTCAGCTGTAATACGTCCTACAGATCTGCCAGATACATCGCATATGACACACTGATGAATACTTTTTGGTCCACTCTGCTCAAATGTATTTCAGACATTTTTCCTGTGGGGGTAGGATGGAAGTATAAAGTTTCAGTCTCAAAATCAGCACATGACTCATCTTTGATTTATCTTAGGTGTTGGTCAGAATTAGCTGCATGCATGTTTTTAACTTTAGAGTTGAAACAACAGAATAAGCCATGTGCACACAGAAGAGTAAGCAACTAATCTCTTTCAGGCACAATTTTACACATGACTTGGCAGAATTAAGGAAACGTTTTCAGTGAAAAGAGGGACTTTGTCAACAGGGATGCTTTGACATAAAGTACATAAAAGACAACTGCAAAGTAATTAAACCTAAAATGCAGCATCTTTGTCAAATTAAATTAGGTAAAATTAATAAGTTAGATAAGAGTTTCTGACTGCTAAAGGGTAAACTCAGGTAACTGTAAAATACCTGAGTGCAATGAAAACTTAAATGTCCTAAAGAGTTTAATTTGCTGTGAGATGCCTGATCTCTGTCAAAGCTGATCTCTGCCTGCATACAGCTGTGTACACAGATACGAGAGCAATAAAGGAGCAGCTGTTATACAACTGTGTCTATAGACTCATCCAGTGTGTCCTTGTGACTATGATTTAGCGACTCAGTGTGGTAGCTCAGAGGAGCCTTAGCTGGTAGATGACATTATGTAAATGGGCCTGTCCTGCCTCATATCAAGCAGCTATGGGACTTTTTAGGTTCACATAATGTTTTGGGTCCTTTAAGCACTGACAAAACATTTACTTCTAAAGTCAATCTCCTGCTTTATCTGGAGATTTTGCAAAAAAAACACAATTCAGACATTTTTCTATGGATTTATTTTCATGTGAGAAGCAGTTCCAGTATAAACATGAGGTCTGTGAATTTTACACATACATTTAATTCATGTGCAGGGTTTTAATATGGAGAAATCTCAGAGGCAGAAAACTTAAAACCTGAACAAATTAAAATCTGCAGATCACCTTCATACTTAGAATATATTAGAGTAATCCTCAGTAACATGAAACACAAAATATTTGGATCTTTTACCTTTAGCTTTACTCCTTTAATCCCTCCCCAAACCCCTATACTTTTTTATACTTTTTCTCTTCTACTTCCTGCTTGTCCCATAACCTGAGGTTTCTTCCAATCTTCCACGTCACATTGCTCATTAATATCCCCAGACCTGAGATGAATAATACTACTCTTATCTTTCTACTGCTGAATGCTGCATGACGGTACAGTCAGCAAACAGTAGCATTAGCTTAGCTTACTTTATCTTAGCACAAGGACTGGATCCAGTTCACATGATTGTAAAATATTGCTAATATCCTACCAGCTCATGCTTAGGAACCCTGTTTAGAGTAAGCATTAATAGTTCAGAAGTGATAGCTTTTTTTTTTTTTTTGGAAAAAAAAATCAAACCATTCAATAGGTGTATATGTTTTCAAATGGGGTGCTTATTCTTTTGTCAATGTTTCATCACCATATCGAAAATGAAGAATATCCATTTTTCCACTCAAAGTCCTTCCTTGATGACAAAAAGAGGCGACCACATCAAGCAGAGTCTCCCAAGCTGGAGTTTTTGGACTGCTAAAATGTTAATTTGATGATCTTGTACAATTAACTTGAGATGACAAAAAAGAAAAAAAAACTGAGGAACTTAAAGTTAGTATGAAAGCACAGCTTGTTTACATGCTGTTTTTTTTTAACCACTTTAAACACCAACCAAGGGGCAAAACTTGCATGTGTACCTTTTTAATTCAGTTTAAGTCATTTGTGCATCAGCATCCAAAAGGAACAAAATCTCCTCTGTAGCAGAAGCAGGCAGAGGTGCCTGTCAGCGAGCACTGACAGTTGATTATAATTGGGTTGCCTCTGTCATGTCCAAGCTTTCTCATCCCATCGAGAGAATGAACCACGGAGACAGTTAACACTGGATGGTTGCTCCTTCACTGCATGAGCCGTCTGACTGTTGTATACCTTCCCACTTTTCCTAAGGAGATAGATATGTATAGAATAAAGTACATTTGCTAATATTAATGCAGAGGTTGTCCTTAGCTTCATCACAATCTAGCATCAAAGGTGCCCCGCAAATACTTTGCTTCTTTCCTGTAAAAAAAATGGCTGTGGGAAATAACATTTTCATACAAAGTACTTTTTTGGTAAAAACACAGCATATTACAGTAGGCAAAAACATACAGGTTATCTCTAGAAAGTGCAGCTTAAGATGGTTCCAGATTTCACATTCATGCTGAAGATAATGGGATGCACTTCTTTTCATCTACACCTGTCTTCATGTCAACTCCTAATACTGTCCAGCATGCCTAATGGAGCTTAAAAACTTCTTCTGAAAATTAGCCACACAGAACTCATGTTTTCAAATCTTAAATCAAAGGTCCTTATTCATTTCTCTATTACCTTTTTACATGTGTTTGAGATTAAGTCAGCATCTCAGCATGGATCAAATTCAGCAGCTGGTGACGAAACTAGTGTTGAAATACTTATTTCTTATCTTTGACCCCAGCGGGAGATTTATCACTACAATTATCTCTGTTCCGGATTATGGAAATGTCATCTAAATTTATCTTTTAAGATGCTTGTACACATTAGATACTGTCTATTATAGAGCAATGATGTTAATCACAAACCTCAAAACCATAACACATCATTGGATGCTATGGTTGGGTTGGATGGTACTACTTTTTCCTCCCTTAAACTCAGTTACTGGCATAATTTCATTAACTAAGCTATAGTCTACTCCAATATTACCTACACCCTCAAAAGAAAGAAAAAGTATAGCAAGTTATAGACTTCGCTACAATAACTTAATCATTTAATTCATCTGAATTTGTCTTTCTCAGTTCGGCTGTCACTGAACAGAGAAAAATACATTTGAATATGCAGTTTTTCCTGCTTGGGAAGAGCAAAATTATCTCAAGGAGCCAGTCTTTTTTAATTTATTAAAGCTAATTTTGTACAACTACAGCTGCTCTAAGTTCACAGGATTTTCTTGACAAGGACATTCACACAGAAAAAATTTTAAATCAGTCAGTCAGTCAGTCATTTTCTGTACCGCTTGTTCCTATTAGGGGTCGCGGGTTGAGCTGGAGCCTATCCCAGCAGTGTTTCAGGTGAAAGGCAGGGTACACCCTGGACAGGTCACCAGTCCATCGCAGAAATTTAAATCACTACAAAATAAAATAGGATGAATAAATAAATTTAAGGATAAACAATAAAAAAGACTGCTTATCCTTATTAGTAATGGATTTAAAACTAAGCCAAGAAAACAAACCAAAAAATGTATCAAGGCTCATCTGTTAAACTGTTGAACTCAAAAACCAGCACATGAAATTTTTAAGTAAACTACCTGCTCTGCAGCTCAAATGGCAGCTTTGTAGCTGTCGCAGTAACATTTGCAAAGTTAAATGACTCCTGCTTCAACATAAAAGTGTTTGAAAAGCAAAAGAAAAGCTGAGCCTAACAGTACACTATGAGGAGAATTTAATGTTATAACTTGATTAGTTCTTGTTCTGCAGAGAACATTAAAGCCAGCTCTGCTTGGGAAAATGCAGCACATGGCTGCTAAAGAACCCACTGTGAATGATTTCCTTCATAGCAGATATAGCAAACCATTTTAAACAGTCTGTTCTCTGCTGAAAGTATAATAATTGATTTCACAGACCGTCAAATTTAATTTCAAGTGAATTTGTATGACTATTCTGAAAGTATAGTTCAAATTACAACAATTTTAAATTATCCTCAACAAGTCAGAAACAGCCAATCATTTTCTGTGCTTAGAAAATTGTTGGTGAAATTGTTAAATGTTGAAACAATAAGAAGTAGACTATTATTTACAGATAAGCAAACTTTTAATTGTGTAGAGGTCTAAGAACGAGAGTTGGAAACCTATATGCCTTGGTGAAACTTTTCAGGTCTTTCACACATAACTCTGCAAATCCAAAGAATTATTAAGAGTAATGGATCCCAATGCCAAAGCTTCAAGGGGGTTATTGTTAGGAAAATGTACAATAAACACTCCTTCAACTAAAACCATTTAAGCTTTTTGCTCTTTTTATTATAATACAATGTTCTTTCCATTGATGAAAAGAAATATGATCACACTGGGGGGGTAAATGTATCTTTGATGATGTTTCATAAAAACTGTCAACAAGAACAATGCTGTGAGATTGAGAAGAAAATTTCATTTGTGTTTCCTTTGTTTACTTTGTTTACTGTGATCACTTATTTTGAGCCCTAGTTCAAAGCTAAATTGAATAACTCTGCAAACAGTCATGGTAAACAGGTGATTTTGTCATTCAGCCTTGTTTCCATTAATGCTGCCCACACCTGAAATCTGTAAGTAGGACCCCGAGAAGCAGTTTTAGATCCCAAGAAATAAGAAAGCTTCAGACACGTTTGGTAATTATTAATCTTCATGCACTTGTTTTGCTCCCCATGCAGCTGTTAGTTGCAAAAATAATTACAAACTGCAGCATCATTTTTGCAAGGAGTTGATTAATGAGGACCCAGGCGTTATGTATTCTGATAGTTTGAAGTGGTGCAAAGAAGATCATTTTCAAGAAGAAGATAAACGGTTGTAAGTCTGGATGTCTGGTTGTGCATCAAAGTGGAATTTTTTTCAGAAAAGTTAGGTAACAAAAAAAAAAGTAACAAAAATCCCAATCACCATTCTGGTTAAATAGATGCAGTTTATTTTTAGTAGTTTTACCTTGTAAAGTGCAAACATGATGCTAATAAGCTTTTACATGTTTGCCACTTCAATTTCTGACACTGGGAAAACATTGGTTTTGTAAACCTGGTGGTCAAGATGGCAAAGAAAGGTTAAGAGTGTAATTTACCCATCCATCAAAAAAACAATAGCTTCTTAATTAGAGAATGCACCAGCTAATGTTTCTTATTGATTGCCATGATTAGTATTACCTAACCCTCATAAACTATGTAGACCAAAATTATCTGGGGGTGTTGTTGTTGTTTTTTGGTTTGTTTTGTTTGTTTGGTTTTTTTGTTTTTGTTTCCACCAAATGCAAAACATTGAAGTCACAGTATAAAAGGGAGATAATATATTTATCATAAAATTGTAGATCAATCTTTTTCTTAAAAATCTAACATATCAGTAAAAATATGTTCACTGCAAAAGTCTAAGGAAATCAAACTAAAAGGAAATTGATTAGAAACAAATAAAGAAACTTGATTTGAACCTGGTGACCCTGACCCACCGACTAAAGGGAAAATACTTAATCTGGATCACAGGGAAATAACATTGTATGAGTTTATGCAGCTCTTAGAGATTTCAGCTGATAGTCTTAAAGAGTGCTGCCCAAAGGCCAACATGATAATCTCTTGAGTCTGCTGTGATAACTGAGGCCGTTTTGCTTGTTTGAACAAAAAAAGACTAGTGCACTGGATGATCTGTAGATGGAAGTTAATCCTTCAGTGAGCAACCAACTCCGGATTCTTTTCCTTGAACAACTGCCACTGACTGACATGTAGTCGAACTAGAAATTATTTGTTTGTACTACAAGATGAGGTTATTGTCACATCACTTCCAGTATTTAGGACATTCCCTTTCCCTTAATAGTTGCTTTTTGTTTGTTTGGAGATTTGTATTTGTGTTTTGATACTTGTAGATTTGTCTCTGCACTTGTAAAAGTGTTTGATATTCTAAATTTCTGAATGTCATTTTGTTTTTGAATTTGTAAATATGTTTTTTTAAATGTAAATGTGTTTTGCCCTTCTCAGCTACCAAAGTATTAGCATTGAGAGGCAATACATTAGCATAGACTGGCGACCATCAGGCCAAAGCTAACATTCTACTGCACTTTTATTGCTTTAGTTACTAGCATACTAGCTAAATAGATTAGCTGCTGATATGGCTCATCTTCCTTTTTCCATTTAATAGCAGATTGTGGGACACACTACTGCAGCCTACTGGTTACTGGCTGTTACTGCAGTCTTTGACTGCAACAAACTTAAAACTGACTGCTAGGAGGTCACTTTTGCTAAAGACATATTGATGTCATAGGGTTTTATGTATTTTCACTCGTTTTAGTAAAACCATACAGCAACAGTAAATTTCTCCATCTTTGAAAAAGTAGATGAAAAGCTCCCAATTTTACAATGTGGGGAGCAAATGTTTCCACCTCTGCATATGACGGTATCAAACTTAAATGGGCATAAAATCAAGCTGAAATGCTATAATATACATAATGAGCATGTAATATTATTTTGGCCACACATTTGGATTAATTTCTTCCTTTCTATCAACTAAATAAAAAATATCTCTAAGTATGTCAAGCTTAACGATACTTACAGAAAAGTTGTAGTTGTGGTCTGTACCTTTCAGGGTTTCATGGTGGTGTGGTTAGCAACATTGTCTCTCAGCGTCCTGGTTCAAACCTTAGCTGGGGTCCCTTTATATGTGTATGTGTGATATGGGTACTCCAGCTTTGAGTAATTGTTCGTGTCTCTGTGTCAAAGGTTTAGTCTGCCTCCCCCTAAATGGTTTCTATAGCTGCATAACTAAAATAGTAAATTATTTACTAACCATTATTTATAAAACTTTAATAAAACATTATTGGGTGTTCTTTGTGAGACATAAAAGTAGCTGACTTTTAAGCTCAAAGACCTAAAACTTTGCTGCAAAAATGGGGTTGTTTCCTTAGTAAGAGAACAACTTTTCCAAAATCTCACTTAAATTTGTGATCTGAAGAGTAAAAAAAATCACAAATATTAGCTTGATATCAATAAAAAAAATAACACTGACAGATTACAAAATTATAATAAATTAAGAATTACAAACATGCTTTCAGTGTGGAAAGGCAAAAATTTACTGTTTAAACTCAGAAATTAGACTTTTCGTGTAATCACTGAGAAAAAGCCCTTGAAATATGAAGCACAGAACAATGTTGTCGGTTCTTAGAGCCTCAAATAAAACATAGCAATGGAAATAAAGGCAGCTCTTTTCAAAAAGACATAGTAACTCATTATTTACTCAAACTCTGGGAACATTTAACACAGACTTTAAAAAGTGTAACACAAAGCTCACAACATTTTCTTTGCATGTGCTGGTGGGAAAATGACCCTTCAATGCAGAATGTATCCTGTTTTTATTCAGCCAACAGCTCTGACAGTTTGCTGTCTGAAATTAAACCTAAATTGGATCAAGTAATGAGACATGCTATAAATAGAGGAATGTTCACTCTACTTATAGAATCATGACTGAATCAGATTTATAAAGCTTTTATAAATATATATTCTATGAGTGTAAGGAATGTTAAAGAGAAAAACGATTCAATCAATTCAATTTATCTCATACAATTGAATTCTTATTTGCTAAGGCCCTTTAGCTGAGAATTGTATATTTAAGGCAATAATAATATAAACTCATGAAAACATGGAACAAAAATCCATAAGTGAATAGCCTATATTTAATTCAAGTATAAATCATGACAGCTTGGATCGGCTATAATAAATTAGAATTGCTATAGACCAAGGAGAGTGTAACACATCATGTTCAGTAAAAGCTACTCTAGTTGCAAAGCACATTTTGAAGAACATGAGAAGGCAGGCATCATTCAGCTCCGGGCTCACTTTTCCTCTCCACCACGCTTCTGAAATGAGTGGCCAGCTCCTGCAACACTGCTGTCCTGCCCAGGTGATCGTTCCTCCTCTTCTCCATGATCATGTCCTCCAAGCTCTGAAACTCCAGCACGTGCGAGTGTTTGTCCGACATAAGTATTTTCAGCCTGTAGGGTTGTTTACCAATCCGTATCTCCCCACCCATTTTGAACTCCCTCTTGCCAAACCGGCACCAGGCTGCAAAACATTCGGAGTTTCTCCAGCTCAGCTCTCGGTCCTTCAAGCCCACCTGCTCCATCGCGTTTTGCACCACCATGTCCGGACCGAGGGCTTTGAATTTGTACAAGTCGTTCACTATTCGACACCTCCTCCCTTGACTCGCATCAGTCAGAAAGCTGTTTTTCACCTCGGCTCTGTGCAGGTGCACCACCTGGAAGTCCCCCACATACACAGCCCAGTGCGGGTATTGTCCGGTAGCGACAAACTCAACCAGGTCACCGGCTTTGCATTTGTTTAGAAGATTCTCTGGAGAGTAAACCTCCAGGTATCCCGACTTTACGCTCTTCTCGTAAATGCATTCATCTCTGTTGTAGACGGCGCACGCCACCTCTTCGCGGTGATCGTAGTGTTTCTCTTCCTGATTCGGGTCTCTTTCTGTGCCATCCGCCGCACAGCCGTCCTCCAACTCATCGTCGTCATTAGAAAATATGTATGAGACGCCGATCCGAGGACCTTCATCCGTGTCCACGCCGTTTGGGTCCACTGTGGGAACTTCTGCGTAACTTAAATGTGACAACCTGTCCACTTGGTTCCCCATAGCGCTGCTTACCTGGGCGCAGCCTGCCTGTGTAATCTGATGCCGATGGCTGTTATTGGTCGCCAGACATTACATAGCCTTCATCTGGCACAAAACCGCAGGTCCAAACTTCTCGTTTTTATCTAAATGTATGCACACAAATACCTCCTTTTTCTGTAGGTGTCGATAGCCTCAACGCTCCATCAACAAGTGGAAGTGAGAGGAGAATATAAAACTGGTCTCAGAGTCAGTCAGTAGAACTGTTTCTCAGGTGGCCCCCCACCTGCTGTTTTCCTGCGTAAAGTTCCAATGAAACAACGATCCAAATCCTACATCCCAGATAAACCAGACTGCTCACAGACCGCGTACTGTGCGGCAGATCCAGCTGCTATAAGTCGGACCAAACGCGGATCTGCGGCTCGGCATCAACGGCGACTCTCTGCAACGCGCAGCTTCGCTTTTAAAGCGGAAGTGCGCGTAATTTTCGTCACTGCTCCTTTAAATTCGCCCAAAAGAAAATGTTGATTGTGACAAGTGTAGTTTTTGTCTGAGCAGTTAGGTTTAGGCGTTTATAGGCTCACTTTAGCAAAAGTGACACAAACTAAGTTGGCTTTTAAATGTTCTTTGATTTTGTTGTTCATTTTATTTGGATTATGATGCAGTCTTTTAATTTTATGATTAAAATTAATCAGATTCACTTTCATTTTAATAAATCAGTAAAGAAAAAATGTTACAAATTATAAATTCAAACTGAGGATTATGTGCCAGCATCTGTGGATGCTCCTATTGTCTGGACCACCTGTTTGTCTCAGTATAAACTGCAGCTGCACAGTCATTTGCTCTCCCTTCATCCTCCAGTGGGACCATAATGTCTCATTACATTTGTAGTGGCTCATAGCCTGCCTGGACGCACTCTTAGTTATGAGCTACTTTCTCACCACTGTATCCCACAGGCAAGGGGAATGTGTGTGCAGTGTGTCTCTAAATGACATAAGGTGCAGTCATATCAGTGTGTCAGTATGAAGACGCCTGTAAAAGGCCCTGAGGGAGATGTTGAGATGCTGATGGCGAGGGTATGGGGGTTGGATATGTTTACCTGGCTAAAGGGAAACAAGTTTTGTGATGGAGAAAGATAGACAGAGATATAAACTTTCATAAGGTTTATGAGCCTGAGTTGACCAATACTGAGTTGGTTGCTCACTGAAGGATTAACTTAATCAGCAGATCATCCAGTGCACTAGTTTATTTAATTTAAACAAGCAAAACGGCCTCAGTTATCACAGCAGACTTAAGAGATTAACAAGTCGGCCTTTGGGCAGCACTCCTTAAGACTATCAGCTGAACTCTTTAAGAGCTGCACAGGCTCATATGATGTTATTTCCCTTTGATCCAGATCAAGTATTTTCTCTTTAGTAGGTAGGTACGACTGGGTCAGGGTCACCAGGTTCAAATCAAGTTTCTTTAAGTGTGTCTAAATCAGTTTATTTTTAGTTAGCCTATTCATATATATTAAGTCACAAAATGATTGAAAAGCATGACAAACTTTGATTGAGAGTTCATTTTTGTTGGTCAATGAGATTTTATTGGCTATAATGTAAAAAATTAAAAAAAAATTAAAAAAAAGACAAGCAAAACTAAGGAATTATGATATATATATACATGTTTCCAAGAAAACTGTCAAGAAAGCTGAATAATAATAATAAAACCCCCAAAAAATCACATGTTTAGATGAACGAATAACCACCCCAGGTAAAATATTACCAACTTATCACTGTTAAAGTGTTCCTACAAACAGACAAACAAACAACCTTTTTTTGCAGTTATGCATTTATGGTCATTTACTCAGTAATCAATGGCAAAGCCTGTATGTAACATCATACAGTCAGATCTTTTATGATAACTAAGATGCTTTGTTATGCCCCCAGTGGAATTGTGGACCAGTTCTTTTCTCCTTCCAGTTGGGTCCTTAGGCAAGACCCTTAACGCTACTGCCTAACCATTGTAAGTCGCTTTAGATAAAGGATGACTGTAATGTAACATTGTCCAAGGATCACCACCAAGACCATCTTTATCTTGGAAATTCTGATACTAACATCTTAAGTTATAAATGCAGTCGATTGCCCCTGAAGCCACCTAAAGAAGTCTCGCTTTTCGAAGACAGACAGAAAAATCTTCACTAGAATCAAGGAAATAGAAGAAATGCTTGGGCAATTAACTCTGACGTTAGATTAGATGAAAATGCGGCTGTTAGTGCATTGTGTTGAACTACAGGGCGGGCTATTGCTTTCACAACTCTGGAAACAAGCTGTCCCTGAGTGTTTTTGAGGTAGTTTTAATGTTCCTGTACCGCTTTCTTGGTGGAAGCGGTACAAACAGTGCATTGCCCGGGTGGGTGGGGTTGGCTGCAATGCATCTAGCCCTCTTCTGGACTCAGATGGTGTAGATGGAGTCTAGATCTAGTAGACGGCGGCCCACAATCTCCTGAGCTGTCCTCACGACCTGGGCTAAATTCTTTATGTCCTGTGCTTTGCAGCTGCTATACCACACCATGTCACACTGAAACACAGGATGCTCTCAATGGTGGCTCTGTAAAAGTTCACGAGCAGCTGAGAAGAGAGTCCCGTCCGCTTCAACTTCCTGAGAAAGAAGAGCCACTGTTGGGCCTTCATCACCAGATGTAAAGTATTCATAGTCCAGATGAGGTCAGAGGAAATGAGGATGCCCAGGAACTTAATGCTGTCCATGCGCTCTACTGCCTCTCCATGTATGCAGAGAGGAGAGTGCTTAGTTTTCCTGGAACTCCTGTAATCTACTATGAACTCCCTTGTCTTGTTGATGTTAAGAACCAGATTGTTCGGTGGTATTGTCCACAAACTTCAAATCCATGTTGGTGGGGTGGATGGCAGAGCAGTCCTATGTGAAGGCAGCATCAGTCTCTTACTCTGCAGCTGCACCAAGTGACCTCCACCCTGAAGAGGATCAACAAGGCTGCGGTACAGACACTAAAATCTTGTGCAGACCAACTGGCAGATGTTTTTTCTGTACATCTTCAGCCTGTCCCTGCACCTTTCCACAGTTCCTGTCTGCCTGAAGTCTTCCATCATTGTGTCTGTGCTAAAAAAAACAAAAACCATTACCTGCCCCAATGATTGTGGCCACGACGCTCTCAAGTTTAAGTTCAAGTTCATCTTTATTTAAATAGCACATTTACTGTGCTATATAAATAAATATAACCCTAGTAAAACAATAAACAATAAAAACCAGTAAAACAAAACACTCTCACTCCAAACATCACAAAGTGTTTTGAGCAGATCCTCCTAAAGCACATCAAGGACGCTATCCCTGCCGGCCTGGACAGCCTGCAATTCGCCTACAGGGAGAACCGTTCTACGGAGGATGCTGTCTCTATAGGACTTCACATGGCACACCACAGGGTTGTGTGCTCCACTGGCTGTGGAGGGTGACCAGTACTTCTGCTGCCTGGAGTGTCGAATTAAACACTCAGAAAACTGTCCCTCTCTTTTTATATTTTGTCATTTCCTCTTAATGCTAAACTTTGCACAATCCACCTCCTTACCATCTTCACCTCTTCATGATAGCAGAGGAGCCTCGTTAGGAGTTTTTGCCTTTTCCTGTCTCTGCTCATCCACCACCAACATTTAGACTTCTAGGATGGTACTATCCTATCTCTTTCCTTCACCGCTCTACCGTGATGACGCATTGACGTCTAACTGCCAAACAAAGTGGTATCAAATTCAACTCTTGATCTTTTCCACTGATTTCTCCTTATTTAACTAGAATTCATAGTTTGGATATGTGTGCCTTATAGCAGTCTGGTAATCAACAGATTTTCCTTATGGGGTTTATTGTAGTTGTTGTGAGTAAAATATGTTCAATAAACATGAAAAGTGCAGACTTTCTTAGCCTCCTCCGAATAGCAGCTTAAATGTTGTAGATCAGTTTTGCCCAATTAGATTTGTTGTCTTTATTAGTAGTACATATACTGAGTAGATCTACTTGTGTTTTCATCAAGTCTGATGCTAAAGTGGACTTAAATCAAATCATAGATCAAGTGTGATTTCACGAAATAACACAATAATGATGTAACATGGTTCAAGACAAGATGATCTGTTTCTAGTTTCAATTTAAGTTATGTAAAGCATTAAGGACTGGTATAATTTTCCATTCTGTCTTTTTAACAGCTTTGGCTCAAGTTTGCTTTCATCTCGTTAAGGTGCATAATGTTTATCTCCTTTTTCTTACGATGTCTATTTCAGCCCTGCAGCAGTCCTTTTGTCTGACAGTGGGTGTCAAAAAAACCCAAATCAGCATTATAAATTCAGCAAATGCATCACACCTTCTCAGAGCACCTAGGTTTATATCAGTGCAGCCTGAAAGTGTTAGGAAATAAACCATTAGAGCAGTGACATGCAGTCCATTTGACCCCTCCTTGCAGCTTCTTATCCTCAGGTGGCGTGACCCAGTTTACGCCCCTGGTGCCCCTCTCGTAACACAATATAACTTCTGGTGCTGGGAAATTAGTGGAGCAAGGAGGCCTGGGAGACAGAGCCAATTAGGCAGGGCTCCACCTGTCCGGTGGGGGCACAGCAAGCCACAGACTCACACCTTAATCTTCCTAACATAAAACGTGTGCTTTTCATAGTTTTTCAGAGGGCTTCACAACCATGTATCATGCATGGTGTTTTTCAGCTCAGTGTATACTTGAAACAGATGGACAGAGCATCCGGGCCACTGTGTCCTGGGCTCCATCTGTTCCACCTGGCCTAAGCTCATGTAATGTGACTGGCTAGAAAGTACAGATCAGAGAAAAAGACAAGACATTATCAAGGAGGAAACAGTCTCCTCTTAGTACATATTTATTTATATTTTCATATACTTTTTACATATTTATTGGTGAACATATGTATCTGGAGAAGAGGACATTATGAAGGAATGTTATTTCTTTATTTATTTTTTAAACCTATTTAATTACAAGGGCGATACCTTTATTATTCAGATACACAGTCCCATCAAACGAGCTACAACAAAGATTTCCTAAAATATGGGCCAACATATAAAATATAATTTTAAACACTGTGATGGATGCTTATGAGGAAGGACGCGCAACTGCCACTAGATAACTGACAGGCAGAACTGGGAAGGAACTCGCATTGTTAAAGGTAGGCATGTATTAAAACACACCAGTGAGATGTACAAGACACACGCATACACAACATACACACAACAGTTTCTATATAGTCATCATGCTTCAGCTGGACCTCATGTTTTGTTTTTTTGTTTGTTTTTTACTATTTCAGCATCACATCTTAAGAAACAACTAACTATTAGAAGCGGGTCAAAAACTGCAGAGGGCAGAGTTCTTAAAATTAAAAAAAATACCTCAACATACAGAGTTTCCATTTTAAATGCAATAAAAAGATGATTTGCGACAGGCTTCACACGCTTTTGGGTTATGATCATCATCTGTGAGCAACCAGGCAAAGCATTGACATTTCCATTCTCGGTCTTCTCTCATGACTACAAAACCATTTTTTCTCAAAACACAGTGTAAACAGAATCCCTTGGAGTGTGGCGGGCTGGGCGAGAGAGCAGTGCACTGCACACAAGCTGGTTCATCCAGAGAGAAACACTGGCAAGCAATACTGGCATCAGCCTCGGGTCAAACGCGCAGATGTGACTGCTCCTGCTCTACTCAGTGTGTCACATTTCAATGACCTGGTCACATCCTTGAAAAGGGAGGGTTGGTACTTTATGACCCACTGTTAATTTTATTAGGTATATGAACTCCATCAAATCCAAAGAAATGATTAAAAGAACAGCTGAATATAGAAATATTCTGGTTGAATGACTATACTAAGGCAGCAAAAAAAAAACAAAAAAAAATAGTTGGGTGGGGGAAAAAGAAGCAAAAAATAATTTAAAACAAATGGAAAAATGTCTTTGGTGTTATCTACTAAAAAAAAAAGAAAAAAAGATAAAGAATAAAAACCGTGAGTTTCTCAGATGCCCAGTCAGTTCTTAATTTTACTAAGTTTCCATGAGGAAACAATTCCTTCTAATTAACATGAGCTCTTAAGTTATGTGCACACTACAAATGATCTAATGTTCAAAAAAAGAGAAAAAAAGAAAATGTTGTTTATTTATCCACAGGTTTGAAGAAATCCTGCACAGTGCAAATAATAAATGCCCACAATTATTCATTACAAGTGACGAAATCATTTTCTTATGAGTTGTGCAACAGTATCATGCATTAGATCACTAAACATGAGACGACACGAGGAGGCAGCAGGGTCTGTATCAGAACTGAACCTGGTTAAGTTCATGGACTTGGTCCTATAATATGCATATTGTCAGTGATTCCTGAAGAAGGTTGTAGTTTGCAGGTCTTATTTGGAACATCTAGGATATCACTTTACACGCTGCAATGAATAAACAAAACCTACTGTCATTGGAGGATGGGTGTGTGGTGTTAGTGGTACACAGTACTTGTCTTTCCAGTAAAACGGTTGCAGGTTGAATGCTGTTTTCCTGTATCACTGTTATATAAGGTGATCATAGCACCACTCCAACAGATAACACTGCCTTGCTATGAAAACAAGGAGCCACAGAGAGAAACAACAAAAGGGGTTTGGTACTAGTGTTGGTAAGAATTGTTCCTCATACATAAATGACAAACAGCTGATGGGACTCATTCTCCCATCTTTGGATACTGACAAAAAGGTGTGTTTATAAATGAGGGCATGTTCCTTGTGAGCAAAAATGAAGATGCAGGCTGGACCAATGGTTGAGAATATCCTCAGTGAGACGCGATGCTGCAAAGAAAGAGAGGATGGCCCTTCTCTCTGAGATGCCGTTTCCTCGTGATTCAACGATTCTTGTTTATGATTTATGACGGCTGGTCTTTCTGCAGTGCTGAGATGTCCAGAGGAGGAGGGGCCCGCCCGCTCCATTCCCTCAGCTGCCCGTCCTTGAAGAGGAGGTTGAGGCAGGGCAAAGGAACACCGGATTCGGCCGGAGGCTGGCTGAGAGGGTTTGACACGCCGCTGTCCAGGTCAGAGGGCTGCCAGCCGTCCTGCAAAGACAGGGTAAAAGTCACATGTCAGAGCGCCAGGCGGAGAGGACGGATGTGTGACAAGGATAAATTCCCCTGGGAGGGAAAAGTCAGAAAAAGGTTAGAACTCTAGTAAATGTTTTATTTACATTTCATGGTGTCCATATATATCCATATAGCATGCAGCTAAAAATCACATCAACTTTGCCTCCTCTAATCAATCATTTTTACTTTTCTAAATCAATCCAATGCCTAGTTTTTAATCTCTCATGATATTTCAAGTTACTTCAAAGGTGATAATTGAATTTTATCATCATTATGGGTATTTTTTTCCACTTTCAACATCATTTCTAAAAGAGTAAACTATTCATACAAACAGAATGCATTGATTTTTGAGTCCTCTCCATTTAATTGAAAATACCAACTAAATTAATGTAGTAGACGAACAGAATGTGGTCTTGTCATCATGGTTCCTCTCCTTTTTAGCCCAGAGGGGGCAGCTCCCATGATTTCCAAACAGAATTTAAAGTGTTGATTTGTCAGATCTCAGGACGCTTTTCCACTTTGCCTCATCCCATCTTTAATTAGCTTGCCGAAGGCCTGAGGATCACAGCCTTTCAACACTGGCTTTCAGCCCTGTCTCTTGTGTGCAGAGATTTCTCTGGATTTTTTGAGTCATTTATTATTTTGTATGGTTGGTAATGAAATCCACTAAAGATTTGCAATTTCACTCACAGAATGCTGAGCCCCTGCTCAATTTAATTCAGAAAGGCTCTCTGAGATGCTCTTTTTATACCCTGTCATGTTACGCATCTGTTAGTAATTAATCTGAATAATTGTGCAATATTCTACCAGCTATTTTTTAAAAGTATGACAAGATATTTGCAGTCTATTAAATGCAGGCAGTACCTTGTTTTTTTTTTTATTATTATTTTAGCTCAGCTCTCACATGGACCCTGTGCTACTACTCTTAAATGGATCTAATTGCCTCTGCTTGTTGTTTTGCCTCTGGCATCTTTTTTTCTTCTCCTATAACTTCAAAACTCTAATTCAAGCTTTGTACGTCCATGTTGAGTCTTTTATTTCCCATTGCAATGTATTTACCTCCAGTAAGAGGTTCCCTCTTGGGATCATTATGCAATAACATCTTCAAGAGGTTAATTCACTAAAATGTCTTTTAAATAAAGATAATCTGACTGGGTGTAGGGTTGGTATGATAGCATAACTAAAGCTGGTTCAACACAAAATGTTAAAAGAAACAACTTACTTACTGCTTTGAGTAATTTTATTAAATAATCTCAAATAAAAGAAATAACTAAAGTAGGCTGCACAATTCTTGCCAAAATGTGAATCACATTTTTTTTCTTTATGTGATTGGAGATCAGAATTCTCTAAAATGATTCTCTATTTTCCAACAAAAACATTTACTGAATTTAATTGACAGAATGTGCTTTCTATATGCTTATTTAATGCATTAAATAATAAAAAAAAATTATGCTTGGCACAAAAAGTAAGGTGATGTGTTTTTTTAAATTTCATTTTTGCTTTCACGCTACCCATGAAAAACTTGATAAATCTTCTCTACAAATGCTACAAATGCTGTTTACTTACAAATGTGTCACCTTTTAAAAGGGAAATAAACAGACTTTCTTAGAGTCATTTCCAAGAAGTTATCATTATCTTAAGTCCCTTGCTTTCAGCTGTGTTGAATGTCCTATGCATGTGATAGTGTTTATTATATCTTGGTGCCACTCAGAACATGAACGGTATGGCAATGCATCCTGTAACATTCAATTTATGGATGTTTGCATAACGCAACTGGTTCTTTCTGGTGTGATTTCCTTGTCCTTACTGGCTATCTTGCACTGTATTTTATGGTAATGTTTCCAATGGTTGTACAAACTGTTGCTGGCTGCTAAAGCACTGCTTACGGATGATGACACATTGTGTGTCACCATCAGGTTAAAAGACAAAAAAAAAAAAATCCACACTAAAGAAAGTGCTCCTTTTTTCAGCACCAGTATAGATGTGTCTTTGCTGTCGCCACCTAAACCCTGTCTCTGTATTTTTTTTTTTTTTTAATGCATTAATTGCCTCTTGATTTCTACCAAATGAACTGGCAACTGGATCTATCACTTTTGTCACATAGTGACAGTGTAAGGCAGTAAATGAGGAAAAGGGATCAGCATCACGAGCTCCAGAAATGTGGATATGTGCTCTTTTATAGTGTCAGACCATACAAAACACTATGCTGTGGATATCTAAACCAATTTAAAGCTCAATTTGTTCTAATTGAACAAATATATAACTACCAATGTCAAATAACAACCCATCCATACAATTAAACATATAATATTTTTACTGAACAATATGAGGTTATTTTGGCGACAGAAATGGCTCATACCTGGAATGACTGAACGAAGCTTAGCACTTTAAGCGATAGCTTTCGGCTTGAGTGAAGAAGCTCTTGAAGGCTGAAACACAACAACAAAGCTTAAATTTAGCACTCCAACAATAAACAATACTCTTTTTTTTCTTTTAAAAAGGATTTAAAAAGATGCAGGCTTTTGGGGGGGGGGGGTGCTGCGTTTAGTTTTTACCTCTCACTGCTGCATAATTTGTGCGAGGCAATTTTTCGACACACTTTGCGATTGAGCTCGGAGCTAAAGAGGGGCATGCCAAAGCACAGTTCAAGAGGGACCCACTCGTCTTCAGATGAAAGGGCTGAGAGAAAGAATGGCAAGGGAGAGGAAGAGTAGGACAACATGAGGCACACATCACTAACAAGGGTGCCCTGGTTTTGAATCCAGACTGTAGTCTTTGTCACACTTCAGCATCCACTCACCCATTTACTAGCTCTTTACAATAAACCTGATTAAATGCTCTAAAAGAAATTTAAATACTCCTACTGTCAGTCTTTCCTTTGCCCTCCCCGTTCTCTTCTGTCACAAGCTCAAAGGACTCCGTGCTGCCGTTGGTGTCCAGGCCTCCACCAAGATGGGTGTCTCCTTGAAGAGGAGCAACTACATCATCATTCAGGCACATGACAGGTCTTCAGTTTAAAAAAAGTACAAGCTTTGTACAAGTACGGCTTTGCCTTCTTTTTGGCTGATACTGGAGGTTTGTTAAATCCAAATATGCTGCGTAGAAGTATCTGGTAAAAGAATTAGTTACATTAAGATTAAAGCTCAGGATAAAGGCTAAGACAGTTCGATCCACGTCCATTAGCAAAGGCTATCACAAAAAGGCACACAATTATGCAGACAAACAGCTTAATTAAACTGGTCTGTGAGCAATGTTTATTTAATTTGCACCATTAGTGCCAATGGCCCTTACAGGCAAGGACATTGCTGCTAATTCAACCATATGTCTTAACTTTCACATGAACACACATACACACTTAAAGAAAAAATGCTGGTGTTAGCTCCTCCTACCTCTGCACTCTGTGCTGTCACTGGCCCTGCGACGGTGCCTGTTGTTGGAGTTGAGCATGGTGATGTAGCCACACTGATGCTCCAGATCTATATGTTCCTTCAGCTTCTGCATCCCCTTGTGCACACACATGTTGGAGTAGGAGAACTCTGGGAAGGGTGCAGACGAGGCCAAATCACTAACTTAGAATGGTGAATAAGACTGAAGATAATGCTATCAGTATCAGCTGGCAAACTAGTATGAATCAGAATGTAATTAAATAAAATTAATTAGGAGGGTGAGGTATAAATGCTGATGTAGTTTGTTACCAAATTCTAAACAAAAAAGGCTGCAGATTATTTAAATCTATCAAACGATGAGTAAAACCCTCCAAGCCATAAATGTCATAAATGTCAATATACAAATGTTAATTACTGGTTAATCCTGTAATAAAAAAAAAAAAGGCATTCATCTTAGTCAATGTTTATAATGTAGACACATATTAATAACCACATATAAAGGTAAATTTTCATCATTGCAATGTATATTTCCATAATTATAATAATCCAGACATTAAAAATCTCTCACATTTAATATCCCTAATTTAAAAAAAAACCTTTTTTTTTTGCATCACAAAGATCCAGTTTAGGCTGGTTTAATTTTTTTATTTAATTTTTTTATTTTATTTGATCTGTATTCCTGCCAGGTACCCCTGACTGTAGTGTTTCAGAGCACGTCTAACAGTCAGAATAACCGGAAAAGAAATTAGAACATGCAGGGGATGTTATTTACATCTCATGTGAGTTGGGAATGAGAGGAAAGGTTGGAAAACATTGCTGAACACCTGGACCGCAGGCCACATTTTAACCTGCAGCCACTACAATCCAACCCAAATCAGCAGACCTGGCAAATAGATTAACCTTGGCTAAATGAACCAAAAGTTTTTTATAAATCATTCCTGAATATGTTTATCATTAGTAATGTGAAAAGTTTAGTATACAATTCTTTATTTCACCATCACTTTCATGCAGTTTCAGATACAAAAACATATTTTATGAAAGGTACCGTTTTAGGTTCTCAACTTTATGTCATTTTTCGTGGTGGTTTGACAATAAATGAAACTCAGAAAAAGAGTGGGAAAATATTGTTTTGATTGACCAACAGTGTTATTTGGGGTATTATGCCTTAAAATATGTATGAACAGAAGATACATTCAAGCTCCAAAGAGATTTTACAAATTATGCTGAGGATCACTAACCTCCCTTCAGATCCTCCTCATCAAAAGGGAATGGGATGTGAACCGTTTCTCCATGACCATGCATACCATGACCCTGAAGGTTACACACACGTATAGTTTCTATTATACACCATTTAAACAAAAAATAAAACTTGAAACCAAATAAATATTTCTTCCTCATGGTATAAATCCTATTCAAACAGGGCTTAAAATAACCTGGAAAAGTTCAGAAGTGTTGAGTTTACCTGGATTAGAACAGCAGAGTGTGTGAGGGCATCGTTCAGCATCGTCAAGACGTTGGATGTGGGGACGACTCCAGGGTCATGACCCCAGGAAGTGATCAACAATCTGTCATAAACCTGAAATAAAGAAAATGATTTAACAACCAGTCATTAATTGTGGGGGAGGTTGGTGGCCTTTCTGTGTGGAGTTTGCATGTTCTCCCCATGTATGCGTGGGTTCTCTCCGGGTTCTCCGGCTTCC
>JBAMHW010000019.1:14651905-14717984 GCA_037177495.1 Rhadinocentrus ornatus
TGTTGGCCCTGCGATGGACTGGTGACCTGTCTAGGGTGTACCCTGCCTTTCACCTGAAACACTGCTGGGATAGGCTCACCCCGCAACCCCTAATGGGAACAAGCGGTACAGAGAATGATGATGATGATGATGATGAGTCATTAATTGTGTGAGAGCAACGTTACTCTTCACCAAACATGGTAAACAGTAAATAATTATATTTATTGATTTAAATTAATAAAAGTCATGCCTCACTGAGGCACAAAAGTTAAAGCATTACACAAGTAAAGACATGGGTATAAAGAGAGGTTTCATCGTCTCTTTAACCTGCAAATGTGACAATTATGAAAACATAATCTGACTAATATCATTTGTATAAGAAGTTGTTTAATGAGAAAGGCAAAAAAAAAGAAAACAAAAAATCAGGAAAGATTATATTTCCAGTCTAAGCAACATGATATCAACCACATAACCTTTTTCCATCCAATGAAGGGTTATTCTTTTCTGTTTGGTTAATCATTTTCAATTCTAAGTAGACTGCTCTGACAAACCTTCTGGTTATTTCCACAACCCAGACATGCACTGAAGGGGCCATACACTTGCTATTGTGTTCCCACAAAATGATCCATTTATGACAGAAAAGATTTGCTGTCTCACATTCCAAAAATAATTTAAAATAAATTCAGTGCCCACTGAAAATCTCAGAGAATACAGTAGCATGATGCTATAGAGCCGCAAAGCACCAGGCGCTTTAAGAAAAAAGGTGGTGCAGGGATAACGCAGACGCAGACCCTCTGACTACTTGTACCTCCAACTGACAACAAGGTAAACACAAGAGATGGTATAAATGAGATTATTTCCCAGCTCAGTGCTGCTCAGACTGGCTTCTATTCAACGTATTATTTATGCGGCTTCTCTTCAGACTGGTTATTATTTAACTTAAATATGTGTCCTTCCTTATCCGACTTCAAAAATACTTCTGTTTACTTTTCTAACTCGCCCACCTGACTAATCATTAGTTTGGCCTCACCTGGAAAATTTCTGGCAGTTTGCGGAGCCTGGAGCCCTTGGACAGCAGCAGAGATGGCGGGCCTTGGCCAGTCACGTGGTACAGATACAGCTTGAACCAGATGGAGCTCACCTCGGGGATGGCTGGGCCAATGTGCTGCAAGGAGAAATAAATACACATATGTACACTGATAAGTGTGCAAGAGCAGGACAAATGCATGAAGGCATCTAATTTCTCTCATAAAAAAAGAGAATAAATTGAATAAAGAAAAATAAAAACAAACGAGAGTAACTATATTGGAGGAGATTGGAGCAGAAAACATGAAGAATTTATTAAATTACACTTCACTGAGTCGCAGCAGTGTAAGAATAAGCATCAGCGTGAACCGCACAACAGGAGTTTAACTCTCTCCTTCAGTTTCTCTGGGCTCAGTGAGAGAGCTGGAGTGGGGCCAGGCAGAGGAATTACTCATGAGCTTTGCCTACTGGTCCCCCTTCTCTCTTCGTAAAGCCCTTGTTGTTGGGGCAACTTCAGACTGAGAACTCACTAAATTCAAATGCGCAATCACAAATGACTGTGCACACAAGTGAGCACACCAAGAAAGAAGGCAAACACAACCAAAATATGCGCATTTACTGCCACCTGAAACTCAAAACAAAATAAGCCCTTGTGTGTGCTTCACACACACATACAAACGTTTTACACAATATCGCAGCATGACATGCAGTATCCCTTCTCCTCCCTCTCTCCAGGCATCATACCTGAGGTGTGCAGCTGCTGATGGGTCTGATCTCGTTGCTGAGAGGTGCCATTGAAACCAGCAGTTTGTAGTTCTTGTTGAGGACACGGCTGCAAGTGGCTTGGTCCAGACCCAGCAAGCTCTCACAGCGCAACATGTCCAAAGGAAAACCTTGAGGGGTAAAAAGTAGGTAAAGTCATGATTTCTTCATGAAAAAAGCAAAGCATCAAGGAAAAATGGTTAGAGGAGATGCATTCAGTCATCAAAGAAGTAGTAATAGTTGCCCTGTGTTTCCGGGGTTTATGTTTGGTTTACTGCAGATGTTCTGCCTTTTCAGCATCTATTTCACCAAAAATGAAATACATTTCTTTTAAATGTGGCTAACAACCAGTCAGTTAAGGCAGGTTTAAAGCCTCCACATACTCCAACTCATAAAACTTTACCCCAACAAGCAGTAACTATGCACTCATAGAGCAATAACTGAGCAGGGGAGGCCAGTTATTTTCAAATAGCGGTTTTCTTAAGCTGCAATTTAATAAAGAGGTGCTCGTTAACGGGCTAAACGAAAATAAAAAATCTTTGCTTTATAATAACTGGAAAACTTTTAAACAGAACTGCTTATAGGACTGGTGGGAAGGCAAAAAAAAAACTTCGATTGCAGGATAACTTCAGGAAGATTTAGCAAACCGTGGAGAGGTAGTGCTCTTTGTTATCAGCACAAACGTGACCTTCCTAAGCAAAAACTATTTTAACAAGGTATTTTAAAATCTTTGCATGCCACTATTATTAACAGATTAAAAATCTCTCAGAGCAACAAAGACTGTTACTCAGAACAACTAGTTTTGTGAGCAGCATGCTCCACAGATCCCTTCATTAACTCTTTGCCCACATGTTGGACTCACAATTCAACTTTCTGTTTTTCGATATCAAATGCAAGAATTGAAAGATGAAGAGCAACTACTTATTTTGGCCAGATTAATTTAATTCACTTCCTACATGAACAGTGAACCTGAGATTATTGTAACACTAGGGGCTCTGTTTAACTCCAGCCATAAGGCTGACTCCAGCACAGGAGCAGCTTGAGAAAATCTGAGAAATAAGAATCAGAAATGAGGCATGCAGCCAAACCAAACAAACAGCATCTGGTGGCACAATGGTAGCCACACGGAAACAGACACTTGCTTTGTTGGTGTTGAAGGACATATTTTCTACCGCTCCACCTGGAGACACTAGACAAACAATACAGTCTTACTCTGTACTCAGTCATTTATATGGGTACATATAAATGACTTCATTTAAGACAGCAGCGAGCGGCGCTAAGATAGAGTTTGCCAATATCTGCACAAATACAGGATCCACACTCTCTTTGTTGTTTCCAGATGAGTTTCCAGCTTTTAATTACTTATTGATTCTCTGTGACTGCAAAACAAGTTTAAGTACTGGAATGGGACTCATTACAATAGTCATTTCCAGCAGCTGTAGTAATGACAGCTCAGAAAATCTTTTTAGTAACAGATTCAAGGTAAAAACTGCGAAAACATTTCAGAAAGGGGCTCATTTGCTAAAACTCAACTTCAGATACTTCTCAATTTGAATGTTGTTAAATATTTGCACAAAGACATAAAAAAATACATTTTACAGTCAATAACATTTGCTTGTGGTGGTAAGGTGATTACTGTTGAAGGAAGAATAATCTGCAGCTGATTTCAGTCTGATCTGAGCTCCAGTTCACTTACAAAAATTTTGAAAGATCTAAAAAAGATACCAACAACATGTCAAGATGACTGCAGCCTTTATTTTTAGTCATATTTGTTATAAAACTGTAACTTGAGTATTTTTTGGTAAAAAAAATCAATCAAAAATAGTCATTTTCTAAATATTTCTAGGACAAATAATAAAGAAGGTGTGCAATCATAAGAGCTTTCATGTGGATGCAAGTGTGTGGTTAAGATCTCTTGTTTACATAATCCCTAATTCCTGTTCCTAACCACTTCTACTTAAGTATAGCATTTACAGCCAGCAGGTTTGAACAGGATTTATTTTAACCATTGCAAAATTTTGCCTGTACATTTATCAACAACCTGCTGGCAGAGCACTTACAGACATAATTAAAACACACCTAGGAAAAAAAATTAGAGGGGAAGCTCGAGAGGCTATTATATCCAAAGCTTCACAGGAATGCACTGTGTCTTGCAAGCTGAACATTTTTCCAACTCTATGCACATGTAATGTCTTCATTTATGGTGGCAGTATTTCTAAAATACAGATGCAAAGACTGGACGTGACTGCATAATTACCTATGTTTGGGATATCAGGTCCCTGGTCCTGAGTAAGTTCTTTGTTGTAGCGCAGGAAGAGGATGGTGTTTTTAAGGGTTAGAGCATGGTCAAAATAGCGCTGAGCCTCCCCCTCTGCTGTGCTCTCCACCTGAGAATAAAAAACACACATTTATTAATTAGCATCCTATTGGAGTTTAAAAATCAATCATTTTAAGCAATGTTCTAAAGCAAGTTTAGTAAAGGAAAACAGAATCAAGTTTACATTTCAGCCTCACCTTCTCCAACTCAGCCAAGAAGCTGTCGAGGGTCTCATCAGACAGCTTACCCACCTCAAACATGGTCACTGCATGACTCTTCAGGTTCTGATGGAATATTAAAGCAACTTTACATCTAGAACTAAAATCATGTTATTTTCTTTATTTTATTTTTTCTGTTAGAAATCTCCATCATGTCCACATGCATCACAAACCGGAGACAAGTTGCCCATCATGAGGAAGGCGGTCAGTGTTGAATCAAAGAGGAAGGCGATCCTCTTAGTGGGTGCAGCTGGAATGCTCAGGCTGCTAACACTGACAGTGTCTGCTGCAGAAACACAACACACATACATCCAACAAGAAGAAATGTTAATACCCATCTGCGGTATTGTTAATGGATGCCCTAACAAGTGTTACAGCACAATTAATTAGCATTTATTCTCACTTGCATACAAGATTTTTAATAAAAATTTTTATGTGTTTACAGGGACCAACCCAGTCCACGTTTGTCTCCCGAACAAATTAATTGTAACTGATTTGCATGTAAATGTGGTTGCGCAACAGCCACTCTGATAACAATTTAATTTGAACGGTGCCAGCTTAATGTGCATAACAAAATTAAAATCGAGCAAAAATGAGACCATTTTAGAAAAATACCTGTTAATGTCAGAGTGACTTTCAGAAGCACAGCTGAGCTTTCTTGGGGAATAATTAGTGCTGCTACTTCAAACTTCTGAAGTAGCAATCATAAAGTGCTCTATGTGCATATATCAGCATGTGTAATTATCTGCATACACAGCAGAAAATGCCTTCTGTGTGTGAGTGTGAATGTGGAGAAATAGACAGACCTTGGTCTTCCAGGCTGGTGGTATCAGTGTCTGTGGCTGAGGAGCCTCCCTCCATGACGGGACTGCCCTGCTCCCAGGACAGTAGCATCTTCTGGGGGTCCATGGTGCTCCTACAACAGAGCAGAAAACCAAACTCAAACAACAAACCAAACAATTCACCCAATCACTGTATTTATTAAGGTGTGCAGTTGATTTCAAAACCACTGGACATATTTTGAATCTAACATATTCTTTAGGAGAAAATAAGAATTTTTAAGAAAGATGCTAGTGGATGAATAGCTTATGAAGTCCTACATATGCATACTCTTTATTGTTGTGACAGTGCAAATCCTTAATTACCATCGCTACTTCATTTAGTAGGAACTGCAAATAATGACAAATGATGATCACAGTTGCAAAGATAAAAAGAAGACATCTTCGGTTCAGGTGGAGTGCAGCCGATCAAAAACTTCAAGTTTACAAACAGATGTGTGGCCAACAGGCACGTACTTGAGTCTGTTAACAGATGGGGCATTCTTCCAGGTGGGGTGAAGCTGGTCAGAGCTGATCGCTTGTCCTTTCTTTACAGCAAAGCCGAGGCGACAGTACATGGAAACTGCATTCTGATAAAAACACACAAAAAAGAATATTCTACATGCTATGAAAAGTTTTCACCCGAGTAATACGCTGTTGTGGATATACAAAATTAGAGGGAATGATAATAAGGTCATAAAAAAGAAAAAAATGGCTCTAGCTACATATAGCCAATAATAATATTATTACAGCTACTAACAGTAAAAATAAAACCTTAAATATTTTTGTTTGCTATGTTGATCTCTATGGAGTCAGAAATAAACATATTTGGAAAGACATGGACAAAGAACTGGGAAGTTGAAAGCTGAATGAGGAAAAATACATTTCTGGGGATGAAGAAAAAAAATTAACTGAATTACTATTTCATGGAGTCAGTGAGTCTATAGAGAATGCACACCAACGTCATCAACGTACAGAATTGTGGGAGTTTTCGCCATTTTAGGTGTACCCACAGTCTGTTTACATCGGTTCAGCAGCGGCTCGCATCTTTATAATCTCCGTCTTATTTGGAATTTCAGAAGACTTTTTTATCTTATCATATTTTTTCAAGAGTTGTGTGCTCAGCTGCAGGAGCAGCTTCGTGATCAACACAAAAAAAGAAAATTAACCAGCAGATTTCTATTCACCGTTTCTGTCTCGGTGCAGTGAATACGCTGGATAAACATCCCAGAGAACAGCGGAATTCTTCTGAAATCTTTCCAGGTGATGTGGTTCTGGCTGACTGTGGTTTGGATATAAAGGATAGTTTGGGCTTTATGTGAGCAGAATTAAAGATGGCTGCATTTACAACGTGTCAGCAAGATGAACGGGATGAGGAGAGAACAGGTGAAGTGGTAGCTTACACCTGAGAATTCATGTAGAAAGGGTTACTGGCTGCAGACACAGTAAATATGTCATTTTAAATGCAGCGGTACCGATCTGAATGAAACTCCCATTTGCAAATGAGAACATCACTTTCCTTTAAGATTTTAATTGTTCTGATTACTATTAAATCTTTTCTGATGTTTCAGAGTAGATCTTCCATCAGATTCAGTAAGGTTTTTTGTATATTTTGTCATTCTTGTAATAAAAATACACTTCATTCGTATTGCTTTTATAGTTTTACTGCTCCGTTTGCTTAAACAATATCATAAATAAATTAATCCTGTATATTTAGACATACGTCTTTTCCTTTAATAATGCCCAGATTATATTTATCAGACATGAATCCATACAGATGAACAGATAATATTTTTGATTTCAGAATCAAAATATCAGAACAATAAATGAAATACATTTTCAGTATGATGGTGTAGTTGCAGCCGATAGTTTGTAGACTTGCAGGTTTTCATTTATCTGTAAAGTGGCGGAGAAAGCTGTGGCACTGACAAGTGCCCATCTTCTATAGATGTCAGAGATGTTGTGAAGCCTGCCCCTAGTGGTCGTCAATAGGACTGAACTAAGATTTTTCCACATCAGCTTCGTGTCTGTTTTTCTCGTATTTATCAGTAGTCTTGTATTTAAATTATTTTGTATTAATTTATATATGCTGTTAAGTGTGTGTTGGAAAATTAGCCACCGAAAGACTTTCTGTGCTCAGTTAATTACTTCAGGATCTAATTTAGGGTACAGAAGTTTAACTAAACCACTGTTAAAACCATGAGAGATTTACTTTCCATATTTAAAATCTCAAAAATCTCAAAATCTTATCAAAATCTGTAACAATCAGGACAGAAGAATCACCACTGCCTTCCCCTTCTTCTCGTAAATCTGCTTTTAGGTTGCAAGAATAAGAAGGGAGTAGAGGCATGGAGGAGTTCAGCTCTTCAAACTGAAGGTCAAAATATTGTGAAGGAGTTTGACTAGAGAGCAGATGATAAACTGGGTCAACTTTTCAATTATGTCATAGGCCATGGTGGATCTAATCAGGAATAATGCAGATGTGTGTTTGTGTGTCAACCTTTCAGGTACGCGTGTGTATACGTTTCCATAAGAAATGCCAAAAATCACAGCAGGGACAATCAAGTATTTTGTTAAAATGATGCAATAGCTTTCAACCAACCAATTTTCTAAAACAGTAGAAAACAAAAATGACTTGCTCTTCTGGGAAGTTTTAACACTCATATGCAGTGTTTTTTTCTTTAAACATTAAGATATTAATGTTCTCTCTTAAAAGTCCTGCCCTCACACTCCATCAGACCCTGCTCATGTTTAGATTTACTCTGCGAATCTGTACGTAGATTTTCTGCTTCTCATACAGCTCAACAATTCCACCTTGTACTCAACTTGCAGCTCTTGCTGCTCTAACAGTTTCTGATCTGATGACCTGATCACCAAGTTAAAAAAAAACAATTGATGGCGAGGGGAATTGGGGGGGGGGGTTCCTTTTAACTCTATGTCGCCACCCTGCTATCTAGATATCAATATTAGATCAACTAGACTCCTTCTCCCAGGCATCTTATGCAAGAGTGGCTTGGTTCCCCTTATGCATTATTTAAAAGGGATCAACTGTTTCAACATGATCCCACACTGTTCTAATCATTTTGAGGTCTGGGTTCTAGGAAGTATTTTTTGTCAGTGATTGTTTTTTCCCCATTTTCCTTCCTTAAAAATGCCTTTTTTGACAGCCACCCCTCCATAAAGACCATTTATGCTGAGGCTTCAGTGACCAGTAGATGGATCAACTGAAGGTCCAGCTGCATCTCACAGATCCTGAGTCAGGTCTTTTTGTTTAGTTTTTTTATAAAGACATCACTTTAGCTTACTGTTCATCTGCTGTAGATACATTTGCCTCTTGTCCTCCACTTTTCCCTTTTCCTTACATTAAAAAAAATGGTGCATTGTACACAATACCAAAAATTATTTCTGAAATAGAAAAGCAGCCAACAGCCACAGAAAAAAGCTGAAAATCCTTTAGTGAAGCTGGAAATATATTATTAAGTTAAAAGATTACAGGAAAGCCTGGCTGTTTGGAAACAATACAAAGAAATGAGGGTTGACTCAAGACTTGCACAATGTGTGTAACAGTCTAATAATGTGGACAGGTCATTTTTTTATAACAAACATCACACAGGAGGAAAATAAATATTTTAAAGTCCTGAAATGCTCCAGCAGAGCATACTCTCTCTTAATGGGAGAGTATCCATCATTACAGGGTTTTCTAAAAAGGGATGCTCATAATGGACAACACCATTTCTAACAGATTTGGCACTGAACTATATAGAGCAGGGATCCACAACTCTGGTCCTCAGAGCCCACTGTCCTCCATTTAATTTGAATCAGGTGTGTTGCAGCAAGGAAACATCTAATACCTGCAGGACAGTGTGCCTTGACGACTAGGGTTGGGGATCACTGACTGAGAAGAACTTGTTGGATGTCACAGCAATGACCCCCACCACCCCCATAGTGTACAAATGAACAAAAGACCCACATTAGGTACCGACTGCATGGATACCCACCTTCACTAAATCCAAGTCAATTTCCAGCACGTTCGCCAGCTAAAAAAACACAGAGAGAATAGGGATCAGGAGAAAGTGAGAGAGGAAAAAGAGATTTGGTTTAAAAGTAGATCGATAAGCACGCAGACAGCTGCATTACATTATATGAAAGCAGAAACATAACATAATGGAAGATTTTTAATACCTACCTCTGCTACGTTTGTCTGCTCATCGATGGACACAAAGATCTTGTAGAGAAGTGTTTCAAAGTAATCACCCTGGACACGGTTCATGACAAACCCTTCGAGGGGGGGGACTAAAAGAATACAGTGACAAACAATTAAGCAAACTGTTGTTTTTACACTGACTTGTTTCCTCTGCCTCCTCTCTGTATACATCTGTAACGGTGCAATTAGACCTGGCTTTACTTCAGTGCAACTCCATCATCTACACTACCAGTCAAAATTTGGAAACACTTTCCCAATAGATTTAATGGCAAAGTGTGTGGTACTCTATGTGCATATAAAGTTTAGTCAACCTTATTGCTCAAGGGAGAATTTCAGTAGAGATGTGTACCTGAGATGCAGCTGTCATCAGATATGGGAACATCCAGGTAGATGAAGCCCCGGTTGTACAGGCCTGCAGTAGAACGACGACATTCATTTTAAAATAAAAATGTATAATAATAATTTTAATATTTTAAAAATAATAACTTCTTAGCAGTGTAAAGATGGGTGTCGCTGCCATTGCTGCTATGGTCAGGAAACGAAAAACCTTTTTGACATCATCTAAATTAATATACATTGATATATATATATATATCTCAAGGTGAAATGTTGAATTTGATGACAGCTACACATCTTAAGAAAGTTTAAAGAATATTTAAACACATACAGTTAGCAAGCTTGAATAAAAGTTTTGAATATAATTTAACATAAAGCATTTCATGTCAGCAGTCTGTCAGCTCTGATCTGGGGAGCCTATGCAAAACGTGGTCTAACATTAAATGTAGTCTAATATAGGAATACTGCAATTAAAAAAAAATTGTTTAATTCTTTCTCACTGCCAGAACAGGAGACAAAAGTCTCCACAAGTTTAATCAGATACAAATAACAGAATATTTGATACTCACTTAACACCACATTGTACTCCGTTGATCCAGCCAGCTGAGGGCCAGAATCTATCATCTTATCAATGGCTCTCTTCTCTGCTGGGGAACAGATCTGCAATCCAACCAATCAGAAAAACAATATCAATATCATCAAAGCATATGCAGGTGTATTTTATATAATATTTCATTGGATGGGTTGTTGCAGGTCTATGTCTATAATTTTTACTTAAAAGTCTACCAGCACACTTTGAAGAGGAGCTATGGTTATAGCCTGACAAGGGCATTTAATTGGATCACTGTCCCAGCACAAGAGAAGAATCGAGTTGGTGACTAAAGTATGTTTGAGTCCACTACGATATGCTTAATTTTGTTAGCATGACCTTTTCTAGGACATTTTAGCCAGGAGTAATTAGGCGCCATGATAAGTGGTGAGGCAATAGGATAAATTCAATGCTCAGAAACATTACGTGGCTGTGTTTAGCCAACTTTGAGAAACTCAATATCTTTACAAGTTTTGTCAGATGAACACAATTACTTTTTTTCTAACGTCATGTAAATGCATAAACTTTATCCTTCAGTTTGCATAACAACAGTATGTGCATTCAACCCCTGCAAGTTTCTTCACTGCATCTTTCTAACTTTGTTTATTTCCCCTGAAGCACATGCGCACCTAAACTCTGTCTGTCCCCATCTTCCTTTATTCCTTCTCCTCTTTTCTTAGGAAAATTGTTTATTCCTGGAGCGCTTTCTTTGGCTGTCAGCTTTCCTCTCGTCTCTACCTCTACATGTTTCCTTCTCTCTGTGATAAGTTTTGCCTCGTGAGTTTGTGCAATCTGTCCTACTTTCAGGTTCTTTATGGGGACAAAGAGGTCCTGCAGCTCAGTTTTCCTTCTGTTCTGTAGATCATGGAAGTTGCTTGACATCATCCAAGATCAAATTTTAACATTCTCTCCTCTTAACTGCCTGTATCGTAAGCTGCATCTATTGCATGTCACTTCAGCCCCAATTTAGTAGCAGGTCTTTATTTTATGGAAGGAAAGAAAGTTTGTCCTTTACAGTCTGAAGGTTGCAAATGAATATATATGTATCAACTAAGAAATAATTATGAAAAATAAAATATTATACATGCTTTTTCGCACCCTTATGTCATCCTCGGTGATGTAGCCCGTCTGAGCCACCCACCATGGCTCCACAGAGATTTCTACTGGTTTGGCTGGAAGCAGGTCTCGAGCCGATTTCTTGCGGAAGAATTTCTGCCAAAGGAAAGAAATGCAAAGATGCTTCACTCTTGACCACGTGAGGTGAGGTTAAGTATGGTCAACTCAATAAATTTTTTTATAGAATCAGAGGTTAATCAAAATGACATGTACATGAAAGATGTCCACAAACCAAGTACACACTTAAAATCTGTTCAGTTTTTATGCCGTTATATAATTGTTGTTTTTTTCTTGATTGTCCTATCTCCATGTTGTGCAAACAGTACCTGATTCAAACATGTTAACAAAACACCAAAAGTAAAGCTGTAATGTCCCAACATTTCACTCTAAAACTTTCAAGTTATTTCACAGCTTCACCATCGTTCTATCTATTCATATTCTATTTTATTGTTTTCTATTCTTCAGGCTTGAAAATTCTATTACAAAAATGTTCCTTTTTTTTAAACACAGTAATATTTTTATAACAAATAAACTTACTTAAATGACTTTTTATCTTATTTGTATAATGAACAGCAAAACAAATAATGTACCTCAGTAACGATCTCGTTCCTTAAATTACAAACTCCTGCTGGCTTCTAGCTCTTAGATTTACTTTCTTTATCCTCAAACTTGTTTTAAATTAGTCTTACTTACAGTTCTGTACTGCGTTCACTCTTTTTGAGACACTTTCTTTTTTTATAATACTGTTTAAAATAAAAATAAAAAATAAATGAAAATTTAAAAAGTAGGATTTCAGCTAACAAGACCAGGGCTGAACAGGTCAGATATCTTTTTAGTGCATTTCTTAATGCACTAAAGCATTTCTATATATGTCTTGTTTTACCACATTAAGGCTGGTCATTAGGACCTTCTATCTACTGACTGAGCTCCAGCACAGACAATTCCTCCTGCAAAAAGCCAGGTTATTAATAGTGCTTATTATATAAAAGTACTTTTTTGTCTTTTTTTTCCTAGTACTGTCCTTTGCCAGCTCTGTACCACATAATGGTCAGTAGATCCCCAAGTTAAAGACTTTAATTTTAGGGGTTAAACCTTTAACATAAAAGGAAAACAGTGTAAAACAGGTCATTGTTTCACATCAATTTGGCTGGAAAACAATCAAATTGCATTTGCACAGACATGTTAAAGAGACTGCCATAATTAAATTCTCTATTGACACCAGGATATAAAAATCTAAACAATATCCCTTTAATCAAATAAATGTTTTTTAAAGTCAACACCAACAAATATATCAATTATGTCTCACAAGAGCATTGAAAGTGCCAGCGCATACACTATACTTCTGTAAAACCAGTGCATGGCTCTTTAAAATCCATTTAGCTCATAACCAAGCAAACCCGTCCGCTGACGATGGAAAATAATTTAAATGCACAGTAAATAAAGCTTCAATCTTTACAGCTGAGTGGTGGCTGGAAAGCCTTTGGTAGATAATTCAGAACATGTTTAAAACTATTTTGTGCTGTAGTATTATTGACACTGGAAAAACTTTTATGACACTGAAAAATGGGTAGCATATGGTGCGATAATAAGTACTGTCACCTAACGGTGAGCAAGGTTCTAGTTTGAAAGCAGGAAATTTTCTGTGTGGAGTTTGGATGCCTGGTCGGCTGTGTGGGTTTTCTTTTGATACTCCAGCTTCCTCCCACAATCCAACGAATAGTTAACTTTCAAACTTTAACTTTAGAAAAGAAAATTACTGTAACCAGATAACATCTTTTCTCAGGCAACGCAATCCCTAAAGCAGAGCTGTGTCCACTTTTCTAGTGTTACCTTGACGATACATTGACAAATTTCAGCTTTTATTCAAAAGATGTTGAGGTTAAAGATTTCAGATAACAATTAACATGCAGTGAAAGGTTTGTTAAAACATACATTCTCCTGGATGCAGTATATTAAACACAGCTTACTTTGGAGGACCTGCACTGGTTCATCAGGTCAATGTACTGGTTCCTCCCAATGCCAAGCAGCCTTAGACCTGTGTGATGGGAAAATAAGTTAGTTAAATCAAATAATTCTCACCAACTGTGTCTCTAATTTTTTCAGATTACAATCGCTTCTGAGAATTACACAAAGATATAAATAATCCTAACTTTACTGAACAGTGCACAGTTAAATTTGCTCGTTCTTTAGACTTCATGGCCTGTTTTGACGAGAGCAAGGAAGACACTTAGCATCCCAGTAATAATCCACAATTGAAATGAATGATGGATGCTCCCTGCTAAGCATTTGTATCCATCCTGTTCTCCAAATACGATCGCCTTAAGTGCCAAAAATCCAAACTGATGATGGTCAAATGGAAAATTCAATGCCACAAAACAATTCTAGTCAACCAATGGATCAAGTCATGTTTGCTACATCCATCTTTATTTACAGTTAATAGCACATCCTAACTTTAAAGTGTTTTTTGGATATGCACAATCTCCAGACACAAGCACACACACTCAAGCACTACTAATCTTTCAAACGTATTGAGAGGCATCTCTGAAGATATTGATCCATGGCTACAGTAAAACAACGTATATATTTTTGAATTTGAGGAATCTGAGAAAATCATTGCGAATATAGCAAAAGGTTTTCAATAGTGTGAATGCAAATTTGCCTTCAAATCCCACATTGATACCATCTCCTGCATGTGCCGCAAAGGCTTAGTATGGGCAGAGGAAGAAGAGTTGGGTTAGCTGCCAATGCAAACAGGAACAAGTGAGGCACGTTTGCATTTCAGCCTCCTAACAGCATGCGTGTCCTGATGTTTCACTGAGACAGAGACAACACACAAACATCCACTGACATAAAACTCTTCTATGCACACTCGTTCTGCCCCTCCGCCCACCCACTCCGGGATCGAACGCTTCTGAAGCTCCTCCAGGGAGATTAGTGGAGAGAGGTCCCTCTGAGTGTAGTAGTGACAGACTGCTGTCAGCCTTCTGTCTCCACAACATGAAGGTCCTGCATTGCCAGGACTCAGTCGCTCACCAGCCCATAACAAAGCCTGTTTCAATTCACAACAGAAAATCAGAGTGCTACAACTGCCCATGCACTCGATTTTCAGCTTTAAGCTTATGAGATTTTGCAATTATTTAGAAGCAACACAGTCTTACAGGGATGTAGAAACAGAAAAGTTTTTGACAATTGGCATAGATGCTCATCAGACAAAGTCTAAACAAGTTATTACGAATAGTAGTTTCAAAACCTTCTGTCTGTTACAGTACAATAAAACAAAAATGGAGATATCTTCATTGATACAATGGCTGCAACAATTTTACTAGGTGTTCTGTTTTCGAAGATATCACCGTTTCAGTGTTTGACACAATTATCATGGCAATGACTTTTAATAGGCAAAAATGCATTTCTGATATTGCTTGTAAGTATCGTTATGGGTTGGTAAAGGTTATTTCTTCAGAAATAATCGAAGCTGTACAAATTTAGGCGTTAACGTCCATCCTGGGTGAATGGATTACAAGTAGGCAGCAGTAAATACAGGTGTGAAGTCACTCACAATAAATTAAGAATACATTAAGAACCGACTCTTCCGGCCATAGTCAGTGGTGATCAGCAGGACACCTTTGCCTGATTCTTTGAATAATATGAATGCAGTTAGCCCTGGGAGTCCTTTCTAGGACCACCTACTGACCTGAAGTGACTCCACGCAAACAGCTGAGCTACCAGCATAATACTTTGTTGCTCTTCTAGTTTTCACAAAAAATGCAAGGTGCAATGTTAATGTTAATTTTTGCAGAAACAAGCTCAGCTCCAAAACCACCACATTAGTCCTGAAAGTCACCTTTAAATAGACCATAACGCAAACAGCAACATGTGAAGTTATTTTGAGGAAATTACTTTTTATACTTTTTAAGGGATGAATTGAATCATCAGGTCCCTTTTAAACTTATTGTCAGGGAAAGATTTATAAGTAGATGATCAGGACGTTTCTTTTTTCTTAACTTCAGTGATCTGCCGGCATTATATTTATTGGCATTGACTCTACCCCATATGATCAATACGATAATACGTGTTGCATCAGGTAAATCAAAAGAACTTCAGCTTTCCAAAGGTAAGTCTGATGTGAAACCACCTATACACAGCACTCGTGTGCAGCGCAAAGTTGAGTAGAAAGCAACTGATGGTCCACTGGTGAGCTGCCTGTATTTCATTGGTTAAAAGCTTCAGCTTGGGTCAGAAATCACCTGCTTTATTATCCTTTAGCCCATTTCCACCAGCAGGTGTAGGTCAAGGCCTACTTTTTTTGGGATCCTTCCATTGTGGTACCAATTTAGCCAGTTTCTTTTTATTAAATCTCCATTTAAAATGGCGTTACGAAGCACCGCTAAGAAGAAAGCCAAACTGTTGGATGACCGCGATCCTCCTCCCTTGTTTCCGAGTCGTGTTTGGGTCATACTTTAAGTAAAGCATCACGATGGCGTCATATCATTACATAGCTGAGGCATCCATCACTATCCGGCTGATACTATGCCTCTCAAATAAGGTTATGGTTGGCTGTGGAAACGCAACAAGATTACAGTTTACAAACCAAATCTGCACCCTAACCGTCCCAGCTCAACCTGTACCTGTCGGTGGAAACGTGGCTAAATCAAGAGACATATTGCTCAGAGGACAGCTGACTGGGTGAAAGGGCCTGTGTTCATTTGTAAAAAGGACGCAACTGAGATCCAATCGCAACTGGTCAACAAGAACATGTGGGGACAGATTGTAATGGTAGGTGTGAACACAAGTACTTAAAGCTGTCCACTTGGGATCCAATCAACCAGAAAACGTTAACATCAATCAATGACACTGCAAGTCAAATAGTCCTTAGTAATCCCTAAAAAATATGAAAGCATCACTCCAATAATCACCTGCCCCTTTCACTTTCATGTCCCTCATGCTGCTAAAACTTTGCATCTCTTTATGATGACAGGGCTGCCTGCCTGGGGAGAGATGTGTAAATGATGCCAGAGAAACAGAGGGAGTAGGTGTACGAAATAAACAAAACCTCATTTGAGTCATTTCAACACTGTGGGAGTGAAAGAGGTGACTGAGAAGTAAAAGGAAGCAAAGAAAGAGAAAAAAAACTCACAGTCAGCAGCTGTGAAGTTGGGCAAGGAGTCATAACTCTTCTCACTGTTCATAATATCCTGGAGGAGGAAAAAAAGAAGAAAAGAAATGGAAAAGAAGAATTAAACCATTTTTCCACCCCTTACTATATCCCCTGCTGTTGATTACTAAAAGGATTAGTCAATTTGGGCAGACGTGCTAATTTCCACTTCCCATTTTCATTAAATGCTTAGAACAGATTAACAGAATGTCACATAGCCATCGGCACGCCTAGGAAAAAAGGTGAAACACTGTTGAGCGCTGAGAATAAAATGATTTGTTTTTAGTCGTGTTTGTAAGGGAACACTGAGCATGTTAGTCACATCTGTCCAAATGAAATGGGAAGTATGCTAAAGGTGGAACAATGGAAAGTGGCAGCTGCCATCTACACACACACACACACACACTGTATGCAAAACACTGATCTGTGAAATAGTAAAAACACATCTGGCAGCTTTATCAGAAGAAATTACCCATTAAATGTAATTAGCATCAAAACAGATGCAGCTAAAAACAAGTGTATTCATCTGATAAAGATATGAATTACTCTCTTATATCAGCTTGAACACATGGGCCGAGTGTTTTTAATCTAAGGGAAACTGTTAGAAGTCAAGCAGAACCCGGCAGGTCTGGCTTTTTGACAGACTGAATCTCTGTGCCGGCCTCAGTCAACAGACTGTGCTTATTAGTGAGGGTGAGCTGTCAGGCAGACAAAGCCCAAACTGACTGCAGAGCAAGCAGCATAGATTTTCCCTGGATGTGTTTGTCCCATGATCACCCCTGTGTGTCTTCCTGAGCTGCTCTATGAGGCTTTACTGGACACTGACTGACACCTAGTGCCCAACTGATGCCAAATCCATTTATACACACACTCTTGCTAAATATTTTGCTACTCCTTTTTGGGGGGGCAGAGGTTGCCAGATGCAGACTCTACAGCAATTTATCCTCAATAAACAATCTATACAACCATTCAAACAAAGCCATTCAGGTGTGCAAGAATACTGCAATTCTTTGTGCAAAAATAAAAAAAAGAAAACACTAACTAATCTGTCTCATATCAGCAGGGAAATATAAAAAACCCAAATCCTTTATAGGTGAATCTGTTTTTGTCTGAAACCACCAACCAATTAGAAAATATTGGCTGCTATGCTCCTGAATTTGCCCAGCCCATTGTTCTAAAAGCAACATCATGTATGAGATGCAGCTTACATGTATTATTTTAACAAAAAAGTGGTTGATGATCAACCTTTCTTCATTACAAACTCATCCTTGCTGTCCCAGACTGTGGTGCAGCATTGGTTGCTTACCTCCATGATTCCTATGTAATATGAAAATGGAGTGACTCGTAGCCCTTTGACCATGATGTCAGACAGATGGTAGGGGTACAGCATCAGGTGGTCCCGGCTGTACTTCATCAGCTCCTCGTAATACTTGCGCTCATCTTTCCTCACATGGCGCACTGTTCATAAAATGCACACAGCAGTCAGGTCACAGCCAAAGGTGATTATTCATATGGGAAATCTATACCTGATTAATACAAGTTAAAAAAGATACACTAATTTAAGACAAACTAATTTTAATTTAAGGTCACAAAGGAATTAGCATATTACTTAATTGGTAAAATACTGTAATCAATGGTCTTTTTTATTAGGGACAAGTTTAATCAAAAATACTTCTATCATTCATATAATTCTCAGTCTGCAACCCCAGCTCATACAAGTGTTAGAAGAGTGTTAGAAGAGGAGTTTCTTTTTACAATTAACACTACAGCAAAGATGCAATAAATATAAAAACATTTATGCAAACATTTTCCTGTTTTATCTTACACCTACAATATTCACGATAATATATTACTAAAGCATGCATGCTTAACACTGGTGGGAGGGACAAACTTGCTCACCTAGGTTATTGCGGAATCGCAGCTGGTTGCGGATGCTGTACAGAAGCACATGTTTCTCATATTCACGCTGAGAGTTTCCCAAACTCTGCAGAAAGAACAGGGTAAACAAGTGAGGATCAGGGATGGGTTATGCTCCAAGGCAGCAAAAACCAACAGGGACTTTAAACCCTGGTTTCCTCCTGCTAGCACAGCAACATGTACTGTTTTCCTATGCTAAGTTATTTCCTGTTCTCAGATTTACTGCGCTGTGATTTGATTACAGCACATTTGATATCACACTTGATATTAGCAGGGTGAAACTCAAACCTTGAGTTTCGTGTTGTTAATCATTAGATGTACAAACTTTAAAATAAAAGGTTCTTTAAGTGATGAACTCTAACACACTGCCCCCAATACTGACCTTATATATCAAATTAGAGACAAGGATTGACATGACTAAACCTCAGTGAATGCAGCCTCCTTTTTACGGTTATTAGGAAAATGTAGTGTTTTCCTTCAGTAACAACAAGAAACTACGTTATACTTCTTGCCCCATTGAAAACATGTGGTTAATTTACATAGAAAAAGTAAAATGCTGATAGAAACAAGAGCTCAGTACCGGTAAAAAAAAAATAAACAAAAAAAACAAAAAAACAACTAAATCTATATGGTATTTCCATTGATTACAGTTTAGTCTGAAAAAAAGTCTATTAAGACTGATCTCACATCTTACAAACAAAGATCCAAATTGTGCATTCCTATTCTGAACTGAAAATATGGAATCAGTTTTGTGCTCATTCTAAATTGTAATTTGCATCAGCCCATAAACATTATTGCAAAAGCATCAAGCCTGGACTTGGACTGTATGTGGTTGGTACTTTTCTGATGATGCAGGGCAATGCAGGCAGGTCAAACAGCAGCCCAGAGCTATTAAATGCACATGTATTCTTCTCCTCTTCCTCGCGTCATGTCCTGATAATGGCGTTTATGCAGTAGGAAGGCTTATGCAGACAATATATATTTATATATGTATTTCCGTCATATTATTCGACAGTGAAACGATACTACACATTGTGCACAAAGGTGTGAATGCAGCATCTGCAGGTGGCCCCCACGCGCTGAAATCATGTGGCTTCTATCAACCAATCTGTCATGTGATGCCCGAGCAGTTCAGCAGAGGCAGCGCAGCCTCAATGGCAGTAATGTAATGATGGTCAGTTATGGCTCCGGCTGAATGGTGAAAGCTCTGTAGAGGAGACACCGACAGCTGTCAGAATGACAGAGAGCACCGCTGTGACATTGACAGCTTCATCTCCAGGGACACCCCGCAATTTCCCCCCCTCGTCGTGCCCTGAGAAAACGTTAAAATACCATACCTGTTTGACATTAGCTGGGAGCTTGTTCCACGGATAATTCTGTCTGATGTGAAATTCCACGTCCGTGTTCATCGCTAGCTAGCTAGCTGGCTAAAAGGAGAATTTCGCGAAACGATCAGAAACGGGCTCTCGGGCGAGTCCACGGTGACTTCAGCCCTCCCGACACCCAACAACCGAGCGGAGCGACCTCTGATTATGGGAGACGTTTTATCCGGTGATTATTTTTCTTTACAATAAACGGCCACTTCCTTGTTGTATTTTCGAACGAAGCGTTCGTCACGCTCGTGGCTACATCCGTCACTTCCTGTTGAGGCGTGACCGTGGGGCTGAATGGAGATCATAACGTATGCCAAGCCGTTTTAATATTTTACAGCTAAACGCGACTATCCAGAATTTACATTATAGATACCCATAATTTGATTTTGACCAGTCGTAATTATATTATAACTAGTAAGAATTTTTATTAAAGATATCTACAACAATGACTGAGGATTAAGAATATTTTTACTGTACACCAATTATAACTAAACTGGGAGCTATTGAAAAATAGTATAATTTATAGAAATAATATTAGCAATAATAAATTTTAAAAGTGATATAAACACAATAAGATCTCCTGTGCAACTGTCAGGGTTTTATGTATGCAAATATTTGGGTTTCTCTAATACTGCTACATTTTTTTTTTTTTTTTTCGATGTTTCCATTAAAATGGGTGTTCTTCTTTCTATGACTTTGTTTTTTGTTGTTGTTGCTGTTGATGCTTTGTTTGTTTTTTGGTTTTGAAAAAATACATATGTACTTTGTGTAACATTGTTGTGTATTTGTTTGCAATAAACTTATTTTACGCTGCAGTGAGTACAGCTGAATATGGTCACAATGATCTAGATTCTCGTGATTCCAGAACAGTAGTGCACGTCATATATTTTTTTCTTCTTTTTATTTATTTATTCATTTTTTGACAATGTAGGCTTTTCCTAGAAGTTAAACATAATGGCTATAAGTCCACAGTTGCACATTAAGTTGCTGTTATTTCTGCTGATTTCTGTTCCCTTTCTGTGTCATGTTAGTCTAGATCCTGCACAAAAATAAAATCATTTCATTCTTCAGAACATTTACACAAATACAACTGAACAAGACGCTCATCAAGAAATACAAGGAAAATATATAATACTGATAGCTTTGGCTGCAACCCATTTTATGTCATGTCATTTTATGTTTTATTGCAGTATGCAAGACTCAATTCAACAAAGAGCAAGTTTAGAAAAAAAATGTTTTAAGAATGACATCTGTTCCTGCAAAAGAGATCATTTTTAGTTGATTTTGTTTAAGAACTGAGAATAAAACAAGCACAATTTAAAGAACTCAAATGATTTTGTCAGCATTATAGTGATAATTGATTATGTAAAAATTGTTTGAAATGCCTAAAACTGTTATTATTTCTTTAAGAATAAAATTTTAAAGCCTGCAAAATCATAATGATCCACTGCAGACGTAAAATGGCATCTTTATTCAGCAGTAAAAACCGACACAGCACAAAAAGAAATTGCTGTAAAGTAAAAGTAGAAAATCGCAGCTTTAACTTTCAGTTCTGAGGAAGCATGTTTTCAGTTTTGTTCCTTAGACTGGCCTGCAGCAAAAACCATGACCTACAAGCATGAAACTGTCTCTTACTTACTGGTGTCAGTGTAGGATTTCACTTTGTGGCAGAGTCTACCAAAGCTGCACGTTCACATGTCAAGACGTGCCGACAGCTCACTTACTTGCAACTATGTCATTCAATCTTCAAGCATGAAACTCCAATTCCTGGTCATATGCCGCTAAACAAACATGACAATAATTCATCTGGCTGTCCTGCAAGCTGTGGGGAGTCCAGGGAGAAGTTCCAGATAGGGCTCAGCCCTGAGAGGAAGAACTTACAACATATGGGGGAAAAAAGCACAGACAGAACTATTTCATGACATGACAAGAAGAGTATTTTTCATCTCTAAAATATTTCAAGAGGTTGTGTTTATATTTGTCATTTATGTATGAAAGCATATTCACAATACATGTGCGCCTTTTTTTTAATTTATTTATTTTACATTTAGCATTTATCCAAAGCTACTTGCAGTGGCACCAAGGGTCTTGCTTAAGGACCTAACTAAAAGGTGTTATTATTCGTCCCCTGGGGACCAGATGGATGCTCTGCCAACTGACCTATCCAGCTGCCATTTTTATGTTTTATGTAAAGTAATTTTATAGCTTTCATACAACCAAACCAACTAAAAACAGCTCCTCATTGGCAGGTCTACATTGTGACAGCAACCTATAATCAGGATAATGAAAGTTTAAAACTGACTTAAAAACAAATATGCAGCTGGGGTGTAGATGTGTTGTCACATTTCAATTTATTACATCTTAATTTTGTTTTTATAATGTGACAATTTAAGAATTATTCAACTTTGTTTGGGATAACCCATGCTGAAAAATGGCAGCAACACAATTTACTTAAGAAATAACTTTATGTGTTATATTAGATTAAGCATTAAACAAAGTCCATGAGTCGTTTGGGTTTTTTTTGTACTTTGATTTGAGCTGTAAATGCCAATAATTCTTAATGCATTTTATTTGTATTAAACACTGGTTCAACTCAAACTGGTGTAGTTCCATCTTAATGATTTTTTTTTTTTTGCTCGAGGTGAAATATATGTTCACTCTCCTTTTGCTGTTTTTAGCTTAACAATTGCTGGACGTTTCCAACAATTGCCTGTCCAGTTGTTGAGGGGGTGGGGTTGTTTTTATCTAATTTTACGGTGATATGTTAGCCCCCTATTTATTTTTGGAAACATCTTTAAGGTTCCTTCTTTGTGTCAATAAAGTTCTCATTATGCCATTTTTGCTGGGGTGTTAGATTAAAAATAAATAAAACTAAACTCTGGATTATTCAATCATAAGAATAATCTACAAAGTACAAAGTAATTTACTTCCATGTTGTATCCAGAGGTGTAATAAGCTGCAGCTTCAGCCTACACTTTTTTGGTCGATGATTTGTTTCTTCAAATTGAAATTATTTCGTGATTAATAGGATTTGTTTGTTTACTTGGTTTTGTTGTTGTTTTGGAGAAAATTTTGAATAACTGAATTTTTTTTAATTGAATTTAATTGAAAATAAAATGTAGTATGAATACCCTTTATTTAAATCTCTAGGGCTGCACAATATAAAGAAAAGATGGAATATGTGATATCATTGTGGAAAATTGCCTTGAGAATGTGATAATTGAGATATTTAAACAAGTCTTTCAATATATGGTGCAATCCTAAGGCATATTAACAAGGGCTGCATTCCATTTCTGTTCATGCTAGTTAAATGTAGAAAATGGACAAAAACTGAACTTTATTTATTTGGAATGCAGCCCTCACTACTCAATCTGTGCTTCTGAAATCACAATAATGATACATTTTCTATACACTGTGACACAGAAACACCTCCACACCACTGGGAAACTGATCCAGTTCTTACAGCTGTTTCTCCAGATCAAGCTGGCCCATCAGCACTGATCTGTATTTGCATACAACCTGGGTTGTACACATGTGGAAGGAGGCGGAGGGCAAAGGACTCAAACAGCAGTGGGAAATGGACAAAGGTTAGCAGCTCAGGGACTCTAATTAAACACTTGCTTGGGTGAGCATGCACGATGGCTGAGTCAGGACCCCATGATGATTGCGCCTACTTGTAAACACTCCCTCTATTGGATCCTGGCCGTGCCAAACAGCTCTGTGTCACATGAGAGGCCTGCTTGGAGTCATGGTGGGCCAGGATCCTATTCTTAGATGAAGGAATGTACACAGTGGCCTCATGGCAATCTGCAGCACCTAACGGGAAAACCTTGTCATTTCTCTGTGTCATGCTCCTTTCCTAACGTTTCACTGGATATTCACTAAACTCTTTTCCTTCTCTACTTTATGATTTTTATCTGGATAGACTGAGAAGACACCGTGGACATTAATGATGCTGTGTGAGCAGGAGGTAAAGTTTAACCATTAAAAATGTTACTTGTGACTTGATATTAGGTTCATCAGGCAAATGCTAATCTTGAATCATTCAGTTACATTCCTAATATATCATTTAATGTTTTAATAAAACAGTCTATTCTTCTATCTGTTTAGAGAGTTTTAACTTTTTAATCTTTTTTGATTATGAGTGCTCTTTGGTAAATTTAAAGGAGTAGGGGTCAGTGTGTACTTCATGTTATTTTACCTGACTTATCTGTGTTAAAATGTGAAAAGAACTTTTATTAACGAATATAAAGTAATAGTATGAGAATATAAGAGCAAAATATGATCAGTTCATCAAAAAATCATTGCTGACCAACTAGAAGATATTCCGAGTGATTTAATTACATCAATTCATTAGATTTAGTTTTGAAATTGTGATTTTATCAATACATAAGCACTGTTTCATTACCAGCAATCTGAGGTAAAACAGCCTGTTGCGATATGCCACTGTCAGCCACTCGCATTTAATGATACAAATAATGATTAGTCTAAATACATCAGGCAGGCTTGGCCCCATAAGTGGGAGTAAATCAGTGTTTGAAGCAGAGATGATTAGAAGACTTACGGTTGCTAATAGTCAGCTGAAAATCGTGGCAGATCATCAAAGACTCTTCCACTGGGGATAGTGAGATTGTAGCATGAGAGAGGAGGAGAAATGGTAGAGGAAAAAACATAACATGTGGAAAACAGCAACAGAAGTTGTGTGGGAGACACGGGTCCAGAGGGACAGATTCAGAGTGATGGAGAGACAAACACAGATGGTCTGTTGACACAGTCTTTTAATGTTAGCCGTGACGGGCAGCTTGATAACAGATGTGGCCTAATGGTGGATGGGTGTACCAAGATCATTTAAATAGACTTTAAAATAGAAGTGAGGGAGTCAGTGATTCATATTGAGGACAGCTGCTCTGTAGGAGTCATAAATGAAGGGCTTTCCTATAAACCAGAACATGAGACAAAGTGTTTCACCTGCTTGAATATTTTTATTTCTGTTTCCATTAAGTAAAATTCTTTGCAATATTTCAGTGATTTTCCATTTATTTGGGGCATAGTAAATCATTCAAATGTCAAACATTTTTTATGTAAATTTTATAGACATGTGGCTTTTAATAAACAATATACTATTTCTGTAATTATTTCCCTAAGAGATTGTTGTCATTTTAGATAAAATTACATTTTTTCTATGTTTTAGCCTCACTGTAAAGAATGATATATGCTTAATGTTTGACACAAGAAAACAGTTTTCAGATTAAATCTGCAGGAACTACCATGTTTACTTCAAATCACCTTAGTCCAGAGTTTTTGCTTGTTCTTGTAAAAAAAAAAAAAAGATCTGCTACATCAAAACTATCATTTTGACCTGGTTAAACAGGCAAGAAGTGTAAAAATCAAAACACATTCATTAGAATTAGTACCAAGACAAAAAAACAATTATGCTCATTTTGAATTTGTACCAGAAAAGTTGAGACGGAGATACGTTTACCAATTTGCTGCTTCACTTCTTCTGTTTATAACAGATAGCTGCACTTGATTTGAAAGATTTTTATCAAACTTATGAATGCTGGTCTGTTAGCAAGTGTGATGACCGCTCTCCTTATTACCTAGGAGAATGTGGTATCTTTGATCTCCAAGAAGAGTGTTAGATATTAAATCATTAAAATTTACATTTTCACACCCTGCCTTAGGTCATCTTAATCAATTTTGACCCAAAGAAAGTGGTTATAGATTTGAGTCTAACAAAAAATTATAATCACACATCCTGTATTTGGTGAAATCTCTAATATCTTTATGACTGTGCATAGAGAAAAAATAAAATATTTCTTAAAATGGTTTAACTTTAGTTCACACAGTCTTCTTTTTGTACCCAGTCTTATAAGAGCATAGGAGTATTGTAATAATGTTATAAGAGTATTGTAAAATAAAAATAAAAACTTTAAACAGAGCTGTTTGAGCATTGAGAAGGAAACATAACATTTGAATTAGTAGTGAGAAAATTATTGCATGAGACACAAATGATCATTCCACATAGTGTGTATTAGTTGTATAGTTTCATCCACTTCTCACTCAGAAATCTGTGTTCCTTCTGTTCTGCTTTCTACAAGATGGCATTTAAATCGCAGAAAGATTTCTCTTTCAAAGACTCTGAACTTCCCTGCCACCTGCTTGGCCAGCTCAACATCCTTCGGCAAGAGCGTATCCTGACAGATGTCCTGCTCTGCACTGAACATCAGGAGATCCCCTGCCACAGGAACATCCTGGTGTCCAGCAGCCCGTACTTCCGCGCCATGTTCTGCAGTAACTTTCTGGAGAGCAGCCAAGCTCGTGTTTATCTGAAGGGAATCTCTTCAAATGTGCTTTCTGGCATTGTGGATTATGTTTACACAGGCTGCATCACTATCAACATGGAGATTGTTCTACCACTCATGCAGGCAGCATCCATGCTTCACTATGGAGGTCTCTTTGAAGCCTGCTCTATCTTCCTTCAGGAGCAATTGAGTCCAGAGAACTGTCTGAGCATGATCAGGTTGTCTGAGATCCTTCACTGTGAGAGTCTGAGGGAGCGGGCCAAGGAGATGGCTGTGAGGTGTTTCTCTGATGTAGCTGCAACAGAGGATTTCTGTGAGCTGTCTCTTCCTGAGCTCATGTGTTACCTGGAGGATGATCGGCTTTGTGCTGAGGAGGAGCAAGTGTTCGAGACCCTCCTGGCATGGATCCACCATGACCCCTTCTCACGGTGCGGTGCCATCCATGACCTCTTCAAAAAAGTCCGCCTGCGCTACATCCATCCAACTTACCTCTTCCAGTTCATTGCCAATGATCCACTGGTGCAGTCCTCCACCCTCTGTACTGAGATAATTGAGTCAGTTCGCCGTCTTATGCTCGCAGCCAGTGCCAAGTGTAGCCGTGAGCTGAAGCCCCTTTGGACAACACCCAGACGTTATACTTGTAGAGAGACACTGGTGGTGGTCGGAGGACGCAAAAACAATGAGCAAACTTCACGGGAAGCACTGCTGTACGATGAAAGTACTCATCGATGGCAATGGTTGGCCAAGCTCCCTCTGCGCCTCTACAAAGCAGCATATGTGTGTATTCACAGCATCCTCTATGTGCTCGGAGGGCTCAGCCTCTGCATGACTTCAGGTGACAGCTCAGTCAGTTCCACAGTTTACACACTGTCCCTCAAAACTAACCAGTGGAGGACTGCTGAGCCCATGTTGGAGCCACGGTATGCCCACCAAAGCGTGTCCTACCTGCACTTTATTTTTGTGTTGGGAGGCATTGGGGTGGACAAGCGAATCTCTCGGTCAGTAGAGAGGTACAACAGTATGTTCAATCAATGGGAGGCCATGGCGCCGATGCCCACAGCAGTGCTCCATCCAGCTGTTGCAGCCAGTGATCAAAGAATATACGTTTTTGGAGGAGAGGATGCCATGCAGAACCCAGTCAGGCTCATTCAGGTAGAGATTCCAGAAATTTTAAGGTGTTGAACTAAGATCCTGTGAATTATCTTTTCTGTTGCTTCAGTAAACAGGCTGAATGTTGATGTGTGTGTTGTGCCACAGGTGTATCATATTTCTCGTAACTTGTGGTCCAGGTTGGAGACAAGAACAGTGAAAAATGTCTGTGCTCCTGCTGCTGTAATAGAAGACAAGATCTACATCATAGGGGGTGAGTCCACACATTTTATTGATAAGCTGTTGTAGATTATTTAGTTGCAGAGGACTTTTATTGTCTGCTCCATTATATTCCTTTATATGCTTTCTGGACTTTTAACTTTAATTCTGTGCATGTTTTTTTGTTTGTTTGTTTTTTGCTTATAAACACTCCGCCCACAAGCCACAAAAAAGAAGAACTACATAGCTGTTTCTATGTAGTTGTGTTTTAATATCTGTTTTTGATTTGTTTTAGAAAATGTGAAAAATGAATGGTAAATAGAAATTGTAAAGATTGAAAAAAAAACTAACTGATAAACAAAAAGTTGCCAATTTTGCCCTTTTTCAAGAATGAATTAAATGCAAAGTGCAAGGAAAGTAATTAAATGCACTACTCTGAGTTGGCAAACAATAAATTCACATCACTGATCAGTATCCTCCCAGATAATATATGACAGTCCAGATATACCCAAAGTTACTACTATTCCCATATTTACTGATAAATAGCTCTCTCCAATTTCCTATATTGGATATCCTCTGCAGTAAATGTTTCCTCCTTAAGGTTTGTTTAACTACATCTTTTATTAAATTACATCCCTATCCTTACCACTATTCTGTGGCAACAGTGTAGCTTACTTCAAAAACCACTTCATGTCTGCTCCACTATTAAATTAAAGCCCAGTAAATGACAATATAGAGAGGAAGCTTAAAGAGAAAAAGCTGAATTGATGTCTCAAGCATTTTTTTATAACATTGAACCTAAACATGTACACCTACTCCAGTGAATTATATACATATGTGCATAATATGGTATTTGACAAGCATCTTTGAAGTGTAAGTATTTTAAATTTTTGGTAGAGAAAGTTCTGATTTTATTCTCACATAGGGGATTTTTTGTGTTCAAAGTATTTTCTCAAAACAGCTGGATATTCTAGTTTATAATAAATGTTACAAAAACATATACAAATAGATCTACAACTATTTTTAGATGCAGAGTTGGCTTACTTCTGTAATTTTTCCTAATTCATGGTAAAACTCAACTAGAATCAGCTTTAAAAGAAGTTTGGTAGCTACTACTGCAGATTGAACCTCCTTAACCTTGACAGGATTAGCAAATTGACTACGTGTGAAAGTGCAATAAGAGACAGAACAAAATCATTTGTTTGTGTTCTGTAGCCAATGCACTTTAAATTTTTTCCTACAAGGCATAGCAAATATTTGCAGCGAGTTCTTTAAGGGACAGGTGATTATAAAATAGAGTTTTGTGTAGACTAATCAATGGACTGTTGTACTTTCAAGTCACTATAATATTAAATATCTCATCAAGTGTCAGTTGATGTTGGCTTAATAAAAAAAATCTAACTTCCAGGATATACCAGGAGAATGATTGCCTACGACACCAAAGCCAACAAATTTGTCAAGTGTGAGAATCTGAAGGAGCGAAGAATGCATCACAGTGCCACAGTGATCAATAATAAGCTCTACGTCACCGGAGGACGCATCCTCAATGGCCACGACGTCATTGAGGACTCGGACTGCTTTGAGTGTTACGATCCTAAAACAGATGTTTGGACCTCGAAAGGTTCCCTGCCATACAAGCTATTTGACCACGGCTCTCTGCCACTTGTCTGTGTTTCCAACAGACCTAACCCTCCTTGACCCCACTATCCAGTCAGCCACTTTGGGCCGAAGGCTTCACTGTGTGCTCTTCACCTCTCCTTTGCCATGATTTATTGGTCGCTACCTACATAAGCAGGAAGCCATTTCAGGCTGACAGCATTCCTTCACGCAGCTGAGTCTCTGCCACAACTTAGCGGCATGTTCGGTCGGGCTGACTTTTATTTGAATCAAAGAGGAGCCCGTGAAGAGGTGTTATTCCTGAGGAACTTGGTGTGGAACTGAAGTGAAATCCCCAGAGATGATGAGAGGTATTGATAGTCACCCAACAAGCACTTGTTCAGACACATGTCATGCAAAAAGCTTTTTTTCAGCAGATTCATTCAAGGCAAACCAAAAGTGTTAATGCTTTGATTTCTCTGGAATTTATACACAGGATATCAGTCAGTGCGGCAGTTTCATTTTTCTGCAGCAGTTAAACATGTCAGGAACTGTGTTTGGCCTAATCTATAAGCTTTGTTTGTCTTGTAAAACTGAATATGGCATGCGCTAATTTGCACTTCATAGATGGTAAATAATGCATTCCTCCTTGACCCACTTGTTCCTCTCAGAGTGCACTTGTTGATGAGAAACGTTGTTGCAGAGCACAAACAGAAGAGATAAAGCAGTTGCAGCAATGGTTAGATTTGATGAAATGCTGATAAAGAACAACAGATTTCCTCAAATGAAATGATCTGGCCCAACTTGATTCCAGTTTTAGGGCTTAATTCGTGGATTTACAAGACTTGTTCTGTGAATAGTTGTATAAATGTTTTGTTTACTGCATACCAGAAGTCAAATAAAATTTAGAAAAAGAAAATTCTCTGCACATAAAGAAATTAGTTGTTCAGTGGTGGTTTACCTTTGATTTCACTGTGCATGTAAGCTTTGCTGGACAAGGAAAATATCTTCACAGCCAGTGTATGTTGATGTAAGGACATGTGACAATCTGCCTGGGGATGATGCAGTGTTGTGCTTAGTGCACACAGGGGTGGAAGTGGTGTTGGGGGGATTTTCAGCATTTGTATCTTTGTTCTGCATCCCACTTTGTCCTCTTGGATCATGCATTCACAGCTGCACTCCAGCCCCTGGCCCTGGTACAGCCATGACAACACTAATGTTACTCTCTTGGGGGATTCATGTGATGCATATTCATCTTTTTGGGACTGCATCAATGATCAAATGTATTATGAGCTGCTCTTACTTGCACATTTGAGTCATTGTTTCTTAAAAGTGAAAAGTTTTTTTTTGTTGTTGAAAAAAATATTTTTACACTGATTCCTGGGTGAGTCGTTTTTGCTTTACTAACTACTATTTAGTTGAACTTTGCTTCGGTTCTCCATTTGTTTGCAAACTGGTCGATACCCAAGGAAACATTATGATAGATGCAAACATGTTCTGGCTATCAAGTTACAAATGTGCCAAATCTCATTAACTACCAGCACAACATCCACTTTCTTAATTATATTTAACCTAGGTGTGATAAGGATATTGTGAGTACACTGTGTTTTAGTTACTATGTGACTGACGTGCAACCTCTTGACCTGTCAGGTCACATTACCTTCATACACCGTCTGGTATGAAGAGCACCACATGTAGGCTAAATATCCAGTTACCAGAGCCCTCCCTGAAAGACTCTCTGTTTGTATGGTATACATGTAAAGATGACTTTAGAGGAAGAGATCAGATTACACTCTTGCATTTTAATCTGTGTCCATTAGCGTAGAAACACCGAAAGCAGCAACCAAAAGGAAATTTCATCACGCAACGCATTAACAAGCACAGGCTGTCACAGAGTTAAATGGCTCCTTGTTAGCCGGGTCATTCTAAATGCCTCACAACAGCCTTCTGTCTGTGTATCTGTTGCTGCATTTGATAACTGAGGCCTACGTGAAATTCTATCCAGCCACACACACACACACACATTGTGAGCTAAAATTTCTAAACTACATCGACACAGACAGCAGCAGGTCTGAATGATTCATCATCAGATGTCATGTGCTCGTCTCAGCCACCCAGAGCAGCACCAAGGATCAGCACCACTGAGCTGCTGCTAAATACACAGGCTGTTTAGCCGTTTACTAACTGTTTGCTTGCTGCCTTTCCATAGAAACCAGTGTGTGAGGGTCACCCTTCAGGGAGGTTGTGGTGTGGCAGGTTATTTTCAGTGTCTGTTACTAGCCCATCAAGGGATGGCATTTCATTGCCTATTCTGTGTGTGCAACCAGACAGTTACTGTAATTATGATTAGTATGAACCAGGAGTAGGAAAATGTTCTGCAACTCAACTGCACCACTGTAAACTTTACCTTATGCTCATTTGTTTCTTTTAAACAAGCCAAAAGAAAATTCTATATTGTACATTTGAAAGTGTAATGAAATCATTTTGAATACTTGGATACTGCTAAAGCTATAGGGAAAAGCCTAAAGAGATAGAAAAATTATATAAGCTTGTTTCAGAGGATGCTGAGGTGTTTAGTTTAAAATGCTATTACATATTAATATTTAACTATTAACTGGACGCTGTTGTGACACATGCAGAAAGTGGTTCAGTGTTGCAATGAAGAAATTACTTACAAATAGATTTTCAGTGGAATCTATGAATTCTACAATCGTTCTTTCTACTGAAGATGCAGAAATCCTCAAAATTTTAATTGCTTTGTCTATTTAACTAGTAGTCTTAAATTGTTTAGTCACTTGTCCACTCAGTCTATCACAGGGTGGTGAATGTCTATTCCTCTTGGACCTCTGACAAACCCGGCCTCTCTTGCATGCCTTTTTCCTCCAACTTATATTGTTCTGCTTAACCCAGTTAACTGTGATATTTTTCCAGATGTCTTTATTAGCTTTACATGACTAATCCAGTCCATCATTGCCCGTCTCAAAGTTTTTGAAGCATGTTGCTGGCATCAGTTTTAAATTAAACTTTGTTTTTAAAGACAGTGATTAAAATTTCAGTGTCATTCTTTCATGTTGTCTTTCTATTATTTACAAATCAGTAATAGAAAAATTTAAATCCTAAATTAAATCCTCACTGGCTTGTTTTCACTGGCTAATATGACCAACAGTGGAACAGAAATGCTGAGATCTGTGACGTATATTTTATACTTTAAGCTGTGACTATCAGCTTTAAGTATACGGTGAAGTACCCTTTTCAAGTTACTTGCAAACAAAGAAAAACAAAGATAAAATGATAAACCTTGTACAGGACAGAATATATAGGACTAGTTCTGCAAGTTCTACTAATGCAACCCACCTTAACAGACTAAATATGAACTGCCTGCAATATCATTCTGCTACCACCAGATGGCAACAAACACACAAAGCGGTGTCTTTTTCTTGTGTTTGCATCTCCCTCTACTGTCTAAACACACTTTGTACATCCAGTAGGGGCCTTGTATTGTTCTCCATCTGTGAAGCTTTTGTGCAATTTGCCACCAAGTTTGAAATTATGTAACAAGGTAAGTGAGTCTAATGTAAGAATCCTGATTTTATTTTAATTTCCTTGATAAAAACAGATCACAGTACAGCATGCACACATTCCTTACAGAGATCTAAAATAAAACTGGTCAGATGGACTGTTTACTGGAACCTGGCATCATTGTTAAACACGCTGGTTAGGTTTTCTGGTGACTTGGTAACATCTGTCAGAAAACAAGCTGTCTGTGATAAAGAGAAGAGAGAAATCACTTGAGAGGGATAAAGACTTCGTGAAGAATAATTAATGACAATTCTACTCTTAAATTGTCTACATTCAATTCTGATGAGCATTTTAAGTAATTACTTCCTTTGAAACAACCAGCAGCCATTCACACTGTCGATCATGAAGAACCCTGGCAAATGGCACTGGCAAGCAAATGTTTTACATATTACTGTTATTAAGACAAAAATCACAACATAAACAATAAATTGGTCCATTAAAAGTGCTATTTGTGATAGGCATGTTAACACTGAGGAGTATATAAACTATACAAAAGGAAATCAAATCTTTGAAACCACTTTAACATAAACATAATACTAATAAAGTTTTCACTCTACAGGCAGAATTCTTCAATTTTGGTGAAATTCTACTTTGACTTTTATTTATTTTTTATATTAAATTTAATTTTGAAATAATTAAGATTTACAGCATGTACACATTCACATAGCCTTCGTGTCTGTGCTTCTGCTGTCCACTTTGGAGCACAGAGGAGGCAGAATTACTTCAGATTACCCTAAAAATTTTCCCCATTTAGTTAAATCACACATATGTACAATAGCTCTATAACTACAAAGGCATTCAGAGATATAAATTACATTTTGGCACCAGGCACAGGACTGAATAAACATTTTAACCAAAAACTAAAACCCACCCAGAAAAATAATTAGACCATTTTAACTTAACACGTCTCAGCAATGTAAGATAATAGAAAAGATGCATTCAATTCGACTAAGAAGTTAAAGATGTAACATTTGGCATAATTGTTGCTGGAAGGAAAAGTAAGGGGCAGGGGACAGACAGAGACATGTCAGGAGGCTCTACAGTGCATTTCTGTCGGTTATTTATTCTTCCTGAGTGCTACAAGTAAACAGGAGCTGGGGAAACTTTTGATAGCTAACATTGGTTGGGCTCTTGCACTATTTACACATTACAAACACGTTTGGCTTTTTGTTTAATTTGATTCACAAGGGTGAGCAGCTTATTTTATCCAACATACCCTGAATTGCTGTTGCCACCAGAAGGAAAATGGCAGCTTCCATTAGTTTTGATAATGTTAACTTTTCCTGAGAGGGGAATCTTTGCTAACTTTAGGGTGATATTAACTTGTTCCATATTAGCTTCTATTTTTGCTTAACCTTTCCACATCCAAAATGGTAGGATATCTTCACTGAGACTATCCACTGGGAGAGGCTTTAATCAAAGTGCACAGGGTGGTCCATCGTTCTACACCTCATTGATGGTGCGCTCCGAGGGCCGGAAGTTGATCGAGTTGGACGATGACATGTAGAAAGATTGGGTTTTGCGGTTGAGACGGGCCCGCTTCGTGGCCACGCAGAGGCTGCGTTTGCTGGAGGAGATGATCTCTGTGATGAACTTTTTACAGTCTACACAGACCTCCATGGTGACCCAGTCTTCTGTCAGCTCTTTAGGCAGCTCTGGCTCGTCCTCGGACCGCCCATCTTTGCTGCTACTGCTGTGCTTGGAGAACCTAAATATAAAGACAATTTTTAATTGCTTATCTATAGTTAACATGTCTCTCACACCAAATTTACTTGGTAATTCTAAAATAACCAACTTGTAAACACTTCTGCGTAGGCTGTGTCGGCTGTGTCCAGACCCAGATTGGTGCCTCTCTGGTTCAGCTGGAGCAGATGTTGTGCCAGCGTCTTCTTTAGCCATGGCGCTGGGACCCAAAGAGTAGATGGGTAAAGTGGAATAGGGCTTAGATGGCAGCCGCATCTGAGGTAGAGAAAAAAAATAAAAATAAAAGAATCAGTACACAAAAATAACTAAAGATGTTCTAGTAGTTTATGAAGCACCAGTTGAGTTTTGCATAATAGACAGGTGTCAAGAGCTGTTGATAGTTTTAAAAATATTTAACAGCTTCCTACCTTTTTAGAGCACTGGGAGCACACTGGCCTGGAAAAGACAAAACAACCATTAAGCTGGATGTTACTGAACTAAGGCTGTACATAAGAGCGCTGATTAAACATTAAGCATCACTGTTTAAAGTGTTCCATCTTCCTTTTTTGCACATTTTCCCTCCCTTTTAAATTCACGTCTTCACTAGTCATTAAGTAACCAGACTTGCATGGACTGGTGAGCATTTTTCCACTTTTTACATTTCTAATATTGCTACATGATATCACAAGATAACTCATGTGAATTCTTACAGCTCCCTCTAGAGGCTCTGCAAAACCCTCAACTATGCAAAAGAACTCTGTAAAATCTGCAGGACCGAACAGTTCTACAGGCTTTCTAAAGGGTATGTGAACTGAGGAGTTCTCTGAAAAACACACCTTCATGGGGTTTTCATTTGGTTTAATAACAGGAACACTGAGGTGCCTTGACTTACCTTTTGCAGAACTGGCAGGTGTAGGACCAAGTGAAGAGGGAAAACCTTTTGGTTCGACATGAAAAGCAAAGCTAGAGAGGAAATAATTAAATGAGAAAACTGTATTTGATGCATTAAATTAAAAAGAAAAAAATAACTGATTTACTTAACATGAGGACTCTAACCTTTCCTTTCTTGAGAGCGTTGTAGATGTCTTTGTACTGCTGAAACTTCTCCAGCTCGGCTTTGACGAGAACCTGTCTGATGTGCATCACCTCCTCCACCGTCAGAGCCAGACACTCCACTGGATAACAAAACTCCTCCTGCGGGAAACACATACCTCGCATAAGCTTCACTTACATATACAAATGAAAAAAGGCTTAATCCAGGGCCCCCTTTCAGAAAGCGGGTTTAGTGAAAACTCTGAGTTAGTTTACTCCGAGTTAAGGGAAACTCTGGGTTTTCGGTTTCACAAAGCAAATTCAGTGTAACTCTGAGTCAGTTACTGTGGCAACAGACTCCATGAAGCTAACCTGCTCGCTGGCAGGTTTTCTCCAACTAACCCCGAGTTTCTCCTCTTTAGCTGCAGACTGAAGGAAGTGTAAGACATTGCGTGTCCTTTTCTTGAAGAGCCAGTTGACATCGAAGCACAATTACTACGTCGGGAAAGGGGGATCAAACCCCGCTTGGATGTTTTATCATTCCCACATGATTTTTTTTTTTAGCGTGATCGTTTTTTCTGCACAATTGATTATGTATCTGAACTATATTCTCAGTAACATTTCAAACATTAACAAGCATGTGGGTTAATTTCAAAGTGGACAATAATAAATACTGGTTAACAGCATTGGGATAGCTTAATTAAACCCTAAAGAAAACCTAATTTCTAATTTTGGTGCCTGCTGGTTTGCACCTGCATATTAAAAATGCACACACGTGGGTGACGCATTAAATAAACCTGAATAAATTAGTGATGAAACACAATAAAAGCAGATACTTCTAACAAGTCGACTGCATAGTAAAATTATGCACTTGTAAAGATGCGGAGTTGATTCTGATTTTGCATCAGGATGACAAGAGGGAAACATAAAGGGTTGATTGTCAGGGCACAGATGGCAGCTTCAGTCACAAAGAGGCTCAACTAGCTGATGTTTCACTAGGAACAGTGACTGAAGTGACATCTGCATTTAGATATATGGGTAAGCATCTGTAAATAGGATCAGACATTATGGTCTACAGCTCATTTGATGACCGTGATGCTTGTGCATTAGTGCGAGATACATTGAAGCAGAGAAATTTTTAATACGTGGAACACTCGAGATAAAAAATAATACTGCTCATAAATCGACTCAGCTATTTTCTGCCAGCTCACATTCTTGTGCTGCCGCTACTGTGTTGCTTTTTTCCAAAATATATGGTCATATTCTGCATATGCATTCATTAATATTTCTAACTCCTCTGGAGCAAAATGGGAGTAGCGACTCATTTTCACCTGTTGCCATGGTGAATCGTGTTATCAGTGTTCCATTAATGAGGGCTTTTTATCTGCCCATGCACGCGCTGGACTCAGGAGTTAGTTAACTCAGAGTTGATTGAATTAATAGTTATCAGCTGTTCTGAAACCGAAAAACTCTGAGTTTGACAACTCAAAGTTGGTCAACACAGAGTAGCGCTTTTAACTCAGTTTGTTGAACCCGCTTTCTGAAACAGGGCCCTGATATGCAGCAATGATAAATGGCATCTGTCGCCAGTGACACCAACACCACAGCTGAAAGTGAAATAAAAGCAGCCGCTATTCACCACTTCACCATAAGACAAAACATGCAGTGATATGGAGATGGTGGAGAACTTCTACATGAATGACGCATCATTAACAAAGTGACAATGAAACATAATGCTGAACTTCCAGGTGATGCAAAACATCTACTATTTTGGTGGTACCCAGCTTTTGGCTATTAATAATCTCATTCACAGTTCCTTTTTCCTTAATTCTTAGCCAGATATTGAAGATAAATTATCATACTTTATTCAAATTTAATGTTTAATAGCCAGTATTTTCAAGTGGATCCCCAAAATGTTGCAATTGGAAGCCACACCTGGAAATCTGCAAATCAACAGTTGCAGTTGTGAATGTTTACAGAGCCCTTCTCCCTTATGTATCTTCTTAACGTTCCTTGAGCTGTTACATCACGTTGTGCCTTTACACAGACATGACACAAGGTCCCATTCATGTAAAACCAGTCAATTAAATTACACAGCGCTCTGGATGGTTTCCCCACACAGCACTTTTGATGGTACAATTTGATGATATGCAGTGACAGTGACATACCGTGCCCTTAGCAGCACTGGCGGCTTCCACCTGACCGACAGACAGAGGGAACAGGACATTGGAACTTAAACAGGACCTTACACACAAATAAGCTAATCACATGCAGTATGTCTGGTAAAATTTAAAATGAGGTCTCGATCCGTTAAAGGATATTTTCAGAGACTGTTATGTAATAATTTACAGCCAACTTTGTTAAAGGTTTATGACAACAAACCTAATATGTATAGCACTTCTGTGTTTGAATACTAAATGTATTTATATTACAACCCCAAATAAAAAAAAAGGGGCAGTATGACAAATATTAATATAAAAAAAAACAAAACGCAATGATTCCTACATTGTTCAATCATTCATTCATTGACTTCTTTGCAGATACTATGAACTGATAATATTTGACCCTGGATAAAAATGACTCATGCAGTGCTGTCTGATGGACTGAATCACGAGTGTACAGCTTAGACTTGCACCGCTGCAAAGTAGCACTATGTAATTTTATGAGCTTAAAACTCCGTGTTCGTGCCTTTATTGATGGCAGTTATTTATTAAGTACATTCCTAGAGTCGTTGCTGCCCAGCAGCGTGCCGAGGCTGGAAAACGGGACTTCACAACTTCCACTTCAAAGATGCTAAGTCCCGTTACAGCTGAGTTGTGCTTTACTCACCGCATCACATGCTAGCAACTGAATATCAACACACTGGCTACTTTGAACACGCCCCCTCAACAAAGAACTGACTTTTAATTGCTGGTAAGAGCTTAGAGTGCAGGTAAGATACAAGATGGATGCTGAATTAGCCGTGCTTAGGGCACGCTTGCTGGAGAGCTTCTTTAAGCCCGATTTTCCAGATTCTTTTAATGTTTTAATCATATTTTGCATTGAAAAGAAAATAAGATATAAATCTCAACTAATCTCTATTTTTAAAAAAATTTGCAATTATTCATATTAATTATTGACAAACTGGAGATTCTTTGCCCATCCTCATTCCTCAAACACCCAGTCTTTCATGCTGCTTTTATATCAAAATCATGATTACAATCAACTGTTAATATCCCCTGATTGAAATTACTTACAAATAAATAAATAAATAAAACTACCCAAACAGTTTATGTAGCAACTCTTGCAAGCATTGCATCCAGAAGTGTATATTTATTTATCAGCAACAACATGAATATTTTGGGCTCATGCTGTCTGTGATGGGATAAAACTCAAACTAAATGCAAGAATTACTAACTTTCTTTTCTCTCTTTTCTGCTTTGGGGTTGCTCGTGAACAGTTATTCTATTTATTATGTAGAATGACATCCAATTCAGAACAAGAAAAATGCTTTAGAAATACAGTTAATTTAATGGCGATGATTTAAAAAGCATCTCACATCATCCATCTTAAAAGGAAGATTGTTTACTTTATGGCAGCCTCATCTCCAAACTGCCTTCTGTAAGATGCATCAGACACAACGTCCACCGCTGCCGCCTTATAATTAAAAAGTGTCTACAACTTACACCTTCCTGCTGAATGTTTCCCCAGCAGCCTCTCTACTGTCCACCCCCATCATACCATATTCCTTTTATTTTTCCTCAGTTTCTTTTATTATTAGGAATGCTATTAAAATACAAAAATAATTAAAAACAAACAAACATGGTGATGGTTTAGAGGGCATGGACAAAGTTACCTTAGCACTGGGATCCCCTGTCAGCTGCCGCATTAAAGAAAATGGGACAAAACTGCAATAAGTCTTTTAGACAGTCTGACTAACCAGCCTAACATCTTAATAAAATCAGATATGAGGTATCAGAAGGGGAACAGAACGACTACAAAGATGTTATTGTTTTACATTAAGTGAATAAGCTCAAGCCTTAATACAAATATGAAAGCTTTAAGCAATTTTTAGGTAAGTGTTTGTTAAAAAACAAAAAAGTGAGCTCACAGTGAAAAATATAAATGAGAAAGGTGATGTAATCAATTGCTAGTTGCTTGTGGCAACAAATAACAGTGGTCACTAATTTGTTTGCAAGCCACTCTGTGAAACTATAATTTAAATTTAATGTCCGTTTTCAGGCTGACCTCAGAGCCTCTGGTGTAGCACCTCAGGCTTAGAATTATAAAAGTGAGAATAAACCCATCCTACTGCAGCTGTCCTGTGGTTTCAATTACATCCCATCAACCTCAGTAGAATCATGCGACCAGCACAGAGCAATGCTGAAAACCGGTGACCTCATTGTAAACAAATAACCAGTCACAGGACTGAAAGAAATTCTGTGGATATTTAGTACATTCACTAATACTGTTGGGTCAGGCCACAGTAATGGCTTCTACTCAAGTCAACAAATCCTTCAAAACACATTTTTAAAATAATATATATTACATTACAGGTTTTGATTTGATTAAACATCCTAGGGTTTGATATATTTGTTAAAAAAAAAAATAATAATAATAATTCTATTGCAAATGTGGAAGTAAATTGATCATGAGTTTAATTCTTTGTTTTAAAACCCAGGTGGGATGTGAAAGATTAACATACCAAAGACTTGGAGGTCTGTCTGGATGGTGGTACAAAAGGACGAATACAGGTGGGGGCCTCTTTCTCGATAGAGTGTCGCCTCTGTGGAGACTGACGCTTGTCTGGCTGGGGGGCGGCAGACATGGGCAGAAACTTTGGAGCAGCTGGAGATATGAGACATAAACAGAGTGCATATGCTATTGAACAGGTACCAGATGCTTTTGTGTTGACAATTTAGACATGCTTGTAAAGAACTAAAAATGTGATATGACGTTAGGTTGTACCATTCTTCCCCACAACGGATTCAGGAGACGTGTCTTCTATTAAAGACATGGACCTACTAGAGCTGCTCCTTGTGGGTTCCTCCTGTCAACCAAAATATAGCACATATGGTAACGATTACTCTAATTTATGTTCCTGTTCATTCTAAAAAACAAATCATTTTCAGTGTAAATATGTGCGTGACTGTGTTGAAGAAGCAGTAGACAACTTACATCAGATTCAGAACTCTCCAGCTCGGCCAGTGTGGGCGCTTTGAGCAGCCTCTTCCTCTGGCTCAGTGGCTGCGCTCCCTGATTGGGTCCGGCCGTTCCACTGGACAGAGACTGAGTGCTGCCAGTCAACTTCCTTTGTGCATCAGGAGTGTCTGTGTACCAAAGATGGATCATTCAACTAAAGGGTAAGGATATGTGTCCTGACATATCCAGCATTTATTGTTATGAGAAGTGTTATAAGTAAAAGCTGCATCAATTTATTTAACAGCTGACTATCAAGACTTCTGTGTAAACAATGACTGTCTTTATGTTTATACAATACACCACAGAGGCAGAATTGATGAACCCAGTCAAAGCTTCTGTCGCACATTTTCACTATGCGGACTAAATGAAGAAATTTGACATGCAATGGGGTGCTGCTTGATGTGCACTTTACCTGAACTGCGAAACAAGTCCTGAGGGGTGCTGAAGCTTTTCCCTGCACCTGCAGATAAAATAAAGGAAAATAACCTTATCAATAAATAAAGAAGCATGCATGAAAAAATACACTGAAATGTATCAAATGTGCAGCACTGGTCAACAGTAGCCATTGTAAATGTGCTTCATTAATAAACTTGACTTATATTTATTCCTAATGGCAGACTGGTACTACAGGGAGGAGGAAGACTTGACAGCAACAAGCATCTACGGGACCAGGTGTGAATGAACTGGATGCTGTGTTGTGGTCTACATTTAGCCTTAAAATGCTGTGTATAGCCAAAAGCACAGAGGGAGGAGGTATGTGAGGGAAGTGCCAGAAAAACAGAGAAAAACTATGGGTGCAGCCACAGTGCAAAAGCTTATTCACATCATCCTGTGAACGCTAATGCCACATTCAAACCATCATCTGCCATTCAGCAATGTGTCTGCATAAGGCTGCTGACAGCAAGGTTATGTAATATTTAATATTAGTCAATGAGAACAGATTAAGGTGACAAGCAGAGCAGACTGGCTGCAGATGTAGAGCTGTGATTCATATTCCTAACTGTCTTTGCTGTCCCTCAACAACTTGACCACAAATGGCCCCTGTGAACAGATACCACATCTGGATCTGGGGCGTCATCATTTATAGGTTTTACCTAAATTTATGCCCTTGCTCTTATGAGTTTATGTTCCATCTCCTTGCTGCCCCCGGAAATAGTCTCAATGATGGGAAATTAAATGAGAACCAAAATTTAAAAAAAAAAATCACAAATCCTGAGAGATCAACTTGCTCTGGGCTGACCCACCTTTCCTCAGGTACCTAATCTGTCATAATCAAAACAATCCAGTAAGTGACAGTGGTGTTGACACTTGAACGAGACAACCATGTAATAAAAGAAAAAAAAGAAAAATCATTTAAAACAGGGAGAAGCACAAGCTAATCCTAAAGATAGCCCAGACTGACACACATATCACATGAACACAACAGGTTCTATTAACTTTACCTGAAGAGTCAAAACTGTAAGACATGCTAAGAGGTCGCATGACTGACAGACATGCCCGTTCAGAGACATTAGATTGAAAAGGAAAAAAGAGAAAGCAAATAGAGGAAAAAGAAAAAGTTAAAATGAAGAGTGAGGTTAGTAGTCTGGTGACCATCAAGTACAGAGTAGACCATAAAAACTGGGCTTTGATTCTCTGAAACTGTTTCATAAAACTGTATGTTCTTCTATATGATTGATTATGTAACAATAGAACATGTTAGTTTCCTCTAGTCCCTTACAGAAAGATCATTGAGATCACTTCATACTACAGACTGTCAAAGTATTTATTTTTTCCTTTTTTATTAATCTAATAAAAGCTGTTAATGTGCTAAAACCCCAAGTCTAATTGAGCAATTATGACCTCGACATTAATTAAAAAAATGATTATCTACCTCCTATACAAGTAGATAATCAGCCTCTAAAGGCAGCAATTCATAACGAGGTATGCCAACAAGGTCCAAACAGGATATATATCAGTAGTGGCTACTTTAGCATAGTCAGGCTGAAAAAACAGCAAAAGGTTCGCTTCTGCAGCTGAAGCGATCCTTGTTTTTATACTCTGACTATTCTAATTAGGGGAACAGACCAGGGTTGTTAGCATAATCCTGCTGTATGTTTGTTGCTCAGAGTGAATATGTTTTGTTTATACCGCCATGCAGTGAGTTAACAGCTTTGCTTGTTCAGGTAGAGGTAAAGAGATTTCTTTAGCAAATAGTTAGAACAAAGAATAATAACATAACTAACTAAAGGTGTCTGAGTTACATCCAAAAGAATCTTCCACATGAACTCCACTTCAACATTCATTTCTGTTGTAAAATTATACACATTTCTGTGAGTTGAAGTCTCACCAAGTCGATTTCTGCGGATCATATGTGGCGAAACTGGTCTGAGCTTCCTCTCAGCTTTGATGTCCTCCAGCAGTCGCTCGTGGAGGCTCCGGGGACGTGGCGGATGGGGTTTCAGTTTACGGGCAGACACCTATCATGACAGCAGCAGTGAGTGCTCAGTTGCCATGGACAACAGAGAGATTTTATAGTGTTTGATCTGTTTCCGACTGGTATGTTGCAAGAACATTAAATGCTGAGGAACATGTGTCATCATGTCCCTCATCGTTTACACCCAGTTGTATGGCATTAATAGTAATATTTTTACCAATGTGCTAATGAAACATTCAAATATTTATGTCACTGTTTTCACAGCTGACCTAAATATGAATGTCAATTATTATAGTACCTACATGCTAGCTAACAGAGTTGTTTTGTTTTATGATTGAATTACAAGAAATAACTATTGAATACAGGTTGTTGTTGGGTTTTTTTAACTAAAAAGCAGGGCGGGTCATTCCCCGCCCTCTCCAACCTAACTTTCCTGTCAAGTAACTATGAGAATAAAGGTCACTAGAGCCCAAAAATTCTTAAAAAAATAAATAAATTTATAAAAAGCAACAAGATGAACATTTAGGGATTACTGATGTTGTTTTGCGCTACTTACAGGATTTAGAGGAGGTCGGGATCTGATGAATTCAAGAATGACCTCATGGGCGCTCTTCTTTAACCGTGGAGGGATGTCTCCATTCACCTGGAATAGCATTGTTTAATTTGATAATCAAATCAATCAGGTAAATACAGAAGTAAAACTAAATCATAATTTTAGATATAAATGTCAATGTGTAGAATACAGGAAGTATTTTGCATTAGCTTGTCATCGTGGTGGTTTTGCTTATTTTTAAGAAAACAGTTGAGCATTAATGAGTGGTTATGCTGACTCTCACCATGACTTTTCTTAGCTTGTAACGTTTGGAGCGGATGTCATCCATGAGCATTTCATATGGTGTGAGCTGATACTCTATGGGCAGAGGGTTGTATTGCCGCTCTTGAACCTTCTTCAACTTCACACCATTTCGTAGATCTCGCATGACCTGCACCCAGAAACATGCCTATACAAAGTATAAATAATTGTTGAAGTTTTGTTGCAGAAATATGCGTATTTCAGGTGGAGTTACTAACACATGTCTATGAATAAAATCTAGCAGTGGTTTAAAAAGATATTTTTACCCAATCCGCATTTTGAAGCTCATTGAGGTCTTTAACAGGCCCCCCTGGAGGATCACCTTCCATCTTCCGAAGGTTCTAAAAGAAAGAAAGCAAGAAAGAAAGAGCTGAGGTCATCTGTAAACAGCCGATATCATGATGTCTGGCTAGTTATCCAATTAATGGATGCCTCACGTTAGCATGTCAGCAGCCAGCTTGTCCTGTGTCGACATCATACCAGAGGAAATATAATAACCTAATAGTCAACTAACCACTGCAATTAATGTGTGACTCCCAAATCCTTTTTACACAATTGTTGACAGGTTACTGATTCAAATGTCAAAGTGCTACCAGACAGCCCTCACTGTTACCAAGCTAAATATATACATCATATGTACATACATTGCTTCATTATTATTTCAATAAAGCATCCATTTATTTTCCCCGCTGATCTGACCATTTAAACATCTTTCTAGACTGGCTAAAAATCCATCAGAACAAGCTGAATAATGACAGAAAAACAGCAACAGCACAGTCAACAAAAACAATGACTAATTTAATTTAAAATCGTGTGATATTTGGTGCTGCAGCAAGTTCCTTGTAGCCCAGTAGTCTAACTCCTCCCAGTAAGCTCCTTAAATTGATCTAATAAGGTTAAACTAGATTCTATAACCATGTATTATATAAGATAACTTGCATAAATCACGCCTGTTGCAACAGCTGGTTTGTACACACTATACAAACAAACTTATGTATAAATAAAAAAAACAATTTAATGTGAAAATATCTGCAAATTTTAACTTATCAGGTGCAAATTTAACATAATCGGGATGTTAAAAAATGGCAATGAGAAAAGAGCAGATGAACAACACATTATAAGTTAACACTTAAACCATTCACACTGAAATTAGAATAAACCCCAATCTACCATATTTGGATTGCCTAAAGCTGCTTATGATAAGGTCTATCTATTTGCTTAATTGTTGTCTTCTCATGCATTTTTCAGCTCATGATTTTAATTAAAGAGCAAATCAGAGCACGTCTTGGTAAACAGCGAAAATGCTGTCGCAGTTCTTCCTGTTCACATACACTAGGTACAGAAACTTGGAACAAGAGGCCAGATAATGTTGATGTCTTCGCAGAATCCAAGTTATACCAAGTTCTATAGTTGAGCTTGTGGGAACAGCGGACACCATCACCTGCTCTCATAGTGATTTACTCTCTCTGGGTTTGTCAACAACTTGGAGATGACAGATAAAACGTCTTTCTTACCTCCTTTGCACTCTTGATCTTCTCCAGAAAAGTGCAGAGTTCTCTGCTCTCAGCATAGAGAGCCCGACACACAGCCTGGTAATGGTTAGGGGCATCTGAAGGACTGGGTAGGTGAGAAGAGCATATCTAAAAAGGTAGGTGAAGAAAAAAAAAAAGGGGGGGGGGGTGATTGGGATATATATATATATATTAAAATGTATGAAAAGTCGGCATGTTAATATTTCCTTATCCTATCTTCCGTTTCTGCTAGCTCCATCATAGCTTTTACAGCATGTGTTTGAGTCTTTCTCTTGTGTACGTGTTAAATCTTTATCTTGTAGCTAGTTCATTCTGAACATTTCATTATACCGTATTATTTCTTGCAATGCACTTTTTAAACCATGTCTTGGGAAGTGCTTTGAAACTAAGTTAAATAATATCATTATTATAATTATTGTTTAAGTATTTTTTTCCATTTTTGAAAGAAATGATAGAACGGGAATGAACATTTGGTTGTTTTATTACTGAACGTCCTGCAAAATACAAAGTATGAGTACGCACCTCAGTCTGCTAATGTGCATAAAATCCAGCTTATGCTGATGAGAATTTCATTAGACATCACTCTGACATAACATTATGTCAGAGTTATGTCTAATAGAAATATTGAAAAAGTGATTGCAATAAATGGCAAATGACTAATATTTGCCCAAAAAGATGGGCATTGGGTGGCCTGCTGAAGGACAAATGAGGGTACCACTAGAGTCAACTTTACCTTCTCAGAACCATTATTGAAAAATTTTTATGGCAATACATCAAACAGATTAAATAACTAAAGGTAAATGCTGATAAACAAAACTATCAACCATGTGAATTTGATTTGATTTGTAGCAACAGTAGTACAACACACTTCATGAACCTTTAAAGTTCTGTCCTGTAAGGCATTTATGTATATGTAATCATACTTAAATGTGAACTGAATGATAAAAGCTGCCTGCCAGAGTAATAAATGCTTTGTCTAATGATCTCCAGCAGAACAAAGAAGAGAACCAGACGAACAGCATATATTGTGTTCATCGAATGGGCTTGGCTGGCTCAGCAATTGGTATATTCATGGGAAATTCATGGGTGAAATAACATCTGAGAAGTAAAAGTATCAGCATTTGACAAGTCCTGCAATCCTTTTTCAACATCATGTCTCCCTGAACCTTCACTGACCTGACCTGGCGCCATTTGACTGAGTAGAGAAGCACAAGATAGCAAGGAGGCCAGCCAGGGATGTAAAATTATCTCATCCAGCCATGCCACAGCAACAGTTCACATCCCAGTGTTAAAGAAATAAGAAGCCAGGGTAGACGCACACTGGCAAACAGACCAAAGATTTGTGATCCACACAGTGGATGGGAACAGCCTGTGCCCATTTCCAAGCTTGTTCCCCAAATATCAGTGTATTTACAAAGACTTACCACTCTCTTATTCATAAACTATTTAGGGAATTTACAGTGTTTCCACACCCATCAGAGGAACGGGTTTGCTATTATTATGATCCGTATTTGCTGTTGCTCTGCCATGTTAAAAATCTGATGTTAAAAGTGGGGAAAACTGTATGCACATGCTGGCATTTGCGAATGGGCAGGATAAAGAAGCAAAAGGAAAAGCTGCATATTCAATATGCCTATAATAGTTTTTGCTTTAAAAATAATTAACTGTGCTATTTCAATCAATCATGCGATGAGACTAACAAAGAAGCATGACAAAAACCCAGCAGTAAGTCATCAGGGTTATTATAGAAGAAGCAGTTTGAGGAGTGTTACTCATGGAAACTGGCAAACAAACCCTTTTTATGACTCATAATTTAGGCATACATCAGTTTTCAAAGAAGGAATTAGCACTGTTAACCATTTATACATCTATATATATTGTGCTGTACACTTTACTAGCTTTATTAAGCCTAATTTTAACCATTTGTTCTGTAGGACCTTTCAAAGAATAATCCCCTCATCCACCCCTTAAACCTACCACGATGATGTCTCGATAGCTCTGGATGCTGCCGATTGTGCCAGCCGAAGTCACAGACACAAGCTCCTCATCCCCCTCTTCTTCCTCGCACTCATCCTCTTCCTCTGTGGCCTCATAGCCCTCATCAGGACAGGGGTCGCTCTCTGTCTCTTCAGTGTTGGTCATCATGTCAATCAGGTGTTCCAGAGGAGGGCTGAGCTCTCGCTCTTCATTCTGTTTGAGGCCATAATCCAGAGCTTTGTAGATCATGACTCCCAATGAGTCAATAACCTGTGGGAGATGTTTGAGGTTATTATTGTGTATTGTGAAGAATAAAACATCCTTATGTTTGTGGTCCAGGGCCAAAAAATCTTTTTCAGTGATATTTTGGCAAATGGTAAATTTATAAATATCAAAACAGAGAAAACTGTTCAACTTGTGCTGTTTGTTCACATTTAATAAAAGGCAGTAAAAACATTTCTCTTTATGGTCTACTGAAATGTATTTAATCAAGACATACATTACACTCTTTCCAGCATTCCCTCATAGAGAAAAATTTTACTGTACCTGTCTCAATCAAACAAACAACCCTATCAACAGTAAACTGAATTCACCTACACAGATAAGACAGTTTATGGCCTCAAGCCAAATTTAAAAAAAAATTAAAAAAAATCTGTAGTTATTTATGATTATGTTTTTCTTAAAGCCAGTTATTAAAATGACAGACTTGTAGCTTCAAAGTATACATGCAAATACTTCCTTTTCAGGGACACATGTTTGAAAAAGGGCGGTGCCCAAATAAGAGTTAGGCATGGCTGGCTGTGTTTGCTCGGGGAGACAGAAAAGCACCTGCCAGAAGTCTGGGAATGTACCGCACGAAAGAAAAGGACTGAGCATTTTCGAGTTCACTGACTTCACCAACTGAGGGAAAATGTTAATCATACAATGCAGGTAGCATACAGTCAGAGGAATGCCAATACTACAACTTCTTGGTGTAGTTAAAAAAATGTTGATTGATAGGTGCATTTATTTTAATAAATAAGCATTTTCTACACCCTTAAGGGAATAGTTAACCGTTTGGCATATCACTTATTCCAAATAAATTCCATCAACGATCAAATATATCTATAATGTGTCATATTCATCACATGTATCCCCATCTTGTTCCTCATTAAGGTGCAGGCACAATCCTGCATAGACTAACCTAATGCATTATTGCCCATGTGCACATGTCAGTTTAAAGAAATAATACCAACCAGAATAAACCAGTGTAACTTTATTTGTTTATGTTGTCAAAGAAATCAGCAGAAAACTCTGAAGCAGTAGGCTACAGAAGGGCTGACCCACATGCTTCTGTTGCCATGGTAATGAATGATAATTAAAACCATTATTTGAATACTTTGCTCTTATTTTTTTATAATTACAGGTACACCATAACATAAATCCATAACAGTCCATGAAACGAGACACTATAATCAAACGTAATTCAGTATACAGCAACAATTAATTGTTGGTAAGCCTAATGTGCCACAGTTCTCATCCAACAACACTGACACCAAGACTGAGACATGTGATCACACAACGGCTTACCAGTGGTAAGTGTGCATAAAGTCACGTGTTTGGATATAGTCTGTGGTGCCGAATGACTTAAAACAGCTTATCTGTGTTACAACTACCGCATGGAGCAGTTTCTAGTTGCATCTCCATAATTGTGCATGACTGTCATACACCAAAAAAAAAGTTAAATACAACTTGTAAAACCTGGAGCAGCTCCTCAGACTATGCAAATAGGAGCATATGAACAGAAAGGAAAAAAATAACATTTCTAAATGTTTATTATATGCATGGAAAGGCTCTAACTCACTGATCCTGCCCTTCCTGGGCAAAGATCAGCTTCATGCTGTTATCATTTATCCGCCTGTGTGCAGCTGATAATCCTGTTCCAGGGCTAAAACAAATATCCTATTCCTTGGTATCTTATTATGTAACATTATAATCCATCTGTGGGACATCATTGCAGTGGAGAGATGAAGGAATTGTGGAGTGACAGACAGCAAAGAGAGGTTTCATTCATGGGCCACAATCGTGCAAAGATACGGTGCTGAGAAACATTTGTAATACTGGCAGCCCCTGAATAGTCAGTTACTGTTAAAATTCAATTTCCATGAAAGCACAGAAATGAGTTGTAATAATTAACCCCTTAGTGGTTAAACAGAAGCTATCATTTTGTAAATAATTGACTGAAACACTCAGTATAATCAACTAGTTCATGGTAATAATGATGAAAGCACAATGAAACATAATAATGAAAGTTCGGACTCATTATTTCCAAATTTACAGGCTTCAGGAGCTTAGGCAACTGCACCATAATTACAGGACTGTAACAGCATCATCTGGTTTGAAGGACTAAGGCACAAGGAATGAGGAAGAGGCATCTTCCTAACAACCAGCTTGGACTAAATACCAGATCAGGAAATAAAAATAAATAAATATGGCTTAGGAGCCATCCTCACGAGTCAAATTCCAATAAAACCGCAATTCACCCTTTCATCCCCAAGAAACCAGGGATTGGCCTCTATTAAACCGATCATGTCTGAAACCAGGTACTAAGGTGGATAGGTTTGAAACCTCTACCATCTGTGTTCCGTAACAGCACAACTGAAGGATATGGCGTCAATGTGACAAACACGTACCAATTCCCAATCCACGCCTTCCTCAAATTTTTTTGCTTTGTAGTCCAGTTCTCTTCTCTTCTTCCAGTGTTTACTTCCTGCAACACGCAGTGAGCCTTTATCTGTGCACGCAATACGGCTTGTTCAAGCTTTGGAGTGTTACTCTTGAATCATCGCAGCGCTCCCCACAGCCTTGTAGTATGTACTACAGCAGTTTCGTGGGGATGGTGAAGCCTTTCTTCTAGTTTTCGACACCGTTTTCACAGCTGAACTGGCTTCTGCGCTGTGCGAACCAATTAAATGGCTTTTACTGAACCTGGGATGATACCCAAAGCGTTTTACATTATACATCATATTCACACACTGATGGCGGAAGCTGCCATGCAAGGCGCTAACCACGACCCATCAGGAGCAATTTGGGGTTCGGTGTCTTGCTCAGGGACACCTCGACAGGCCAAGGATCGAATCAGCAACCCTCAGGCTAAAAGACGACCACTAATTGCTAGGAGGTGTTTTGTTGGCCGCCCCCAATTACGCATCACAATGTCATTTGAAAACTTGTGACTCAGAGAAATGAGGCAAGAAGGCAAGGCTGAGCAACAACAGCGGGAGGGCGGAAGGAGGGGAAAATAAGTATGTGGATAATCAGTTGGGAAAGAGGGCCAGAAAATCCACCGCCGGGCTTTATAGGCACTGGCTAAAATGTATAGTGGAGACCAACAAACTGAAACACCATTCAAGAGAGTTGGATATCTGCAAGTGTGGATGACAAAGACATTTCCATCAGTGACGTCTTAACCAACCACAGGTAGTGCAGGACAGCGCCTACTTTTTTCCATGCTTCTTAGGAAATGCAGCAGGATGAGTCATAGTATCATGAAGAAGGAATTCAGCTTCAGTGCTGAGCCAGGCACACAAGACTATTGATAAAGTTCAGAAACATGTGAGCAGTTTACAAATATCCATTCAGAATGTGATGCAGCTTCCTTTAGAGATAACTTTTCTCACAGTTTTGCCTGACATTGCTGTCTTGGGAAAGAAGTCCTTCACGTCTAACTTTCTAACAATGAGTTCTTTTATTTGAGAGAATCTCCTTTCACCGTGTCAGAGAGCCTTCATCTTGAGAATCAGTGATGAATATTAAGGGAGTTTTCCCTCTCATGAGTGCTCCGTGTCTCCTAAAAGCACGAACGTGGCCTTAAGGGCTGCACTCACAGGTTTTACGTCAACCCTGAAACCTTACACAACCAGACAGTTGGTTCACAATAAAGGCAACACAATTATTTCTGTTAAAATAAATAAATAAATAAATTTGGTTTAAAAAAAAAAAAAGCTTTACATTTTTTTCTACCTAAACATGTTAAAACCAAAAAGAGTATTTAATACTCATATACAACCAAACAAAATAATAAATAGTACTTACTTAACACCATAGCAGTCAAATGTTTTTGACACACTTTTCCACTGCATTTAGTGCGAAACTGTGCCTAAATTTTGGACTCTCTGGTCAAACAGCTTAGTCATGCAATAAGTCTGGACTTAATAGAGCTTTAGCTCCAAAGACTGTGCTGCTTTTTTACATTAAACTTGCATTGACATGTAATTTAGTTGCTAAGCTAATATGATCCAGTGACAATACATTTTCATATGAACCTATTCCATATGGCTCAAGTTTGTGCAATCTGGTGCAGTCTGATACAGTTTTTTATATTTGATTACCTACATATTATTTTTTCCACTCTAAATGATAATAATTTATATATATTTATATATATATATTTATATGTTCCCAAGTATTTGGGGCACTTTTAAGCATAAAAGCAAAAGCTAGTGAAGGGTCATGAACAGGACCGAGTGTACAAGTCTCAATCTGTTCACTCAAGCAGAAACTATGTATCCAGCCTTACACGCTTGTTATCCTTCAATGGAGTGTAAAGACACTCCTTTCAGGCTGCCTTTGCTAACAACCAACAAACAAACTACCTCAGTATCCACTCCCAGAATGTATTCTGGCATCAGAGGTGTGATAAGTATAACATCATAGTTCATAGTACGTTACATCACTTCAGCTTTCCTTTTACTTAATGTAACTTGGTAAATTCCTAAAAAGGCACAATAACAATGGCCCAGTGATTCCATGTACACCTTTTACACTGTACAGTGAAGCAGAATATGGGCACAAAGGTGCAGCCTTGAAAAAATGGTTTTATGTACTAGTTTTCAAAAATGTTTTAAATGTAAATGTAGAAAAAGCCTCTTGCAGAATAAACTTTATTTCTTGAGCTGGGTTAACATTATCATACGCTTGCCTCGGCAGATGAAACCCAAGGCATCACTGCAGCAAGTTCACAAAGCTGTCAGATGAGCAGCTTTCAGCATTTGCTGCAGCAGTAGAGCACAGCCATCACAACACAGACGGTTACATAACCACAGCTAAATCAAGAGGGCTTCCACTGCAGGAGCGGCTGCTCAGCTTTCCCTGGTCTGCAGCACTACTCTGGTAGTTCGTGGGGAGACAGAACACTGTGCTGCTCTTTCATATCTCCGGGTGAGAAACTGTTTAGTTTGCAGACATCTGTGAAGTCAACTGGAAATTGCTGAGGCCTGAGAACATAACTCTGCGTCAAACAGTGGCCGCTGGTATTTTCTGTCATTTCTACCCATCATTGAAATGCTGGTTGCATAAAAGCTGATGCTGTGGAAGATGGCTGAAATAAAAAATATTTAAACAGACAAAACACCTTCTACAAGACAACACAAGCACAGATTATATGTGGTATAAAGAATACTTTTTCCAAGCTTTAACAGGGATCTTGCACCAGTTTAAAAGTTAGATATTTAGTGGTTTTTAAGACCTCAACATTTATAATTTAATACCAAAGAATGTTATAATAATTTTTTAAGAATACTCGATGTATTGCCTTCTACAATGGAAATCAAAACTTGCTTCCAACTTCCCAAAAAAAAAAGCTGACTCAAAAAGCTCTAGCAACTTAATAATTGAATGCTAATTGAGTGCTTTCAGGGACAGTGCAAATGAGATATGACCTGAAGAAGTTTAATGTTATTCACTTTAAGCAGAGATGACAATGTTAGAGAAATCAATTGACTGATGCTTAGAGCAGGGTGCAGAAAAATGAGGCCATTGGTTCGTGTTAAGTAAACAGGGATTTAAAGGAGTCAGTGAATCTGGGAAACTATTAAAGTCAAACCTCAAACTCATAAATATAACTCAAGTTATCATGAAATCTCAGTTTCTTCTTCTACAGGGAGAGACGCCCAGAAGCTTAACATGCACACACATGCAGCCCCTGTTCAATCAGCTGCTGTATAACTGAAGTATAATTAATTCAACATGACTTTGAAAGCTGATGTTGCTTCCATTTAAATCAGGAATTTGACTTCAGGGAAGAAAAAGAGGTCATTAATTAAACGCTAATAAGCTTGGGGTATACTAGGTCAGCATTATTTGCAGTAGGTAAAAATAACTTAATGACTTTAATGAATAATGATTCACTCAGAACTAAAAGTCAGTCCACTGGGATCTATTTCAAAATGCAAGGCTTTATCTGATGTATGATGCTGGAAAACTAATCATCTTGGCATCAAATTGAGTTACAGGGCCCTCAGCAGTTCTTGCACACTGGAGTGCCTGTAATAGGATACTAGAACTAATCTCACCTTAATATTCAGTTGAGGACAAACTAGGTTAAGCCTGTAGGCTACAACAGAAGGTGTACAGTACATCATACAGATAACACTTTTTGCCCCAATAAAGATGTAAACAAAAAGAAAAAAACTGACTTGTGACTTATTTTAGAGTCAGGTTAAAAAAAAAAAAATCTATGTTCTTTGACATAAATGATAACCACAGAATTTGTACTGTATGTCTACACAAACGATTAGCTCCGAAGACTAGGTGCATTATGGGAGAGTGGTACTGGCTGACAGACAGGCTGACTCACTTTCACCAGAGGCTGAGACACAACAAACAATGGCAAATATGAGGGACATGGGACAGCCAACAGTGTGAGAGCAGAGTTGTGTGTGAGTAAAGAAGGCAAAATACAGTGTGTGGGGCTGTGTGTTTTTCATTTTCCCAAATGATCTGAATGTGGTTAGTGTCAAGGAAAAGCACAAGGAGGAATTTATAGTTCTAGTTAGTGCTGATAGCCTTCTAGAAAATCAAATTACGTTAAGCATAAAAATTCATCAAGGGAGCCAAAAAAAAAGAAATTCTGCACCTCTGTGATTCTACACCAAAGCACAGAAACTAAATGCCAATTTGAGCAAAACAAAATGTTGCATTTTTTTCATGATTCAATAATAATAACACAGGAATTTGGTAGGAAAGAAATCTGTATCTTCACCTACAGTACCAGGTAGCTCTTTAATGCTAAGTGGATCATTTTGCTAGCAGGGTTTGGATTATCATGGGTCATTGTAAACCATTACAAAGTTTACCGAAATCCCCTTTGACCTGTTTCTTGAAGAGAAAGTGAGAATAGTTGCACCTCTATACAGTTGTGATGTATTTAAAACTGAAAATTTACACCAGGTAGGCTCATTTCAAAGAATTGGTATCTGGTGCAAAAAGAAGGAATGGTTGGAATAAATAGGGAATGGAAATAAATGTATAAATGATGAGACACAAACAATACCATTCAGTTTGGTGGTTTACTCAGCCAAATGGAATTATTTTCAATTTAATTAGACAGATTGTAATCTTGCCGTCTCTGAATATTGGCCATGTTTATTCTCTAAAAACAGAAATAACTAATTGATCCTGACACAAATCATGTGCAGTATTTGTACACAATATCTGATGTATGCTACAAATTCACATTAGGGACTTTAATCTCTCTTAATGGAAATAACCTTTAACAAAAAAATAAATAAAAAATAAAACACTAAGTGAGCTTAAAAATTGTTTTTTGTGTGTGTGCTTGTGAAAAAGACTTTGAAATTAATAGTTTGCCTCAACATTTTAAAGGGTGACTTATATGGCCACTACCCAGTAGGTATAGTGTCACGTTTTCAGTGAAATTCATCCTTTGCTGATGTTTTCTTTTCTAGTTAATGACACCACAATTTTAATATACAGTCTATATGTGACAGCAAAATTAACCAACTTCAATTATGAATGTCATCTTCAAGATAGAATGATATAAAACACAACTAACCCTCAAAACAACATTCAGCCAAACTTACGCTAGACCTACTGATGTCCACTTACAGGCAATCAAACCAACATTTTCATTGTTTTTCCTCGTATTCGTAAAAATTATTGTGGACAGCTCACATAAGTTGTAGCTTATTATGAAATATTTAAAAACACATTTTACAAACATGTTTTGTCTTCCAGTTTCAACCACAAGCCTGACTTGACTGTCAAGCTATTTGACGGACTGAAATAGCCATTGTGCAAGATGATATTTCCAACAAAACACACACACCCTGTTAGTCCGACATAGTCTCAGCAAAACCAATCATGCAAGACGCCGTTCTGCCTTAACCAGCAAAGATATTGTTTTAAACCGAGGTAAGGAATGGGAATGTTATGAAACAAGAATGGGAAAACACCCATGTTTGGCATTTTCCCATCAGTTATCAAGAAGAAAGCATCTTTACTACTAAAAACAGTTCAAACTAAAAGATTTCATCCACGTTGACTGTCAGCTGTTGCAGAGGAATTCTATTTTCAACTAAGTACATACTGTGCATGCCTGGGATCACATTAAGTACAAAACAAACAGGACGGACACTCTAAACTGCTCAAAGTTGACAGAGGACTGCGTACAATTAGTCTATGTACAAATAATGAAGCTCTGAGAGACTTCTCAAAACATTGACCTAAGTGTACCTTGTTTGGATAAGCAGACATCTGCCACGTCTTCCTCACGTGCTTTTGGTGATGATGTTAAGAAAATTATTTGCAAATAAAAAATAATAAACGCAACGCAAAAAGAGAAGAAAGGTACAAAGGAGCTCTTTTTTTTAGTCCTTCTCTGCATTTGCAAAGTAAAGAGTAATATTAATGCAGAGAATACGCCCACTCAACAATTGAAAGGAAATCATAAATTTTGTTCAGTTTGGATAAATAAATAAATCATCAGTGCAGCATCCATGTTAGCGGAACATAATCCTATTTACATGTTCCAAAGGGAAAACAGACCCAGCAGACAAGAAAATTCTCCAGTTATAGTTTAGTCTCTCCTTGTTTTGGTCTTGCACAGACAATGCTGTCCTCGAGCCGAGAGCAAACAATATTGCAAAGACCCAGTGGACACACCAGCCTGCTTGTGGTACAATGGTTCACTAATAAAAGCAGTGGTGGGTAAACTATGAAAACAGATTGTGAAATAGTGTTTTGTGTGTGAACTAAGTGAAGCAAGGGGTGATAAACCTGTGGTAGCAAAGCTTGCAAAGCACCCTACCATCATTGTCCTGAACTTGAATGATTAAGGAAGCTGATGAGAACTCACCTCTAATGACGTGGAAGCTGACTGGTATTTATCTGTAATGACAGAGAAGAAAGGAGTTATTTATGCCTCATGTAGTTGCTTGTGACAAACAGCAAGGTAAACACCCATTTTTTTTATTATTTATGTGAACTTATTGGATGGTTATGCAAGGCATCTTTAAGTGAACCAAAAGGAAAATGCATACCTCACACGGACACAGGACATACTATTTTTAAAACAATGCGTCTGAAATTAGAATGGAAATAGACAGTGGCCCACAGAAGGAGCTGAACATCGTGATTACTCAACAGTGAAACATTACTATTAAACTAGTAACTGAATAAATGATTATGTTTTCTCTGCAGACATGGTGCTTTGCCTGCTCAATGCCTGAGGCGTCAAAACTTGCTGGGGGAGGGGTTTCTAACATGATTGTTCATTCACACTGAAGACAAACATCTAACCTTTGACTTTTCTGTCGAAACAATTTTTAAAATGGAAAACTAAATGTTAAAAAACATTAGATGTGACCTTTCTTTAAAGCATTTCACCTGAGGTTGAACATTTACTTATGATTGCTAAGAAAGAAAAAAACTAAATTAAGATGAGTGAATAGTTGGGATAAACTCATACTTTACCTTTGACCTACTAAAAAAAAAAATCTGAGCACTGGCAATCTTAGCCCTTATGATGATTAAGGCTCTGATAAAACTTAAAACAATTTAAGAACTTCACAAGAAGGAAAAAAACACACAAAGATCATCTGCTTCCTCACGCTGATCACTCGCATATTCATTGATAAATTGTTTACTTAATTCCTGCATGGGCTGCAGTTAACAATCACTAGTATTTGTGTTATTGCTGCTGATAACTGGATTACATGCTCTACAGCAGGGATGTCAAAGGGCCGCTATCCTGCAGGTTTTCCCTGCTCCAACACACCTGGTTCAAATCAAATGGATCAGACTGCTTCTTGTCAGCTTCTTCACAATGACCCATTGATTTCAGTCAGGTGTGCTGGAGCAGGGATAGCAGGATAGCAGTCCTCAAGGACTGGTGTTTGACATCTGTGCTCTACAGCTTCAGTTTTAATGAATGTTTGGTAATTTTGCAGAAAGGAGTAAAACTTTTAAAATGAAGTCTTTAAAATTTTTTTTAAAAAAGACAAAACTTCGATCATGTGTAACAGTCACCAAAGACAACCGGGTAATACTGGCAAAGGTGAGGTTACAGATTAAAGTGTGAACTGAGAGGTAGAGCAGCAATCCAGCGTGCACAATTAGGCGACTGCATATAAACAACATACTTTGGTAAGATGCACAACCTCTCTGAAAACTAACATTGGTGCCATTTTTATTTAAAGTTAATTAAGTGGTGACACTGTCACATAATTTCCAAATAAAATTCACTAAAATTCAAAATTCAAGTCCAGGTCAGTAGAAATAATTGTAAATGAACAGGAGACATTCAATCTGGAAACACTGGGTCCCCTGTCTACGGTGGCTTGGTCGGGGCCTTTGTCTCTTCTGGGAAAAGTAAATCTTAGAGGACACATTTACAGCACTGTATAACATCTATCTGACTAGCCTATTCAAAACAAAAAAACATAGCAAAAACCAATCTCTGTGCTGCTTAAAGAGCTTCAGGGTGAGTCAGATACAAACTGGCATATGCTAATAATTTTCTCTAAATAAATGAGTAAATGCTTGACCCACTGGTTTTTAATCTAATAATGAATAATTAAAAAAGAAGGTTCCATGTCAATAGACTTCTGTATTGGCAGAATAAATCAAACTTACCCCTTCTCATTACAAAATGCACGTGGACAGTTTCCCACATGCTCCACGTGAATTGATCTGACTCCAGATGGAGAATCTCACATAAATTCATCCATTTTGTTTACAGTGCATCACAAAAATGAATACTTCCTTGTTTGCTGCCATTGCTTGGTAGCTGATCATAGTAGCAGTGTGTGGCTCTTAATACATGAGGATATCACCCGAGATTGTCAAGTTTAGTGTTTGTGGTCTGGGAGTTAGCCAAATCATGTCACCTTGTCACTGACTCATGTGTAGACCATATTAAGGTTGCATAAGCATTAATTTTCTGATGGATTAGAAACCTCTTATACCAGCATCTGCACTACTTGAGGCTTAATAGGTCTCACATCCCTCTCATCACTGGGCCTAATAAGAATCAGGGCAGGACCCAGTTGTCCCGAAATACTTCAGGCCCTAGCCAGAGGAGCAACAAAGGACTCTCCCTTAAAATCCAAACTCATCTGCACTCAGACATCTAAAGTCTTTGTATTCAATTATCACCTGTCTTCTATTTTTGGAGGTGCAAAGATGCTCAGTAACACTCACTGTATCAGTTTCTCCTGCTAGTCAATGCTAAAGCAAACATTATCATGTGGCTAAATTAGCTGAGATAAAGCAGAGCTGGGAATAGAAAAATCTGAAGAAATGTGGCTAATATGTTCCCAAGAGTGAAAGGACATAACCCCAGCACCTAGAGCCGTGCTGACAGACACAGCTGCTCTTCCCCACACCCAGCTTTGTCTCACATATAATTGGAATGCAGTCAAAAGGCCACAATGCTTTGAGGCATTGTGCATGTCTGTCTACACACCTGAGCCAGTGTCCTAAGAAAGTAGATGTGCTTTGAAACACTGCACATAAAAGGGAGCTCATTTGTTTTTTTAAGCACATGACCAAGGCCCACATGCTTTCAGTTTTAATGTTAAATCTGTTTTCCACTTTAAGACCAAGAAATAGTTAGTTTACTAGCAGTTGACTGCTCACAGCTTGTATTCTGAGAATAACTTTTAGTCATTAAACATTTTCCCTGATGTGTATATTCAACTACCTGTCCATTGAGTTTAACATCTCTCAGGTGAATGCAGTCCATCCTCCATATTTAATTTGTGCTTTTACTTCTCTTAATTTAAATCATTAACCTATTAGCAGCTATATAACTCATATGTCCTCGGCAGTTTCAGTCAAGTCTTGATGCAGACAAAATTGCTGGACCCTAGGTGCTCTGCAATTTGAATTAATCACGTGGTTTAGTGTTTAACTGGCCGCTATAAGCGTCACACAGTCATTCAGTAAGAAAGTGTGCGCCTGTTTGGGTTAAACTGTAATATGATTCCCGTGTGTTATGTAAATATTAATCTGATCGTTCTGTGTGTACAAACATTGACTGAAAATAAGGTTTAATACAGCTTTGTTGGCCTTGGAGATTCCCAACAGCTATGTGATTATGATGTATTATTAAGAACCGCATCGGGCGCTTGTAAACAAATTTACCACATGGCTGGAAGCAGACAGCTAAGACAATATGGCCTCTTTGTAAGGATGCTCCACTTGTTGGGCCGTGAGGGATGCGGTGGAAAATTGTTGGCAGCCAGCTGAGATTCAGCCTTAGCTGTTAAGACGTGCACTTATTGGAATCAGACGCTGATACCTGTCTAGTCTGGTCTAGCCTCGCTTAGTTACCTGTGCTGTCTTCAAAGTGCAGTTTAACAGTCCCGTCTCGCCCGATCCTCACATTCCCGGGTCCCTCAATCCTTCTCGGATAGTCCACTGCTGAGGGACCCGCCAACCTTGAGCCTCTCCTCCGATGTTTCTGCGCTAAAGTCCGACAACACTGATAGCAAACTGCCCATGCCTGCTCCTCGTTTATAGGCTGGCTATACAGGGTGAGGATTTCTTCTAGGGAGACGTCCTCGGCTCCGTCGCTGCAGTCCATGTTCATGTCTCCAGCGTTCAAATCCACGGAAAATTTCCGGAGAATGGTTGGTGAGGTCAGCATCTCGTCATCAGTCCCCGGTCGCTTTGCCATTCTCACACCATTTTTAATGTCATAAACGAAGAAAAAAAATGATCAGTTAATGTTTAGCGTTATTGTGCTACATAACCAGGCTCTCTGTCAGCCCGTATCTGAAGAGTGATTCAGTGGTAGAGGGGGACCAACGGCTGAATTTCAGCAGCTTGCTGACAGCACGTTCCGCATGGTCTCTAGACCCGTCAGATTTTGCCTACAAGAAACGCGCACGAAGCTTCCGGTCAGTAATCATAAGGAACAATTAAAGTTGTCCAAAAAATTAAAACGCTACAACAGTTTGTTTTGTTTGTTTTGTCCTAGATTAGTCGAGGACTTTTTTAGGACGAGTCCTGAGAATAAATGGGAAGCCTGTATTACAATTGTAAATTACAACAGTTTTATTTTAAATACTGATTAAGTGGATAGTTTTAAGGCTCTATTAAATGCCTTTTCGCAAAATGTTTTTGCCAGGGAAAACTAAATATAATAAAACATCAGTAAAATAAGTTTTACTTCTTCCCGCTCCTTTTCGAGCATGGACTTTCTTTTTTGTGTGTGTGTGTGTGTGCATCATTATTATTATATGTGTGTGTGTTTGGAATTTTCATGGCTGTACATTTGATTTTGTATGTACTCAAAATAAACTTACTACTACTACTAAACTGCAATAAGATCTGTGCTGCTATTTTTTTTTTTTTTTTCTCCTGTAGTTTGACCTGTGCATATGCAAGATATGTAACACACATCTGTATTTTGGAGTGGTTTAATTTGTATTTGGTGTCTGAGTGACACTTCTACAGCTGATACAGAGGATTACAGTGATGTTTCATAACTTATATAGAAATGTTCACTGCTGGATAACCATATGGATTTTATAGGAGGTCTTTCTGTGAGTAAAAGTACAGCATGTTTTAATAAGTCCTCTGAGATTTCAAATGCCTGGTAATGTTACTTTACTTGTGTGATTATGGATGCATGTACCTTTAAATGCATTTATTCAACAACAGTTTTTGTGTATTTTTATTTTTGTGCAATATTTAGCTAAATTTGTCTCTATAGTCTCCTGCTATATCAATAACCTCTATTTTATCTGCATATTGGAAAAAAATGCTGCCAATATTTTCAACATGTACTTTTTTATGAGTACATTTAAGGCATGATTTTATACAAAGATGTAAAGGATTTATATTTTCTTCTATTTTTCTGCCTATTCTTGATACCATATTTTATTAATCAACAGCAATAGTGGGTCACTTCCTGTAATTCTCATGTACTGCATTCACCTTTTGTTAACCAGAGCTTCATCTCTTCTCTGACTGTGTTGTGGGTAACATTAGAGTTTTTAGACTTACAACCGTGTTGAGCACAAATAATTTAGCTTTCTCATATTACATTAGCTCTTGCATAATAATGGTTGTTGTGTAATGACTAGACTGGCATGTGTTGTGTTAAGTTTTACATAATTTTCCTTTAGCTGGAAGATGGAAATTATTTTTAATTTTCCATGTTTTTAGTTTGTTCAGAAGTAAAAAAAAAAATGCAGTATAGAATAATCTCATAAAGCAGGTCAGTGAGGGAACTGTATACATAAAAGTATTCAGCTAGATTTTTAAGGCTAACAGACCCACATTCACTCTGTTGGTTCAAACTTTGGAAATGCACTGAGACCTTTGAAAATGAGTGCACAGATACCACTGACTTTCTGAGTTTCACAACTCCAGCAGCCAGCAACAATTTTTAATGCAAAGAAGAAAATATAATAGATCCATTGTGTTAAATTGTAACATTTGTTTCCCAACACAAATATGATGCAGAACACATTTCACTGTTATAATTCCAGTAAATCATAAATTCCTGACAAAATACAGCTGATACAAACATAAACTGTCAAAGATCTCACCAATAGATTGTCTTTCATTTTATTCAAGCTGAGCTGAACTGGTTAGCTTCTAAAAGAGTCATCTTTTTCTTTGACTTTGTGGTCAATAACAACATCTGAGCAACATTGCCATCTGCTGATGATGTTTGATTTTACCATCCTGCATTACCTCCAGATTGGTCTGGATAAGCCACATTTTTTATTTCAAATTGTCTCTTATCAGTAATGTTAGGGCAGAAAATTTCCACAATTAATAACAAACCAATGTGAAATTAATTTATACATGCACATAACTGTTAGCCCCAAAGATAACTTGGCTACAACACATTGTGTCAATTAATGAAGTGTACACATTTTTAAAAACAAACTAAGTTACAACAAAAACTGTTTAAATTAAGAATAATTGTAGGCACATGCGGGTTTAACTGTTCTTTTTGTTATCTTGCAAAGACAGTCTTTAGCCTTTGATCTTCAAATATCCAAATCTCAGCTTCTAAACAGCACTTCAGGTTCTTTTAAATGGAAATTACTCACTGCACTGACTGAGGTTAAACAGCATCCTTAGTGGTTCCCATACTAACAATAATAGGATAATACTCGCACAAAGAACTAAAGCAAATTGTTCAGAAAGGCCTCACAGAACACATTTGATGTGCAGATTGCAATTATCAAGTGCATATAGGACAATCTGTTCTTTTTACTTTTTTCCCCCCTTAAAGCAATCTTAACACAGTGACACATTCCCTGACTGGTACCAAGAGCATTTGAGAAAAGCATGGTAGAGAGTGTGAACACTGCTAACCACTAACTTCTTTACACATGCAATGGCACAACAATGATGCAGCATCCAGAGCTCTTTGGGTGGAGACGTAAGCAGGTTCTTATGTTGTCAATAACTGCCATTAGCAGCCCGGACTTTTTAAAGTCAGTAGCAAACAGCAGTGCACACTTCTGCAAATAACTATCCCATCTTCTGGCGAATAGTTCCAGTTCATTTGCCTCTTGTGGTGTCTCTGCTCGTCTTTCATCTCTCATCACACACATTTCCAGGTTCAGAATCTCCACTGCTGTTGATAGTGGTGGGCTGGCCATCTTTCGACAAAGTGCTGGCCTCCTTTGACATCCTCCTTTTGGAGTCACGTGTACTTTGCTGTGAAAGAAAATGTCATGAAAATGTCATTTTTTGGGTCAAATGGTTGCTTTTTTTATTTATTTATTTTTAGTTAATGTGAAAGAAAATGTTTTTGTAAAGAACAAAAATAACTAAATTAAGCCTCAATAGCGAGTACACTACCCCAGGTTACTCTCTTTCTATCTGCTAAGACATTAATGGTCATTTTTAATGACCAGTGATTGAAATTGAAAATGAAATTTTCAATTTCAATTCTTTTCAATGATTTTGGTATTTGTAATATTTAGGCAGAGCGATTATTGAATTCTATTGTGATCATCAGATTGCAAATCTCACAAGAATCCAGATGTTTTGCACAATATGTGAAATATGTTACTAGCTAATAAGATAATACAAGACTTTACATCTAGCCTTACATGTACTTTTTTACACAAGAATGACGTCTATTAATGTGTTTGATCAATGAACAACAAATGAAAACTAATTTCTTGTGTGGTGTTATTCACATACATCAAGTTTAGGTGCTGTTTTAAGAGGTTTCCAAGTATGCAGAATACTGTTAAATCATCTCAGCTTTACACTTATGGACATATTTGTTCCAAGCCTTTTTATACATATATAATGTATTTCTTATTTCTGGCTCCTTTGTGTTCTTCGTATTTTTATAATTGTTGCTTTAATTGTTGCCTGGTTTGAAAACTTCAGTGAACTCTCTGCTGCTGTCTTTGTCAGGTCTCTCTTGCAAAACAGATTTTCAACTTCAGAGGGACTTTTCTGGCCAAATAAAGATTAGATATATTCGCTGCAGTGGGAGTTTTCCAACTGCATGTGAGAGGAATTGTAAAGAAACAGGCCTGACATTCCATGCTGGTAATCATATATGCAAACACAGGCACAAGAGACACCCACATCAGTCAAGGAGCGTCGGGGTCTCCTCTGATGGTTGGAGCCATTGGTGGTAAGGGCCTGCTTCCCACACTGGGTGCCTGTAGTCACCATCCTTTTCGCTCTCAAATTGGTTTCCACAGCTTTACCTTGGGGGAAATAATAAATTACGTGAAACACAGGATCTAAATAAAACTAAAGATGTTAGAAAGCTGTGCCACCTGGGTTTGGGTGGATCTAAAGGGACCAAAAGAGGCTGGGGTTTTGAATGTGATTTGGTTTGCATTAAAGATCTTTCATTTATCCCTCAAAACGTAGATACACTTACTGTTTGCAACCGATGTAGGGGTATCTACGTCCGTATTGGTGAGCCACGTCGATTCTGTTTCTCTGGTCCAGCTTTCATGGTACCTCGGCTCGATGATCGCGTCTGCCCGACTCCCTCCACAACCCATCGAGAAAATCATCCACGGCAGGTGTAGCTAAAGCTAACACGGACTAAAAACAGCTCGGTTTGTCTCACATCCGCTGCAGCATCTTCCTCAAGTCAACGGTTCTGCCCGTTTTTGTGTTTCCATCATCAGGTGCTGTTGCTGGTAGATGCTGCTCTCCACAGGCTGTCAGCAACTGACCAGCTGCAACACACGGGAGATGCGTGCGTCATTCTGAGTGGAGGGAGGTTACGCTGCGCCCATTCTGAGCGCTGATTGGTTGTAAGGTAAATCAACTCCAGCTACTGTCAGCATTGTCGCCACCATCATTATCAATATGAAATTGATAGCAGTCGCAAATCAAAACATCCTCAACACATTTACTTACTTGTGGCGTGACAAAAACGTAATGCTCATGAAGTAAAGCAGCTATAAACGTTAATAAATATTTTCTTTTTCTCAATAGCTTTCAAGTTTATTTACTCAAAAGCAAAACAGAAAACAGCCTCTATATTTACATTCATGCATTACGAATTACCTAAATAAAATTAATCATTGTTTAGTTTTGCTTTTTTTTTTTTGTATATGATTTGTGTCTGTGATCATTTTGCTTGTTTATTTATTTATTGCACCTTATTCTTTTTCTCTTTTTTTTCTTTTTTTTTGGCCACTTTCTGATTGAATATGTGTGTATAGCAGTTTTCTGTCTTTTTGTAGTAGTACTTATTCCTTATGTTTGTTCTGGGTATATTTAATTTATATTTCAGTTTATTTTTAGCCACTTTGCATGACTGTGACACTGTTTATGTTTTTCTAGCTGCTTTCTTAAGCCATTTTCAGTTTCTTACCAACTTTCCGATTTTTTTCTTTTTCTTTTGTTTTTCTGTGGCTGATGATCTGTCTCCTATGATTTGTCATGACATTCCCATGTACACATCACACTATTGTAGAATGTTCCCCCTTGTGTGTGTGCAGTTTAGATTATTCCCTCTTGTGTTGGCATAATTTAGAATAGGGGTGCACCTAGTCCAGTAATCGTGAGCTACCCCCAAACTTTAGATGCATCCCTTCTCCAACACACCTGAATCAAATGTATGGCTCGTTACAAGGCCTCTGCAAAGCCGAATGACATACACATAAGGGAATTCAGGCATGTTGGAGAAGGGATGCATCCAAATGTTGTAGGAAAGGAGCTTTAAAGGACAGGACTTGGGCACCCCTGGTTTAAAATGTTCCCCCTTGAGTGCGCATAGTTTAGAATGCTCCTCTTTGTGTGCGTGTAGTTTAGAATGTCCCCCTTTTGTGCACGTAGTTTAGAATGTTTCTCTTTGTATGCGTGTAGTTTAGAATATTCCCCGTTTGTGCACGCAATTTAGAATGTTCCTCTTTGTGTGCGTGTAGTTTAGAATGTTCTTCTTTGTGTGTGTGTAGTTTAGAATGTTCCTCTTTGTGTGCATATAGTATAGAATGTCCCCCTTTTGTGCACGTAGTTTAGAATGTTTCTCTTTGTATGCGTTTAGTTTAGAATGTTCCTCTTTGT
>JBAMHW010000019.1:14718084-14730457 GCA_037177495.1 Rhadinocentrus ornatus
CACGTAGTTTAGAATGTTTCTCTTTGTATGCGTTTAGTTTAGAATGTTCCTCTTTGTGTGCATGTAGTTTAGAATGTCCCCCTTTTGTGCACGTAGTTTAGAATGTTTCTCTTTGTATGCGTTTAGTTTAGAATGTTCCTCTTTGTGTGCATGTAGTTTAGAATGTCCCCCTTTTGTGCACGTAGTTTAGAATGTTTCTCTTTCTGTGCGTGTAGTTTAGAATATTCCCCGTTTGTGCACGCAATTTAGAATGTTCCTCTTTGTGTGTGTGTAGTTTAGAATGTTCCTCTTTGTGTGCGTGTAGTTTAGAATATTCCCCTTTTGTGCACGCAATTTAGAATGTTCCTCTTTGTGTGTGTTTAGTTAGGAATGTTCCCCCTTGTATGAGTGCAGTTTAGAATGTTTTCCCCCGGTGTGTGCAAAGTTTAGAATGTTCCCCTTTGTGTGAGCGTAGTTTAGAATGTTCCTCCTTGTGTGTGTGTAGTTTAGAATGTTATCCCTTGTGTGAGCGTAGCTTAGAATGTTCCCCCCAGTGTGCATAGTGTTGTGTGAGCGTAGTTCAGAATGTTCCCGTGTATGAGCGTAGTTTAGAATGTCCCCCCCCTCTTGTGTGTGCTGTTTAGAATCTTCCCTCTTGTGTGTGTGGAATTTTGAAGGTCATAACTTGTGTGCGCCATGGAATTTAGGTTTTCCTGTGTGTGTGATGAGTTTAAAATGTTCCCCCTTGTGTGTGTGAAAGCTTTTCTGTTGCTGGGAGTTTAGAGTAAAAGCTGTGTCTATAAGAAATATGACTACAGTGTCTTATAAATTATGTAGAAATAATACATTAATATCAATAGGTTTGTTTTCTACAATGTCTACCTGTAAGAGGTCCATGTAACTGCATGGATAAACTAAATAACACATCATATGCTTTAAGGTCAGAATAAATGTACATGGAATAATGTTTCCTAAATAATACACAAACATAACCTGTTAGAACTACAGAGTTATTTAAGATGGCTCCAAATTCATAGGGCTTAAAAACATCTCAGTAAGCACATTTGAGATTTAAATCTAAAAACTTGCTAGTCCATGCTCAACTATTTTGAAATTATTTTTTAATATTCTTCATTATGTTGACTGTTACTTTTATCTTTTACACATTACAGAGGGTTGACAGTTAATTTGATGCTGTATCAGCTTAAGAGGGTTAATGATCTTATATCTGCAACTAAAATAAGACAAAAAAACCAAGTTCCTTACACTTAAAATATTTGCGTTTACATTTATTTTAAATAGATATTTTAATTTCCATTCATTCCAACAATACAGTATTTGCACATTTACTTTTAGTGGTGTTTCTCAAACTCCTTTACATATATATTTATTAAGAGCATACAGTCAGCAAACATATTGCTTATTTGTACTGTAAAATAACCAGTTTCAAGGTTTCACATAAATACAGTTTGAGTAGGGAAACATTGGTCGACATCTACTTGTAAACAGGCATTCCTTACATGGAACTAAAAACACATCACCTTCAAAAACTGAACAAACAAAAACATGTTCACTGATTTTAGAGTTTTAAAATAAATAAATATTTAACATACATTTATTTATCTCCACACTTCTCTCATATGTGTACCCATTATGTTAGTTTAACTAAAATAATTTGAGGGGAGAATAAATAGACAGCAGTTCGGATGTGATTTAATGAAATTTGAGAATGTTTAACATTCTGATGATAGGAAACTGGGAAAGTTCCCTTTCAGGTGTAAAACAAACAAGAAATAACAAAAAAAGGCCCCTATTCAGGTATATCAGAATAAAGCTAAGTAGATATATTTTACCAAGAGCTGCCATTCAGCATTCTTCAAACAACTTATTCAGTGTAGACTCGGGAATGTATCAGAAAATGTCTATTTAAAAAAAAAAAAAGAAGTGCAAAATTGAAAATTAGAAAACAGGGCAGAGGTGGAAATAAATTAGAGCTTGTGAATGTGAACATATTACACCAGAACACTACAGCACATGATGTTAATGGCAAAGTTTTTAGACTTTGAAGTCCAGCAGATTGCAGTCGATCTTGTAGTAAACATAGGGATAGTACTCCTGCTGGCTTAAGTTTAATCCTGGGATGTCCATGGAAGCCTGGAAGCAGACAGAGTAACACTCATAAGAATTTATTTTAAAGTCTTTTAATCTTGATAAAGTGTGAACCAACAGCAAGCTGGTTATGAATAAAGACTGGACTTTGAGGCCAAATTCTAGTCCCTGCCCTGAATGAGTAGCGGCCAACTCAACATTTGCATAACACTGACTACCTACTCTTCTACTTGTTCACTCTAAAAAGAAATAAGACACCTTGCCATTTGGGAATTAACTAAGATTGGGCCTATTTGTCAGCAAATTAAATGAGCAGTATAACTAGATATTTATGCCTAAGATTGCCCTACATGTAATTATTAGTAAAAATCATCTACTCTGATTAGTGATAAAGATTAGACCAGCCCAGACTACATACCATTGTTTATTGTAACACACTGTTCATTGTTTATTTAATTCAGAAGTCCACATAAGATTTATGATCTTTGCTTTCTTTACTTTAATTAGTTTGGGGGAAAAAAGTCTAAATTATTAATATATATTCCTTCTGACCAAAAACTAAAAACAAGCTGTTTTTAAACAGCAATGTTTCCAAGAAATGTGTCATCATAATATTGTGTCAGTTCCTTTTTATCCCAACTCAAGCCCTTGTGAACTTGCAGCTGTGATGCCAGTTAAGTCTGTAAGGATTTAGTAATTAGGTCCGAGGGTTAAAAACTGACCTTCAGAAGCAGAGAAGAAACAATTTTGCCCATTTCTATAGGTGAAGCAAGAACTCAAAACATGTGAAGCAGCTGGACTGGAAACAGGAAGAAAAGTTATCTGACTAATCAGCCAGTTACAACCTCTTAATGTGAACACAAGCTCCCTTTAGTAAGTAGATCCTCCCTGTCTAATTCAGTCCAATGTTCTGTTCTGACCCAAGGTCTGTGGTTAAGGTCTTCTTCTAGTTAGAGTCTCTGGTCCAGTCCCTGGCTTCTCCAGTTCACACCCTGAAACCCAGAGATAAACTAGCTGTACAGTGTGAGACAAAGACATGTGTTTAATGTAAAGGTCTGCAATGTGTAAATGCAGCTTTAGTCTAAATAACTTTGACTGGTCATCAAAACTTAAAAAGTGTAGCCCACTTACTATTTGCACAGAACTGAGTGATGGCATTGAGCAGGACTGGATTGTGCAGTTTTCAGAAGTATTTGTACTATACAGATATGAAAGTCCGATCCGTTTTTTTATCTTAATAACACAGTCTTGTTGATGACACTCACATCAATGATTGCAGCACTGCTGTCCAGATGTTTGTACAGGTCATACAGCACCTCTCTCAGTTTCTTCATGTTTTTCTTGTTGGGCTGAAGCAGCATGGCCTGGAAGTTGACTGGCAACCCATATCTACGAAATGCAAGAGGACCATAATTCATCTTTCTTACATATATTTATATGGCACTGAAGGAAGTGCAAGTGTACAATAATGAATCTTCATCAGATCTTACCTCAAAACTGACTCAACAAACACACGCAGGGCTTTTATGTGAATCCACGCAATGAAAGCCTCACTGAAATTCACCTTCAGCCATCGGACCAGAGGCCCCTAGATTGATAGAAACAATCTTCCGTTCATTTTTCACACGTTTAAACTGTAAGAATACCTTAGTAAAGAAAAGATTATAAAGCAGAATCCAACCAAATACAACCAGACATCTATGGTATTGTGTTCAAAACCATGTCAAATTCTGTCATACTGGGACTAGCTTCATTAACATTTTGTGAGAAAAACAGTGGTCTTACAAACTGCTTCTTCTTGTCCGTGGACAAACGTGTCATCTCTTCTTTGTCTGCTTTCATCTCTTCCTCATTGTATTGGAAGTCACGCACTGTAAACCTGAGTCACAACAGAGTGCAGAGAGCTGGCAATCAATAGGCAACAAGCACACCGACGTTTAGGAGAGCATTCAAGCATCTACCACACCACTTCCAGGAAATACTTTAAACACAGCACACATTGAGAGCCCTCTGTTGTGCTAATGTGAGGAGACTGTTGATGGTTGACAAAATTAGGTGTATTATAAAACAGTACCCCACTTCAGCTGTCATTACCCCTGTTTACCAAACAATAATGAATGGACCCATAAAATAATTAATGCAAAAACTAAATTAATACATCATCTGTTATTTGGAGCAAAGATACTATAGGTCAAATGGGTACACCTAAATCCTAGATCACGCTAAAATACTTTTTTAAATGTCTTCTTTTTAATAAGGCTTAAAGAGCAGCTAACTGAACAGCTCACATTTAACTGAGTCAGAATAATTTACTTGTTTTCTCTGGCCTTATGTTTGAAGTCATCTACAGCCTTCCTGAAGAGAGTGACACTGAACAGACCACTGTCATTGTCTTCAAACAGTAGCCTGGGAAGAGGACACAAGATGACAGAGATGGGAGAAAAGTTGGATTTACACATGATGTTCGAGACATTTCCGCAGGTAATAAATGAGTAATAACTTTAAATTCAGCTTAGACTTTGCACTTTTTTTTTGTTTTAAAAACAAGATTCATGATGTTGTTGCATGGGATGGTCTTCACATTTTCCTCTTTAGTGAGTCCATCATGTCTACACAGCGGTAAAAGCTTGTTTTTCTCAGCTTCTGAAAAGACGTCATGATGCTTTGTCAGCTAAGTGGTGAGTCCAGTTAAATGTTTTTCATGGCTGGTGTCAATCATTTCAAAGGAAGAGGGCTAATGACCAGTACATCATGTAGATGTTATACAGTTGTTGTCTCTTTCTGAATTTGATAAAACAATACAATAAAAAATGTTTATAAAAAATGAAACACAAAATGATTAAACTACTTGTACATTTTTTTCTTCACTTCTTCATGTACTTGAATATTATACTGAAAATATCTGATTTGCATTACCAGATAAACACAAAATCCATCAATTAGTCTAGTTGCAACTGGACAGATTGAGAACTATTCAGAGAAACGTGAGCCCTAAGAAACTGTACCCCTCTGTGCAGTAGTTCCCAGGCTATTTTTAAATACTGAAACAATAAAATCTGATTGGTAACAAAAAGTCCTATACTGAAACAAAATTTCTGCTGTGGATTGTAAAATGTTCACAAATCCAAGATAAAACCATGACAGTTGTCCACATGGTCTCTGAAAACACTGGCTGCTAGGTTACCACACAACAATTCAGCCTTCCCTGCCCAAAAAAAGCCTTTGAGACATGTCTTACTGATAAAAGCTCTTTACAGGTCATCCTCTGAAAGTTCTCTCAATTTTAATATGAATCAGTTGCTTTTCACAGGTCAACTAACAAATGCTGAAAGAGTCGAGCAAGAGATTAAACCAGCTGAAGAAGACATAAGGGTGAGCAAATGAGAAGAAAAGTCACCACAAAGCAATAATACCTCAGACTCTAAGTGCTTTACAGATTGGTAACCTCCATATTTAGAAAATGACAAATAATTTATCTTCTGTCAGTGATTAAAAAACCAACTAAAACTAAGTGAAATGAAGCAATTCATCCTGTGATCATTTCTAATGCGCTCATCTACCAGGTTCTTACTTAGTGGAGCGTGGGACAACCATTTCTGCCAGGATTTCATATGTCTTCTGCCAGTCAGCATAGCTTGTCCTGGTGAGGATGAAAAGATTAAATAACATCATGTTATTTAATGACTGAAGAGAAAACATCAAAACGGACACCCACTAACTAAAATAGATCAATTTGACCATTTTTTTATGACCAAAACGTATTTGGTGATGACATCAAAACTTCTTCACATCTGCGATGAATAACAAGCAATCAGGATTTCTATTTTATTGCATATTTGACACATTACAACTGTTGCAGGTGGTCTTACTTTGGGACAACCACCAGCATGGTAATCAGGTATTCTGAGTCCAGCACAAAGTCCTCTTTCTTCACAATGTCAGCTAGACTCCTGGTCAACAAACTCCCCCTAAAAGGAAGACACATAATCCCACACCTCAGACTGTCAAGCAACTAGAAAACAGGCTAAACATTTTGCATTAAATATTGCACATTCTGACATAAATAGTAAAGTGTCAAAATAAAGAAAAGTGGGAAAATGAGGACTTTTGTCAACAATTTGATTCTTACAGTTCTGAATAGAGAATGCTTCCCATATGATGCTTAATGTGACTGCTGTGGGTACATCACAGATAACTGCTATTTACTGAAATTTAAATTTCAATTAATTTAAAGCGATCTCCACAATTGATCACTTTCAGTTTGCAAATATATACTTATGCAGTCAATGAGACAAATTGCATGAAACGCAACTGTTTGACAACCCTTGTGTAGGCCTGTAACACTTATTATATTAATAGTTGTTTAGTTAAACACAGTCGTTTACCGTACCCATTAAGGTCTTTTTCATTTATCTTCATGATCCAGCTCAATGAAGCTAACTCAAATATCTCATTTCATCTGTGCTTTACTGTAGGTTTCTACAGTTCCCACCCAACTCTTCCTCTAGAATTGAATGTTATCAAATGTTTTTTTCTCAAGGAAATAAACTTGACTGAATTTCTACTTCTAAATCTATCTAGTTACATAAACACCATGGATTATAGCCCCTGTGGGCCATTTTTAGTTTTAAGGATAAACTAAAGCTAACAGACAGAAAATTTAGAAGAAGAAAACTACATTGTGGAGAGAAAGCAGGATGCAAAGTGTTGTCAAAAGGTATTGGCATAGGCTACATTTTGAACGGTTGTGATAATTTATGAAATGGTTGCTAATTATTTTCTTTATATATATATATACATATATATTATTTTGCCATTCACATCAACATGTACATAAAGAAAAGGAAGAAACATGATTAATGGCACATTTTTCACAATTACTCACGCATTCTTCCTCTCCAGATTCTGCAGGTTTCCCTTCAGATTGTTGTAAGCAGAGGCTCTGGCCTTCAGGTCATTGTCTATCTGAGTCGCTTGCTAGACACCAAATAAAACAGGGTAAGTACTACAGTCTATATAATGCTAAAAATATATCAATGCATCGATACAGACATAACATATAAACCACTCGGAGAGCATGTTAGTTTTCACATACAGACTTTGGCTCAATTTTCTAGAGTAAATATAAGAAATGGGGGCGGCTATAATCAAAATGAACATACAAGTAATTTGATTTTTCAAGTTACCTTGGAGATAATCTCAGAGATGTTCTTCAGCGACTGTTTAATTGGATATTTAGCCATATCCCACTGAAATCTGGTGATGTAGGTGACCAGGTCAACTGTAGAAAAAGGAAACCATATAAAAGCCATCTTCATTTGTCAGAAATGTATGCTATAATGTTGTATGGACACCAAGACATTGCACTGCCCTTTTAATCTGATTTTGTTGTCAGGGATTACCTCCATTTGCCAGTAAGTTCTCCTGCACTTTGTCTCTGCTGTCTTCCAGAACATCAGCCATGTACTGAGCAACCTTCTTCACCACACTGAGCACAGGATGAGAAGCGGGGTAACACACCAGTAAGGACAGAAACACAGGTTCTATCTAAATCATCTAAAACTTATATTACCTTTCCACAAAAGTGTCAAGTTTAGCCAGCTCATCCGACAAACCCACTAACACATCTAGTGTTCCCACCTGTTGGAGGCAGAAAACATAACATTAGCCAAATAAAATAAAGAGTACATCCCTGCACAGCAGCCGCAGAGGAAGTTTTTTTTTTGTTACCTTGAGGTCAGGGATGTTGAACTTGTTGTTGGTGGACAAGTTATTGGTGCGTGTAGTGGCCACCATCAGCTTGTCCCAGGTCTGCTGGCATGTCTTCTCCCCCGGAGCAGAAATCAACCAGAATTCTGTCATGACTGCTGGCAGGAAATTTGTCCACTTGGCTGCTAATTAAAGGAAGTCACTGAGGGTAACATATGGAGAAGATCAAAAATACAATCATAAGAGGCTAATTTGTTGTAATTTTAAAATATAAATTAATTGATTCATTCATTTGTTTTGTCATGCACAATAAGCTGGATTTTTTGGAAACCAATAGAGTTCTCCAGCAAGTATAAGGCATAAATTTTTGTAGAACTGACAAATTTACAAAGTTAAATTAGATAAAATTAACAACAAAGTGTAGTTTTCTTTAACATTCAGTGCTCTGTTTGGTGTTTAAGTATTAAACTTTTAATCCACCTGTCTGAAATCTACACCTTTTACTTATTCTGCAAATAAAAGTACGTTGAGCGATCAAACATGATAGGCTTTGATAAACATGACATGCTTTTTAAGAATTAAAACAAACTAATAGCTGAAAATTATAACAAATAAGCACGTCAGAAACTTAATAACTCAATAAAACTATTTGATACATCTGCTAATGATCATTAAAGCAAATTTACCAAAGAACCTAATTTGTCTGTCACATGACAGAAAAGGGTTTGATTATTTCAGAAACTGCACATCTGCTGGGATATCTATAAAATCTTCTCTGTGTTTTACAGAAAATGGTCCAAAAAATAGACAACACAAGAATGAACAGTCAAGCTTAAACTGAAAGGCAGTAGTAAAGCCATCCTTACGAGTGCTTGCTGAAGAGCATCTCTGAATGCCCCAACACATCAAACCTTGAAGAAGATGGGGACCAAACCACCTGTTACTCAAGTCAGTTTAAATCTGGAAACTGATGCCAAAGTGGACACAGACTCAACAAAATAGGACAATGAAGACTGTCAAAATATTGCCTATTCTAATGGTCCTCAAATTTTTTTGCTACGTTGAGGTTAAAAATGAGTGCAAACATTATGAAAGGATTGGCTGCTCCTTCCTAGTGTAAACAGTAATACATTAAATTTAATTTATATATATAATTTATATAATAATTATTTAATTTGTGGCACAAAATTGGTGAGTTTTTAAAATGTATTTAAAAATATAATTATTATCACTTCAAATTTCTGTTTTTTCTAGTTTACTTGCTTTCACTTCAAACTTTACATACATTGTGTTATGTTTATTAAGAAACGTCTCTAAATATTATTTTGGTTTATTATTTCTGGTTGGTAGACCACTGCTCTTCCTCCTGACCTACAATCGGCCCACGTGATTCATGGGCTCAACGTCGTTCCTCTCCTCTTTACGTCTATTTTGTATCTTACGCCTGAACTTTCTTGCATTTCCCACTAGCAATAATGGGGTGACAAAACTACACACTGTAACATGAGACTAGTCTTCATGTCTGCTGAACGACGGTCATATGATCAATTTCATGCTGTGAACGGATGCTTAATGGTGATCCTCCGTGTAATTAAAAGGCATGCGCGCCACATGATTTAAAGCTGCTTCTACATAATTTCTGTATCATCCTAGGGGTGAAAGAATAATTATATGCAGTTAGATATGCCTGGATCGTGCATATTTAGAATTAATGCTAGCTTACTGCTTACACAATCCTGACGCTGTCACGACATTAATAAACGGTGCATTTTTGTACTTACCAATGTCTGTAATAATTTCAGCGTTTTGTCCACAAGATGTAACTCAGTAAAAGAGGCGCAACTTTCCATACATTGAGCAGAAATAACAGGTTTTAGAAACAAGGGTCCTTCAACTGAGCATCTCAGAGTCAGCTGATCAGAGAAGCAGTTCTGAGCTTGCGCAAGGGGTTTCTGCGCACTACAGCTGTCACGTGATCTTCAGGCGGTTTTAATACTGCGTCGTTCGAGAGGCACCCAACTGCAGTTAAGATGGCGGACAACAGCGCCGCCATACCTCAACACTATTCCGGAAATGAATAATACAGAGTTCTCAGATGAAAAAATAATATCCTCTGAAATCTTTAAATTTTATAGTCAGTTATACAACTCTATATTCTCCTAAGAGGACTGTGATACATTTCTAAATTAAATTTACACAAAATGTCCATAGTTCACAAAATATATTTACGATATATCATTAATTAAGTAGACATTTAAGTACAATTATGAATTGGTAATTCCTTCAAAACAATTTATAGAAAAAAACTGTTAACAACATTGGTGGGTATATGCAACATAAATAGTGTCATGGGTTAGGTGTCGGCTGGGTCTGATGGCATCTAAATAGGACTGTTTACACACAAGCTGCCATTGACCCAGAATATTTTGTGGTCCATTCATGGTTGAGACACTTCTGGTTTATTTGTGGTTAATAATCTTAATGAAGAGCAGAATGTTGTGCAATAAATGCACAAGTTTATCAATAAAGGTTATAGTGCAACAAAGATACATTCTGACATCATACAAAAGCCAAATGTTCTTAATTTTTATGTTTATTTATTACATTTATGTTGTGAAAATATTGGAATATTTGAATACTTGAATGAGCACATTGGAGATCAATAAAGATACACATGTTCATTAAATGTCAGTTTTGAAGTATTTCAAGAGTATTAGAGTAATGACAGTCAACTATAATTGTTTTATGTTTGATTCAAGATGAATTAAATGTTTTGCTGCTTAACTTAAACTGGCCTTTTAAATTTGAGAAATACAATAATATAAAAACAGGCCAAATGATAATTATTAAAGTATTAAACGGACAACCACATCTACTTTTGGCTGAAACATTGATATTTTTTTCCCATTTATTATGTAATTAACTTACTGTAAACAAACACAGTTGAACATCTGTATGATTATTATTGAACAATTACATAGCAATAGTTAAATTTTTTTCCACCATAAATTTGAAATAAAAAAGAAAACAACAAACAAACCCAGTCAGCTGCAAAATTCATGAACATATAATCACATTTTAATGCAGCAACCTTCCACTGCTCTCTTGCCATGACCAATTTAGCGGACGTGTTGATCGAATCCTAGCAACGGGCTAAAGCGGTGTCTGTTTTTTGCTGAAGAAGAACAATTTCCGGTGTCGAGGTCACCTGACTTTGTTTTAGGAATAGAGTTGAGGTATGGTTGTCCGCCACCTTAACTGCAGTTGGGTACTCATGCATTGTTCCAAGTCAAAAATCTGTTCTGAGTATGAATTTGATGTTTAAAACATTGATTTATAAAAATTTATAATAATAATCAGAAGAAGAATTAATGCATATATTTTAAAAGAAAAATATTTGTTCCGTAATTTAAAGAAACAGATACTTTAAAACTAATATTTACCTGAGAATGATTTAAAGATTTATTTATTTATTTAAGATAATTTTGAATAGATTCCCAGTGAAACATTTTTACAGACAGGAAAACTGCAACAATACATTGGGAAAAAATATGCCGTTTGTAATCTAAAAAATAAATATAATGGTAAAAACATTTGATAATTATTTAGGTTAATTGGTCATAGCTTAGTAACATGATTGTGCACTTTGAATCTCTCATAAAAAAATTTTTTAAAAATCAGAGACTTATTGTTGAAGTAAACATACCGGCGTTACCTCTGCCACTTGGTTTGGTTGTTTTCCCAAAGTAAGTGAGTCATGTAACTATTATTATTATATAAATAACCGTTTTTATGTATTGATTTCTGTGAAACCGCTATCTTATTTCTTTTTAATTATATATATTTATATATATAAATATATAAATATATGTGTGTGTGTTTGTGAGAATAAGCATCTTTCTTAGTGCAAACATTAAATGGTGGAAAAAATTCAGATAAGGCTAATTCTATCCTTGAAAGACTTTGTGGGAAAATAGTCCATCTGTTTAAGTACAATATTTCTATTCAAAGAAATCTCAATCTGTAAGTGAACTAGGCTGAAAAATCCCTCTAATGGCACAGACCACATGCAGCCATGATTCCGTAGCATCAGTTGCTGCTTGTCAAAAACATTTAAGAAATTCTTGTCAGCAATCATAATTAGACAGTAATGCTTGTTATCAAAAGAGTTTGAATTAGAAATAACGACAACAACAAAAAGATATTACTAAATACAGTGAGGAAATAAAGTATTTGAACACCCTGTTTTTTTGCAAGTTCTCCCACTTGGAAACATGGAGGGGTCTGAAATTTTCATCGCAGGTGCATGTCCACTGCAAGAGACATGATCAAAAAAAAAAATCCTGAAATCACAATGTATGATTTTGTAACAATTTATTTGTATGATACAGCTGTAAAAAATTATTTGAACACCTGTCTATCAGCTAGAATTCTGGCCACCTTTAAAATTAGACCACCTTTAAAAAGTACACCTGCACTCTACTTATTATCCTAAATCTGAAGCACCTGTTTGAGGTTGATAGCTGCATAAAGACACCTGTCCACCCCATACAATCAGTAAGACTCCAACTACTAA
>JBAMHW010000019.1:14730557-14767718 GCA_037177495.1 Rhadinocentrus ornatus
CCAGAAACCTGACTGATCTAGAGGAGATCTGTGTGGAGGAGTGGGCCAAAATCCCTCCTGCAGTGTGTGCAAACCTGATGAGAAACTACAGGCAACGTTTGACCTCATAATTGCCAACAAAGGCTACTGTACCAAATATTAACATTGATTTTCTCATGTGTTCAAATACTTATTTGCTGCTGTATCATACAAATAAATTGTTTCAAAATCATACATTGTGATTTCAGGACTTTATTTTTTTTTAATTATGTCTCTCACGGTGGACATGCAAATACGATGAAAATTTCAGACCCCTCCATGTTTCTGAGTGGGAAAACTTGCAAAATAGCAGGGTGTTCAAACACTTATTATCCTCACTGTATATAAGGGTGTATTCATGCCAAACCACATTTTGCACATGTTACAAAGGTATTAGTGTAAAGTTGAAAAGTCCAGATCCCAAATTCGTCTGTGTGCAGTAAAGTCCTGTCACTGAATGTGAGAACATTTGAAGCAATTTTAAGAAGCTGAAATTCAATATAAAGGAAGAACAAAAGAAAATATCACAGGCTTAAAATTCAAAGTATAAAATTTCTCAGATTCAATATCTTATATTCTGTTCTCATTTCCAGTTTACACAGCTTCACAACATTTGTAGAATTAGGATTGAAATAGATCAATTGACAACACAGAAACATATTTGGGGAAAAAAACAAACAAACAAAAAAAAACTAGAATTAACAAAAATGTCAGATAAATTCAACAGCCAGGCTGAAAATATGTCTGTGCTTGCCAAGAAATTCCACCATTTGGTTTATATATATCTATATAAATATATATAGATATATATATATCCTTTGGTTAATCTGCTGAATTACTGAACTCTTTCTGCCTTTAGATGGCAGTGAATATCTGGAAATCAGAAACTGGTGTTTACAAAGTTCACCTGTTTCAGTTTTAATCCTCCTTAGGGACACACATATTCTTTTGCGCTTGTATATTTGTTATTTAGGTTCTCACACTGCTTCATTCTCACCTCTACGTTCTGCAACTTTCATTTTTAAAAGGTGACATTACAAGTCTGATTTGAACTACAAAACGAAAACATTCCTAGCTTGTTCAGGGCTGCATCGGTTTCTGAATATTTCATATATAAGTTAAAAAACTAAAATTACTATTTATACAGCAAAGCAACATTGTTAAGCTTTTGCCTTTATTGTAGTTGGAGCCGGATAGATGATGAATAATTGACACAGATATGAACTGAATTAAGGTCATTCAAAACACCTGTGATTTTCTACCATAATAAGTCTATCAGTTTTTAAATTAGCTTTTAATGTACTAAAGTACTGACTTGACATTTTGCAGTTAGAAATTTTGGTTTACAGGAATATCTTACTATTTCTATTCTGTTCTTTCTTGTAATTAACTTTCTTTTGAAACAGCCTCCATCATTCTACTGTGTCATTACTTAGCTCTTTATAGTTTAGACAATGTCATTGCTTTGTATTTGTGGGTGTGTCGGAAGTATATGGAATTGATTATTCATGCTGTTGTTTCTTTATATCTGTTTCATCTGGCTGAAAATTGAATTTCCTATCTGAGTACAGGGAAGCCATTTAACCAGACTCAGTGGAACTAAAGCACAAAATTGAATCCTTTCCTGTCCTCATGAACCCGTGTGTGAACCCCAAAGCACACACTTTGTTTTATGTTCAAGTTTCAAACTCACATTTTTAAACATGAACCAATATATATATATATATATAGATCCTAATTTTTCACCGAGTTATGTGAGTCATACAAAGATAAGACTATAGGACTGCCCCAAACATACCATTTACCAGTGCTACAAAAATATAAGTCATACGACGGAAGTGGCTAGGGGCAGAGTTACTCTGTTTATTTTACAAGTGAATGTTGCACTAAACTTGGTGAAATACATTTGGCCCAATTAGTTTCTTCCTGTTGGAATTAATTAGATTTAAATGAGTTTTTTTCACAAGTGGAGTGAAAAAATGCTTAAAGAGTTAAGAAAAGAAATTCAGTAAGCTCTAGATTCTTAATCCCTCACATTCCATCAGACATAAGCAGACTCTATAAATATCAAAAAGTTCCACTATCAAGAGAGAAAAACCTTTTAATTTTTTGTATCCATACGAACATATAGATGTCCAAAGTTGTTGTTTGGAGGGTTTAAAAAGACATAAAGCCAGTTGTATATTTTCCTGACAGTGTTTCAGTAAGACAACTTCAAGCCTACTTACTTTCTCATAACTTTCCCACCATGATCTGCACCAACACGTGTCTTCAAGACTTGGGAAAATTCAACTTGGGGAAATGCCTGAAGGTGTTCAAACGCAGGCTGAGCAAGTTTTCATTATGGTATCATACACTTAATATTCCCTAATATTAAAGCCTTGTCACGAATGGTGTATTTGTTTAGTTCACTGCCGTAGTTAGAACATTTTCATGGATTCTATAGAAAATTTTTCTTATACTTAATTCAATGTGAATCAAATTTTTAAGACTAGGCTTTTATAACTGTGTAAATTGGATATGAAATGGCTAATCCAATATATACACGATTTTTTTGTGGCTGCAATTATATATCAGCCACTGTATGTACTTGTCCCAGTAAAAACAGAGCAGTAGAAGTATTGAGCTGATTTACTGAGTGGCCATCTATGGAAACTTTATGGTTATATAACTTCAATAAACATTACCGATCTACTGCAGACTGTACGATATTCGGAAATACATATTTGGTATGTTCTGAAAAATGCAGAGGACTTATTGGTGAAACTGAACATTAGGCCCCGCCCACAGGCCGTTGATTACCTTTTCGACTTCCCCCTGCTCTCTCTGTTGAAGTAGTTCTCCACCCACCAGCCGATATAGAAGACACTACTCTACCGCCGCGCGTTTGTCATCTAAGCATATGGCAAAAACAGCCCTCGTTCTTTCTTTTATCGTTGTGCCCACTACTCTTTAAAAATTCCGCCGAAAAAGAGAAGACGATTTTCCACATCCTTTTGGCCGTTATCTCACGTAAGTACAACAAAACACTTCGAATTGAGTTCCTTAGATTCAGCAGGCGGACGTAACATGGCGGGCTGGATCTTTCTACCGTCTTGCTACACACGACAGACGGATTAATTGAATTCTGTCTTCAATCTGAATTTAAACACGTTAAGGATCTGTAAAGCCATTTTTGTTGTGTTGTTTTTATTTGTACTGTGTTTGTGTCAAGGTTTGTATGTGGGTTATGATCATAATACGGCGCTAGTACAACCATCTACGATCGAAGGGCAGTCCTCAGCGAGCTCACCGTTTGCGGCTCTCTTTGCCATGAGTACTTAAGCAGTGCGTTTTCTCTCAGTGGCGTTTCCTATCACTACAAATGCTTGATTTCACACTTATAAATGTAACAGTAATGATATTTCTCACGGTTTAGTCGGGGTTTTATTCGTTGGTGACGCATTGCATTAATATCTAATTTGTCAAGTTGTCATTCACTGTTTCGCTCACAGCGCATGCGCGTGCTGTACTTAGCGTTATGTGCTAGTTATCACCAAGACATTAAATATCTGCAGGTTTTATTACAATAATATACCTTCTGTGTACCTTCTATGTTAACGGTTGCAAATGTTACATCATGGCTTATAAGTTATAATTAATGTGGCTCCATAGATAATGAAGGGAAATTTAAATTAAGTAAACCTAACATAACAGTGTGGGGTGACTTAGTACCCTCAAGAACACAAGACCGTATGTGATACCCTTATATTTATTTATTTTATTATGTTTCCCCTTGTCATAATTGCACTTTTCTTTTACTACAGGATATTTATGTGTTTAGAATTAATATGATGTGTTTTTCTTCCTCAGGGCTCCCCTGTCTCTGCACAGGTGTATGAGCGCTACCCAGAGGGCCTAGGGGCGGCTCTTTACAGGGAGCACTTTGACTTCAACGCTGAGCCGCCTTGGGATCCTAGCTGATAGCGGGACAGGTCCATCTCCTGACTTGTCCATGTTAGTGTTCATTGTTTGCTATTAACTAAAAGATTAAATCTCACTCAATCATTAAAGTCTAGCAGAGCAATGAGTAAAGTTTTAGGCCATTACATATGGAGTTTAAGGTATTTAGTAATCTTAAGAATGATTTATTCTGAAAGAAGTTGAATATTAAATTTATAACATGGATCTTGAAATTAATAAATTCAAGAAATTTGGGTGTGGATGATACTAACAGTGATATTAATAGTTGCTATTTTCTTTGTTTTCCTTTTTCTAGTTTGTTGCATAACGGCAGGACCCCATTGGCTCAGTCGTGACCCTTTGACTTGTTTATCTGTTCTTTATGATCATCGACTTTGTGGAATACGGTTAAGATGAAAGGACTCGCTGACAAACCTAGCTACATCATTGAACTCCTGGAGGGAGGAGTTACACTGGAAGATGTAATTGATGGACACATCTGCGAACAGGCTGTGGTTAGTTCAAATTCTAGTTTGATTTCTGAAATTTTATTACATTTTATAATTAGTACTTAAATCCGAACTACATCTACATTAACCTTTTGTTTTTAAACAGATGGAGAAAAGTGCGTTTGTGGTAGGCGACCTCGGTACTTTGATGCGGCAGCACATGTGCTGGCAGAGTGTAGTACCGCAGTTGCAGCCATACTTCCCAGTCAAGTGCAACAGCAGCCCTGTGGTCATCGAAGTGCTGGCCTCCCTGGGCCTTGGCTTTGTTTGTGCCAACAAGGTGAGCTTTGAGTTCAGGTGGCTTTGATTAATTTATTCATACTGATTTATCCTCTTATGAAAGCACTTGTTTTAGGGCAATTACATCACAAGCACTCAATTGATTACTAGTCAGCTGAGAAGTGTTATCCTTTAAACTTACGCAACTCGCTTGGTACTTTTTTTGATCATTTTGGATGGTGATTTTACACTAGATTTCTCTAAACATGTGTGTCTTTTTGCCTCCAGGCTGAGGTAAGCTTGGTTCTGGAGCATGGCGTGCCACCCGAAAACATCATTCTGTCAAGTGTTTTCAAGCAGCTGGCTCACATCAAGTATGCTGCCAAGAACAACATCCAGCACATTGTGTGTGAAAATGAGGCAGAGTTGTCCAAGATTGCCCGTTTGCATCCTAAATCAAAGTAAGTGAGCATATATTTTTCTTTATTTTTAATTCTTGTGCACTGTGGTGAAATTAGGTTTTAATAGAAGTAGCCTTTTTTTTGGTTTGTTTTTTTAATGCTCTGCGTTGTTTAATTACAGGAACTTAGAATTTTCAGGATTTTTCAGGACTTTTCAGAAACTTAGATATGCTTGTTGCTTAGCTCATGTTTATTTTATTTTTTTTCTTGCAGGTTGCTGCTGCAGTTGACTACTGAGGCCCATGCAGCTGAGACCAGCATGGCCTTCGGCTTCTCTCTCAAAAGCTGCCGGCACCTTCTGGAGATGGCAAAGGAGCTGGGTGTCCAGGTGGTGGGAGCAACCTTTAACATTCCGAGCTCCTGCCAAGACCTGCAACAGGCCTACACCCATGCACTGTCAGATGCCCGCTGTGTGTTTGACATGGGGGTGAGTAATGTCTTAAATACCTGACTAAAGACAGTTTCTTCTTTTTATCTCTTTCTTTTTCATTAACTGACTGTTTGGTGTCTCTGTTCAGGAGGATCTGGGCTTCAATATGCACATTCTGGACATTGGTGGTGGATTTACTGGCTCAGAGCTTCAGCTCAATCAGGTGATTGGTTAACAACTTCTAACATTCTTGTAAGGATGCAGAGACGTGAACCAAAACAAAACCCATCAAAATGTAAAAATCCAAATCTTCGCAGGTTTGCATGTAAATAATTGGATAGAACCAAAACTATTTGATTAGCAGCTTATCGAAGACAGATGTCACTAGTAGTAACTGTAGTGTCTTTCTTTTGGTAACCTTTCTAACTACACATAATAACTTTCATAACCTAGTTTGTGTCGAACTAATGCTTAAATCCAGGATTTTTGTACTGATTTCTCTGAAACTGCTATCTTATTTTATATAATATATTATTTATTTTTATTTTGGTGCTATACACAGGTGGAGTCTGCAGTAAGGCCACTACTGGATGCTTATTTTCCCCAAATGTCAGGTGTGCAAGTGATGGCCCAGCCAGGCAGCTTTTATGTGGCATCAGCTTTCACCCTGTCAGTCAATGTAATTGGCAAGAAAGTAGTGACCTGCCATTGGGACACCTTGTCTCAGGGTGAGATACTTTTTTTTTTCTCTCTCTTACATTGTATTCTTTTGTTTCATGATTTTTGTTTACTTTCTAATACATAATCAAAACCAATATTCATGTTCCATCGAGTCAGCGTTTCTGTTTTTCTTTTAAATCTCTGACATTTACATATGTGCATATACACAGGAGAGAAGACTGAGGATACGGAGTGCCTGTACTACATGAATGAGGGTGTTTATGGCCCATTCAGCCACAAGCTGCTGGGAAACATCATCGCAGCCCCATCAGTGCACAAGGTTAGTAGATCTCCACCCAAGAGGACCAGCCCCATTCTGGGCCGAGTGATGTCTGTGATAGCAGATCCTGTTCGATAGGGAAAAGGGTTAATGCATTATGAGCTTTTAAGGGAGTAGGATCAGAATCTGATCAAAAACTATACTGACCCATATAAAGATATACTGGTTCTGGGTTCTTACAAAGCAGAGTCATCTAACCTGTATTACTACATCATTTTCTCTCCTATTATCTTGTTTTCTTTTTTTATTACCTCCACCAAGGCATAGGTTATGTTTTCAGCAGCTTACTTCAGTCTATCTGTCTTTCTTTTAGCAACATAACTCAGAAAGTAATAAGCATATTTTGGTTAACTTTTCAGAAAGTCTCCTAAATAGCACAAGGAACAACTTTACTAGATTTTGGGTGTAATCCAGATCACCACCTGGATCCAGAATTTATTTTAACACTAGAACCATCAACATTCGAATACCTGCTAGAACTGCCAAAGGGGGTAATTTTGACACCAAGCCGATGCAGCATAAACATGATTAAGGTGGCATTAACAGAGGCCAACTTTGGGCTTGTATTTCAAATAAAAAATGTCAAATACTGAATAGCTTATCAGTTAACATAACAAATTAGAGAATCTAACTTGATCATTAAAAAATTTAAGTTTTTTCCTTTGTTTTATCTTCTGTCTTTTCATTTGATCGAATTCACCCTACCCCTTGTTGTACAGTAACTTTAAGAGAGCTGGTTTATGTCTTTATTACTTTATTGATCCTTCTTATTGTAATAGTACTTTATTATTAAAGCCCATAATGAATGTTATAAACTTCAAACATTTGAGTAAAAGGGAGCAATGTCCATTTGTAGCATGTGACTTTGTTTCAGGTACTTAGGAATTATTAATTAGTTACTTTATTTATATGAGCTAGTTAAAAATCAGTATTGCCATTCTTTGACTCTGTAAGCAATGTGACTAAGCATTAATACGAGACCCGTGCTTGGAGAGTGATTATTTTTTCAGAATGAATTGCGTTCTGTGTAAAAGAAATTGCCTCTGCTTGAGGCTGCAAATGCCACAGAATACCAAGAATGTTAAAAATCTAGTTTACAACATAGACTGGGTTAGCCTAAAGGCTGTTACATATTGCATAAGAAGCGAGAACTTTTTCTTTTTTTTTCCTCGAGGGCCTCTAGAACAAAATGACGTAATTTTGTTCTTGCGGACGTGGTTTGGGACATCTTGCAGCTTGTTCTGGACGCATAAGCTGAGCAGAACTTCTTGTTGTGGGACTTCCGAGAAGTATTGTGTGACATTTGAGGTGAATGTTGTTAACGCAGAAAAACATGAACCAAAAATTGTCACTTTCGCATTTCCGCTGATGCGAAGTTGAACGGATAGCTTTAACAGCTGATCAAGGTGCTGAGAAAGTACGAAAATGAACACAACACGTGGTATATAAAGACACATTGCTGCATGGAAAGCCCCACCCTGCCACAGACAAAGTTTCACCGCTGTATGCTCTGTGTAGCTCTGCAGAGCGTCCGCGTCACCGCCGTAGGCTCTGCGTAGCTCCGCAGAGGCTCGACGCACATCTCTTCCAGGCCTGACTTGCACCATTAGAAGAAGAAACTGCAACAGACACCAAAACGACGCACACACCCCTACGCTCAAGTGCGAAAGCAAACTCACCAGCGTCAGCTACGCCGTAGCCGGCTGCACGCAGTCGCCGCGCAAGCATAAATCCACCTTAAGTATGACATCACCAGGTCAATTATTTCTTTGCACATGACAATACGAAGTGCTGTATAAAAGCTAATTCCATTTTCACTTTTGGGTCATCACAATCTTAAAATTAAAAGTGACACCATTAAATAATATTTGTGCTATGGTTGACTAATAAAGCAATTACAAAATGCCAACACATGGCTATTAATTTACTGTGTCATAGTACTTCATCCAGTCTTTACTCTGGTACCAATGACCCATATTTCTAAAAGATCTTTCTATCTTTTAGAAAAATCCTGTTTTTTAAGGATAGTAACAGAATATTTAGACATATTGGGGTTGCATTGCAAGCCTTTAACTGTCCCTGTGGCATAAATAAAATGGTGCTTCAATGTTTGGATGTGATTGCTTTTATTTCTGTGCTGTATAATTTCTGCAACTGTAATTATATACACATGGATCTTTTCCTGTTTCATTTCTTATGCAAGGTATAGCTTTGCATATGTACTGAATATCTCTGGTAGCACTTTTCTAAGTTTGGTTTGCTTTGACCCCTTTTCCCCCCTCTCAACAGCATGTGTTGTGTGCCAATGAGCCCATGTATCCCAGCAGCCTGTGGGGCCCATCTCTTGACCAGCTGGACCAGGTGGTGGAGCGCTGCCTGCTGCCAGAGCTCAGTATGGGAGACTGGCTTCTCTTCTCCAACATGGGAGCTTGCTGCCTGGAGGAGTTTAGTGGCCTCTCCAGCTCCAGCCAGCTGCCGGTCTACTACACTATCTCCACCTCTGACTGGTAAGTTGTCATGACAAGTCTACCACTTATACAAATGAGTTATATATGAAATGAAGAACATGATGCATTTAGAGAGAACTGATTGTCATATTTGGTGCTGCCCTAAGGTACGAAATGCAAGAAGCCGGTGTGGCATTGGACAGTGCCATGAAGAATTTCTCCGTGCTCCAGTAAAGTGCGCAACTGCCCCGGCCCCTGTCCTGTTTTGATATTGCACAGATCTTCTTTGCCTCTGCTTTCACCATGTGAGAAGAGAGGTCAGCGTTGCATTTGAGACAAGTGGCTAAGCGTGGTCAACATTCCAGCCACTTTGGAAAATGCAGTGTCCAATTAACGTTGATATTTTCTTTTCCTTCCAAAATTTGACTTTTTTTTTTTTTTTTTTTTTTTTCAGAAATGGGAAACATTTGTTTGTTTGATACCTCAATTGTCCAAAATTTCCCTGTAAGATAATCCTAGTTTTTCCTCCTTTCTGAAAGACTTATCTGAGATCTGTCAGCTTAAAGAACTGTAGCCCAAGCTCAAATGATATTATGCAACAAAATGGATGACTCTCTGGAGATGGAACCCCCAACATGTTTGGGAAGGTTTATTTCCTAAATCAGACTTAGTTTACAAAATGTTTAATTGATGTAAGCAGTTAAATCAAATGGTCTTTATTGATTACCTATTGTTCAAATTCTGTCTGAACACCAGTACAGCTTATTTGTCGATTATTTTTTTTCTTAAAAAAATATCAATGCCTCATATGGATTCTGTGCTTCAGACCCTTAGCATTGTTTAAATTACATGACAGTGATGTTACCTATTGCTTTATTGCAGTTCACCTCATTATTTATTGGATTCACACATTACTGTGGCATATTTAAAGCTTAATCTTTAAGTGTGTTTTGCCCATCTATCAGTTTTGTGTTTTTTTTTTTAATGCTACATGATTCTGTGTGCCGTGATTGCCATTTCTGAGCTCACTGGTTTCCCTTTACTCGAAAGGCATGACGGAGTTGAAGCAGGCGATTGTCCCTTTGCTAAGCTGGAGCTTGAATGCTGAGAAGCTTAATAATGCACTCCTTCTCTCTAGCAGAGCAGGGTCAATCTGGATTAAGATGCAAAAAATGTTTTGTAGGTTTAAAAATAAATGTGATAATAAACATAGCATCCCTAAATTTTCTGATCCTGATATGAATTTCTCACTTGATTGATCAAGGGATTGGTCATTGTTTTTTTGTTTAGCAAGCTCAAACAAATTCTCTATATGTGGCAAATATCAAGTGTAAGATGTTGCTAGTTGTACACAGACCTCTGAGGTAGTGCAGATGGTAAATGTAATGCTCCACCTTTCCTCGCCTCTAAAGTTATGAGGTGCATAAAGCACAGTCTCTTGTACAGCTCTGTTTGATAATATGGTGATCTGACTTAACAGCAGTTTTTAAAGAATTCTGCCCTTGTGTTTTACAAGTGACTAATGCATTAATTACTTGTCAAAGGCACTAATGGACCATAGCCTGTTTTTGACTGTAAATTGTGCTTGTAAAAGTAATGAAAGTAATTAATTTAATACATTTCGGACTGAAATATTCATCCTGTGTTCGTGTAGTCTTTGGTCTTCTGGGTGAAGCAATTTTCCACACATATTGTAGATAAAACATTTTAATGTAGGCTAACAGAATTTGACACAGCACATTTTTGATCAGGTGTGTTTTTGTTCAATTTCCTGAAAACAATTTATAATCCAGATTTAGGGCTGCTTGTGCCCTTTAAGCAGCCTGGAATGATCCTGCCTTGTGTAACCAGTAAATTTATGTTAACTATTTATATGAGACAATGTAACTTTGATACTCATTAAAATTAGAAACAATTTTGTAATATCTGTAATAAAGGCTCATCAACGATTGTCAAATTCCAGATTATTCGTGACAGTAATTCCTATCGATGTAATGTGCACCCATGAATCCCTAGATACAGGTGGCTACCATATAAACAACATTTAATGAGTAAATTATACTGTTCAATCAGTCCATCCACCCAAGTTAGAGATATTATATCCAATACAAATGGTCTGGAGAGGTCCAGTTTTATCAACAGGTACAATATATTTTGAACACAAATTGTGTTTTTTAATGAATGTTTCTCTAACTGGGAAAGAAATTGGCCCCAGACCTCATTAAAAAGCTAATGCCCCAAACCTTTACAAAGCCAGCTTAATTAAGGTTAAACAAAACCACTGTCTGTGATGTATCAAATGTAGTCTAAGTGCTCCTGGCATAAAGTGAATGGTGAGAGAAAAACTTATAAGCTGTCAGAACTCAAGCAAAATTATTAGTATATAACTTTGTTTTATTAACTTGTTTGATCTTTTAACCTTTATTATGACCATAAAACCCAAAAATGGTTTGAAAGTTAAAAACTATTTTTTTTCTCATTTCAAGATGTAACCTGATTCATGATTTATCATTATGATTTGATGAATTGACCCCAAAGATCACTAAATTCAAAATTAAAAGTAAAAAAGACGTTGGATTTTAGAAGGGGATATTGATAATTTGAAACAAAAAAGGGATCTAAAAAACATAGAACAAGTGCAGAAAAAGGTTTACCCTCTGCTCCACAACCACATGTCTTTGTTCCTTAGTCCTCTGTTTCACTTCTTCATAGGGAGTCTAGTCACTACTCCATAAGTATTTTTTTAAGTCACAAAGGTACAGTGCTGCTGTGTTTTGCAATGTTATCTCATGCTAGTAAAGATTCTGTATTTAAACCTGCTAGTTTTCATTCCCTCTCTGAGCCAGTGTGGAGATTATCTGGGTTTTCTAGCTTCCTCCCACTGTCCAAAGAAATGTCATGGGGTTAATTATGGATTTCAAATTGAACATTCAGGAAAGTGTGAGAGTGCATGGTTGTCTGTATCTGCATGCACAAACACATACAAAATGGGAAAGGCAGCCTTTCAGTTGTGTGTCCTGCCTCTTGGTCTATTACAAGTGGGATAGGCAAAACCCTCCCAATAGCATAAAGAGGATATAGGCAATTGATGGATGAATAGATGAGTCCTTAAACAATAGTCCCTCTTTTCGTTTTCACAAGGTGATCAAAACTTGACAACCTCAGCACCTACATTTTTGACTGTCAATTGATTAAATCAGAGATGTCCAATTAAGGTCGTCTCGGTCTCTGTTCTACAGCTTTTAGATGTTTCTCTGCTTCAACACTGTAAGAGTGTAAAGATGAGACATGACTGTGGCAAGTCAATAAATATTACCCTGTTAATACAGTGGCTTGTGGCTCTGTGTACTAATCCCAATACCAAAACAGACCAATACCAAATTCCTTTTAACAGAAGAGCGAAAAAACTATTTGGGCCTGCTGGATTTTTCAAACCATCTTCAGATTAAGCAATTAAACGGCAATTAGGGGGGGAATTTGGGTCAGGATGGCCATCTGGCCAGAGAGCAAAAAAATTCAGGTGATTTCCACTTCTGCATATAAGTTACATCGCATATCCCGTTTGCATATCCCTGAACAAGACACCCAGCTCTCATCCTGTGTTAAGTGGTTCCCAATGAGACTCTTTGGTAAACGCGTAAAGCAAGATGTGGTATTTAAATGAATGTTTCCCAGTGCTAAATATTGTAGGCTGAAGCTCTAGCCACTGCACATCATCACCATTCTTTCACTCTGGAGAAACTTGCTTCATGATGAAAATACTGAAGAAATCCTTTGGTGTGGTAAGAAATGGCAACATCTGAGGGCATTACAGCTCATATCAAGAGCCCGATGTCCCTTCATTAGAGGTGATAACCATTTGTTTATCAGATTCAAAGGTGGAAAAGAAGGATAGCATTCATAAATAGAAGTTACATTTCTGCCCTTTTTTGTATTGATCTAATTGTCTTGGTGGATGATGGTAATTCTGATAATACATTTTAAGCACACACACAACACTGCAGAGCACCATACAAGCTAAAAGACTAATTTTGAAATTAAATTCCACATTTGATGAATATTTCTCTTGAATCACAGCTTGTTCAATTTGATAACAAAAACGGAAGAAAAAAGTTTGGATTGGAGGCTCTGTGGTTGCCTTGGTTAAATAACCTTATTTAGATCAAAGAAGTTCACAGTCAAAAATTGGTGTCACCTTTGAGATTTGCTGTTCTGTTGGGATAAGAAATGCTGCAGTGTAATCCACTTCAGCACAACTACCATTTGCACTTTTGTTAAAGTGATCACATGTGCATTGTCTTTCTGGCAGACATGCTGGCAAATGTGATCTCAATGGTCAAAATAAGAATTACAAAATTCAATCACCAAAGTGAATATTGATATGGTATGCAACTTAAGTTCTGATAGACGATTTATGACCGCTACTATATAGGTTTTGTGATGACTAATTACTCCACCAGTTGGTTTTATGTAGAAGTATCAACATCTTAGCTGGTGATCTTGTGTTATAGCTAATTCAGTGGAAAAGAAGTTCTGGATGGGATTACTAGAACCGGAAACTGGAAAATAATCGCTTAGTCAGCAAACAAGCTGGCATTTGGACCATATTCAAACAAGTAGCGTGCACCGTCTTCTAATTCAACACGTAAATAAACGATTGTTAAGTGTAAATGCAAAATTGTTAATGTGAAAAATATGTGAATCAACTGTTGCAACCTGGTGTAACTAAGCAAAAATCCAATCGCAATGGGTTTAAATCCCTGTGCGGATGTAGCTAGCCATGAAATTTTTGAAAATATAAAAATCATCAAAAACTTCTTTACCTTATGTCTAGCCACTCTAAATAAATTTAACCTTAAAATCTTTAAAAAAAAATTGTGGTCTAATATTATTGGCTTAAAAAAGTTGCATGATATGACATCAGAACAGAAGGCCCGCCCATTTAGCTCATTTTCTCGACAGCTCATTGGTTAAGCTTAGTCATGAACCACGTGACTACCAATTGGTTCGATATGGCCACGCCCCCTACCTAGCTATTTATTACAGATAAAAAAAAGTCTACTTAACAAGTCAGATATTACATGAAATTCAAAAACTGAATTATAAAGCACATCACATAGACATTAAGGAACCGTGCTGATACTTACAATGAGAGAATAAAAAAGCTATATAGTTTATAGGATGAGAGGTCTGTCATTGGTCAGTTTGTGCAGCATGCAAATGAAACGGCTACGTCAGATCCTGAAGTTGAGCGCCATTTTTTCCCTCAATAGGGGAAGAAAGGGACAAAAGCTGGACAAAAATAACTTATCTCCGGAGCCTGCTCGTTATTATAATCGTTCATATTTAACTTCAGTCTTCGTACGACGGCGTGTGTAGGTGGGGGATGCTGCTCCGGTGAGTGTCTTTGTGCAGCATTGGTAGCAGACGCAGCACACCGACACGCACAGTTGCGGGCCAGTGGAAGTGGGGAACCAAAGCCCTACTGGAGGTGGCACAGCGACGAGTAACGTTAATCTACACTGAAAACGGAACGAGGTAAGATATGTAAGAGGAGGTTGAGGGCATTCGCGAGTAGGAAGATGCGCTGAGACCGGCAGGGTGACCCGGCATGTTGCCGTCAGCGTGCCACCAGCGTATTTCTTCTTCCCTTTTAAAAAAAAAAAACCTCACTTCAGTGTGGCCCTGAGATACTCTTTAGTGCTAGCATGGATTGCACTGTAAGGGACTGATGAAAAGCAGATGATAAAAGCCCCACTCTTTTAATAAAATAAATATAACATACTAAATGGTTGATGTACCTGGATGCTTATTAAGGATGTAGCTGTCGCGTGAATTGTTGTATATGTTTGTATTTCAGCAGTACATGTGTAGATATAATATACATACTAAGCCATGCTGTGATTCGTATCCTGTAAATGTATAGCAAAGTTTTATTAAAACGGTATATATGCCACATTTAATGGTTTAACTGTGTTATTATCGTTGCTGATATTATTATTACCAAATCATCTGTCCACTTGTGTTTAAATACTTCTTTAGTATTGTGATCTTTTTTTAAATTCATATTACTGGTAAATATAGATCATGCTTATATAAACAGACTAAGCAATTTTGTTTAATTATTCTGTGCCGCTTCAAATTCTGCTGTTGCAATCAGTGGTATTTTAATAATGTTTTTTTTCTATAAGGTTTGTTGGAATCATGTATCAGCTTCCAGTGGGAAATATTGAGAAGATCCGAAAGGCGCGTAAGGCAGTGAAAAACATTTTAAGTGAGATTGGTCTACAAGATTGTCAAAACCTGTTGAAGGTATGTTGTTATCTTGGAAAATGATCTATGATGTCTCCAGGATTTGGGTCTGATCTGATTGATTTGGTTGATTCTACCAGCTACAATTGTTTGTGTTTTATTTTTTTATTTATTTTTTTAAGTGAAACTTTTGAAATCTCAAAGTGTTTTGGCTTTGGGCAGCTAGTGTAAAGACTCATAATTAAAAAAAAATAATCATGTAACTTGTGTGAAATGACCGGCAACTGGACTTCCTGTTCTGGAAGGACACGCTAGCCTAAAACTTGTAAATAAAAGGAAGTTGCTGCAAGCATAACACGTAGTTATGCTAGGTGTCAAAGGTTTTGGCTGTTTATTCTATTTTCCTAAAAAAAAAAATTAAACCTGAGGTTCTTGATCTTCGAAACTTAAAGGTGTCATCGCCTGCTCTTTTCATGTATCCAATGTCCTTCTTTAGTATCGTGATCTTTTTAAAGTAAAATATATTTTTTTAAAACTTTATTAAACAAAAACAAAAATCAAACATTGAGCATGTTCTGACCCTTTGCTCATACCACAACTTTGTCTTGTAAGAGTTCATGCAAGCCTGACTAATGTTAATGAGGTGAGTGCTGATTGGGCACAGGGAGGCCGGAGTCGGAAGGGGGGCTGGCCCAGTGCATGCACAGTGTGTCTGACTTCAAAACATCAACAGCTTAGTGATGGCGAGCGAACCAGACCAAGCAGCAGCTTACGGAATTCAGCCATTTATGTTTGAACCAGCCTCCGAGCCTGAGAGTGAAGATACCAAGATGGTGGAAGAAGCATGTTTACAACAAAATGTTTACAAAATTTATGTGGCCGGGCACTTCTGCCCACTTATAAAAAAGAAAACACGGGGCTTATTTGTACATTGCAGGGGGTTAAACATTTAGGCTCGTTCCTTAGCATTAGTGTTAGCATTAGCTGCGTCAGCAGTAAAGCATGACTTTATATCAGTAGTAACACTTACTGATTGTATTGATGGTGAGCTGCTCAAAGTTGGAATTGCCCCTCTTTCCAACTCCAGGGTTGATTCCAACTTCCCCTGAAATTGTTCTAAATTACTGAAACATCAGGCACAAGATGTTTAACACAAGCAGGAGCAGGCAGAGATGCAGAGACATTATTACCAAAAATGAATTTAATCCATTTGTTCCTAGTAGATTGGACCGCTGCTACAGGGAGACTAAAAACATTTTGATGTTGGTTTTGGCAACTGACAACCGAGCAGTTGACATGGGAGTGCTGTTTCAACATCTTTACACAACTTATTATGGCGACTGCGCAGGCTGAGCAGGTAATTTTAGATGTGGAAGAGGGGCTGGCTTATTCAAATAGCCTCCTGGGATGACAAAATCCCAGGAGCACATTAAAATCACACGTTTGCGAGAGTTTACCATTGTAGGCGGTTCTGCTGTGAACAAAGGGTCCAGACGGACAAACTCAACCGTCTGGAAAGGCTTTCAGGAAGTTAGTCCAACACCAATACACATGTTTTAACTTGAAAAAGTGCAATTTCCAGGTGATGACACTGATTTGTGGTACCTCTATAGTGACTCCTACGGTTGCAAAAGGTGCAATTGAAAGTGACTAATATTTACGGCTCAGATACAGCACCAAGGTTAAACAGGCTATTTGCCTACTAGACTGTTGAATAGTAAAGCAGAATGACTTATTTGAAGGAAAAGGATGAATATTTTAACCATTTAAGTGCAGTTGTATCCAGTTGGACCCAAATAAACCTAGTTAGATTGAGTTGGACCAAGTTAGGGTGCCTTCAAACCAGGATAGTCCGCTAGACTGTCTGGTTGGGTACTTGGTTCATTTGGGGGGTTTTAATATTCTTCTGGACTGAGATTTTATTCATTCATACATAAAGAAATCTGACCTTTTTATAGTCCACTGCACCAAGAAGAAGACAATACGACAAAAAAGAATATTTGTTATATTGGTTAATGCAGAACAACTTGGCTTTCTTATAATGGCTAAACATGGAGCTGCATCAGATCCTAGCGATCTTGGGTTGATCATACTTCTATCAAAACTTAAAGTCTTCCACGTCTGACTGCAAGCCATTTCTTCTGTCCAGAGCTGCTTATTGTTGCACACGTCTATGTTTTGGTTGCGTTTACCCACGATGTTGTGCGCTGAACCCACAATGACCTTTTGTTTTGTATTCCGCTTTCGGACCGAGACCTGTGTTTGTAGGTGAACCGAGTCCACTTCTTTGATTCAAATCAGAATTAGTTTACAAGACCCCAAACGAAGAGGACTTTCTACGCAAACGGGCTTGGATTCTAATCAGAATGGCTGGTGTGAATGTGCCCATGGAGTCATTGTTAGGTCTCCTCAGTATGCGCTGCCATGGTACGGTTATGTATCTAAAACAGATCACACCTATAACCATGCCTAGTTATGATCTGTTACACATGTTAGTGTTATTCTTTTTTCTTATGTGTAAATAGGTAAATTTATAGAATTTGTAAAAATTTAGACTGTTTTCCAGTATTTTTTAATACCAACATTTTAACTAATATAATAAAGAAAAATGGAAAAATTAATGCATATTATGAATTAGGGAGCTCTAAGGAATGAATTGCATGTATATATTTTGCAGGTAGAAATTTGGGATTAAACATGTTAGTTCCAGCAGTATGGCAGGTTATGCTTTAGAGCAGGGCTGTGTGATTGAGAAGCTGCTATCATATGAACATTTATAGTTTTACTTTTGGTTTTCAGTCAAAAACATGCTACCTGCCACAACATAACACCCCTCCAGCTTCACATTTTTCATCCATTTATGGTCAACGCGAGTTCCAAAAGAAACAAAACAAAACTAAGATGGCAATGGCCAAATGACCAAATCATGGGTTTAAAACTGCTTCACAAATGTGTGAATGATGCCTCCATGGCTCTGTTTATTTCTGCATGCAGTCTGCGGTCCAGACATCTGAAGACTACTTGCCAATGAAAACAGCATAGAAATTCTCTGTACAATTTTATTAATTTTTAAAATAAATACATGGGTAGTTAGGTGTCATCTATGAGCCTTAGAGGTCATGATATCAGTCATGATTCAACGCTGATGGTTTGTGCTGTGTTAGTGAAACCTTACACTCAAGGAGAAATAGCTCAGATATGACCAGCTATAAAAATCAGTGTCACACTTTGTGCTGAAATACATGCAGTGATTTGCCAAACACTTAACACTTGCATATGTTAAGCTTGTTACATACTCTGCGAGTAGCGAGAAGTTTGTTTTTGTTATTGAGGCCACAAGTACAATTTTTTTTTTTTTTTGGTCCGGTCCATTCATACTCCACAAGAAGCTTTGTCCATGACGGGACAGGGATTGCTGCGAGAGGATGTCTGTGTTTTTATGTGCAATGAACAGTTGACCTGGTGATTTCATACGTAAAAAGAAACTTAGTCCGTGACATGCCGCATAGGTGTGCTGAATGAAACAGCAGCTAAGGGAGGTAACAGTTGATACATTTGAAACTTAGGCTCCTGTAACAATTTTTTTATTTTTGTGGCAGGTGCTTTCTGCCTTATTTACATAGAAACCACTTAGAATGTAGTGCTGCAGTTACCTGTTTGTTATTTAGATTTTTTTGGTTTGTTTGTGTGTCCTGTGCAGGATCTCAATGAAAAATCTGAGAAAAACTCAGATGAAGATAAAGCCTTTCAAGAAACGGAGTGGGTTGATATCACAGAAGGATACAGTAGCCGACAGCGGAAGAAGGTAAATGTGATAATTTGCTAATGTCAATCATTTTTTATTAAGTTTCACCCCCAATTCTGCTAAATTTGGATGCCATGTATAGAGTAAATGAAAAAATAATAAACCCAATAATTAATGTACAAAAAATAGAACACATTAAATGTTGAAAGTGAGACATTTTATTATTTTGTTGGAAAATTTGGCTCATCCTGAATTAAATGGCAGCAATGCCATTTACCATGTGTAGCATCACTTTTCTTCTAACAATAATCCATAAATGTTGGGGATTGCCCCTAGCATATCTGATCTGCTCCTTGTAGATGACTAGGGTATCAGTTTCCGGACCTTTGGGAGAATGATGCTGTGACCTTCTTTTCTAATTAAGGATTCTAGCTGCTCAACAGGCCAGAATCTTCTTTGCTGTATCTTGTGTTTAAATGATACATCAAATGTCTGAACTGGAGGGAGGACATTTCAGCGCCTGGACTATTCTACCATGGATCCATGTTATTGTAGTAGATGCAGTATGAGATTTAGCTTTGTCTTGCTGAAATGTGCCCTGACCCTGCAGATGGATGCACATGTTGCTCCAATACCTTTATAAACCTTTCAGCATTGAAGGTGCTTTTACAGATTAGCAAGAAGACAGTTCCTCCAGCTATAATTCAGCTCCACAATATCAAAGATGAAGGGTTAGGAGGTGACTGCTGGTAACAAAAAGGAGGGCCCCGCTCCTCTTAAGTCTGAAGGATGCAGTGTTTATGATTTCCAAAATATTTAAAAAGAAATTTATGCATTTTGACTGTAGAATGTTTTCCCACTTTACCATTTGAAACAAGATCTGAACCAGAAAAGATGGCAATGTTTCTCGATCATTTTACTTAGCTTGTTTGGCTTCTGTTTTCTGTTATTGGGCTTAAAAATTGTAAGTTGTCTTCACAGAAAATTATGCAACTGTACCTGTGCCCATGCAATCTTTTCTGACCAAATCTAGTCTGCTTTTTTATTCAGTTTTGCCTGTTGATTATGGTGAAATATTGAGGGTCTTTGCATTTTATTGTTATTTTTAACATTTAACACTTAACATGTTTTTCAGGCTTTATTATAAACAAAATATTGGGTTTTAAAAGATTTGATATGGTTGGGTTTTAACAAGCCTCAGTTACTTTTTTGTAGAAGACAGTTTTCAGTACTGCCCTCCCATGTGCAGGCACAGAAAAGGACAACTTTGCATTAATGTGTTACCATAAAGATCAGAACATGAGCACACTCTTCGAGGGCTGTTGTTGGGTGATGAAGCATCTCATGTAGCTGTTAATAAATATGAGACAGGAAAGGGAGACATTCTCTTTGTCTACCTCAATAATAAAGACTGATTTTAATATATTGCAATTTCACATGTACATGGCTTTGTATTCTCTTCTTAAATTTTGTATCACTGATTTTCTGTTTACGTTATTCTTGTCTTTCTATCCAGTGGCCGTATAGGTCCCGATCTCTGTGCTGCAACCTGTGCAAATACTCTTCTCAAAACATCTACAACTTCAGAAGTCACGTCTCTCGTTGCCATGGATATGTTCAGTCATATTGTGCACTCGCACCCTGCTCTCAGTGCCTCTTCATCTCTCACCCCAAGGTTGTCAAAAAGCACATGCTATTCTTCCATGCCAAACTCCCAGTACCAAACCTACAGCCACAGAGGGAAGGCTCTGCACCCACCCATCGTGGTAACGAGAGGTATCAGTGTCGAAAGTGTGGGTTTCCAAGTCCCTCCATCTTTGCGATGAAGAAGCATGTCATTCTCAAGCATCTGGACCATTTGGCGGAGCAGTACATTGGTTATCGATTACATCAACAAGTGACTACATCCATAAAGATCTACTGCTGCAAGGTGTGCAAGGTGAACACTGGTACTCTAGACCAAATGCTGCACCACATGCTAGTGGAACCAGCACACTATTCAGTCAGCACACAAGTGCAGAGTTTGATTTATGAGAACAAGAACTTTACAATTAAACCAACACCCAACGGAAATGGCTTGTTTGTGACATTCCCAAATATTGCCCCTAAACCACAGCAACCTCAGATGTTAAACAGCAATTCTTTGATCATACCAAGCAATGGCCAACCTACAGGGACTGTAGTGGCTTTACAGCAATTACAAGGAACTACAAAAAGTACTACTTTGATCTGTGCCCCTGGAACTAACCAAGCTTTTTTGCCCCCGCAAGCATCAGCACTAGTGCAGCTTGCTAGTGCTGAAGCTAAAGGTTTGCTGCAGCCTGGTGCCACAATAGCCCTCCGAAGTGCTGTGCCCCAGGGTTCTCCTATGATACAGCTTCCCACAGTGTCTAATGTGTCTCTGAAACAGGCACCTGTAACATTATCCCCTGTCACATCTCAACCACAACAGACCCCACAAGGGAATCGGATTGTTTTTTCGTCAGGACTGCACACCAGTGCGGCCACTGGAACTGGGATAGCACCTAAGCCTGCAGTGGTTACACAAAATGCATCATCAAACCACATTGCCCTACAGGGTACCATGCTGACTTCTCAGTCCTTGCTAAGTCACCTGATCCCGACTGGCAACAAGGTGAACGGCATGCCCACATACACTTTTGCTCCACTGCAAGCAGCATTGCCTGTTTCTCAGAGAACAACTACCCCTCTTAAGCCTGTTGAGCAAACAAGTAACTCTGTACCACAAACCAAGAAATGGATCACGTGCCCCCTTTGCAATGAACTTTTCCCTTCCAATGTGTTTGAAATACATTCAGAGGTCGCACATCAGACCAAATCCTCTACATCAAAGACAGAAAGTGTTGCTGCCAGAGCATCATTCCTGAAGAAAATGCCTGACAAAACTGTCAAATGTCTAATATGCAAAATTCTGCTGTCAGAAAAGAGTGTCTTCCAGCACCTTCTGCATGGCCTCAACTGTTTATACTGTTCTGCATTGTTCTTTTCAGTCAAACAGCTTGCAGAGCATGTAAAGCAGCACAATCCCACAAGCAAAGCATACTGTGATTTCCTAAGGCAGAAGTACAGGGTCTACTCTAAAGGTGGAGGAATCTTGTTCCCTTACTTTGATGTGAACACAACAGCACCTAAAGAGGTTCTAGGAGACACAGAGGTCAATCTTGCACTTGTCACAAATTCCCTTGACCTGATCTTCTGTAAGTTGCAGCCCACCAAACAGCAAGAAATCTGCCCAGTGCCTGCAAAAATCAACAGTGCGTACTGTCCCTTCTGTGATGAAAAGTTTCAGCACGAATCAGATCACCTCCAGCACCTGAAACAGAAGCACTTTGTAGCGCCCACCATTCATGCCATCCTCAAGACGGAGGCTTTCAAGTGCATATACTGCAATGGTGTCTATACAGGAAAGGTCACTCAGCAGGCTGTCATGCTGCACATTCAGCGATGCCGTTGTTCACCAAAGCCGCCACAGCCACCGCCACCACCACTATCACTAAAGCCCACATTAGTACTGCAACAGCAGCCACCAAAACCAGTCCAGCAGCTCAGCCAGGCTTCCGGGCTCTACTTTGTCCAAGTGCCAAAAGGCCTGACTATGGCACAGACTTTAGCCCCAGCTCGTGTGATTCCTGCTGCACAACCTGTGGAGCCTCCAGAGACAGAGGCAGAGTTGCAGTCTAAGAAGAGGCTGGAAGCGGCATTGAAAGAAGTCATGGAGGCCAACAGACGAGAGAGAGAAGAAAGGGCTGCCTTGCGCAAGAAGCGCGAGCAGGAGAAACAGTTGCAAGAGAAGCTGTTGCAAGAGAAAAAGTTGACCCCACCGGAGCCAGAGTTTCAGAGTGACCCAACAGTCAAGCTTGTGTTGGAACCAACGGCGACAGAGCGCCGCTGCAGTGACGAGCGCAGAGACTTCATATCCAAGTACTTCAACTTGAATCCTTACGCAACTAAAACTGAGACTGAAGAGCTGTGCAGAAGGCTGAACCTCACCAAAGCAGAGCTGGCAGCACTCTTCAGCAAAAAGCGCAGCAAGTGCATGAAAAGCCTCAAAAGGAACACAGCTGCTGTCTTCCTTGGCTTCAACATGACTGAGCTGAGCAAAGTAAAGCACAACCTGTTGATCCCAGAGCAGCAACCACCTGCTGAGACCACAGAGACCCAGCCAGCTGATGCAGTTGATGCATCTGGTCCAGCTGGTCCCCCAGAGGAGATGGGAAATGGTGTGGATGACCCAGAACCGATGGATGAAAGTGGAGCTGTGAGGATTCAAGAATTGATGAATAAAAGTGGAGCTGAAAAAGACACAGAGCCGATGGATGAAAGTGGGGTTGACAAAGTTCCAGGAGAGGAACAAGTAGAGCCGATGGAATGAGTTTGAGGAATGTGTGAAAATGGGACCTGAAACAGCAAATAATGCAAATGTCTGACTTTAAACCATAAAAAACTGCTAATTAATGATGGCCTTTTGTGTTGACATATAGAAGTTTACCATGCCATGCAGGTGATCGTGCATTTCCTAACAGCATACAAGTTATTGTGCAACTAGGGACAGTGTAATGTGGCCTTCATTAATAGTGCTTCATTTGACCTTTAGTATGTTGATGGTGGTCCATATTCTAATTTCCATGTAAATGCAATGCCATGTTGCTGATGCTTCTCTGGAAAATAACAAGAATATAGACAGTAAAGTAATACATATTCTTACACTGCCTGCTTAGCTCCACCACGATTTAGCTGGAAATAATGTTAACAATGGTGACAAGTTTCAACCCAAGTACTGATCTGCTCCTTGTAGATGCCTTTTACATCATTTATTTATGCCCATTTGTACAAAAGTATGATTTTGTTCATGCTTTATGGTTGATTTATTATCTTCAACTTCACTTTATAAATTTGAAACTTCTGTCACGTGCACAGCTTCGTCCATATGGTTTTCTGACAGTTTTTCATTTAATGTTTTAGTTTATACCCTTTGGCCCTTGTGTTTCTTCCAGACTATCTCCTGGAGACCAAATTCTTCAGAATGTAAATGGTTTATGAAAACCTGACCATGTTTGCTTTTTTTTTTTTTTTTCATGACTTCAGAAAACATTATTTGTGCCACTATTCAGTCCACATATTTACATGAACTTTAGGAAATTCCTATAGAGATTCAACACAACTTAACCAAGGTATTGGGTGTTCTTGTGCTGCTTGTGCTTTCCTGACTGCTGTTTTTTTTGTACTTGTATTTTCTATAATTCATAGAGTATGAAAGCTGTCAGGTTAGGGGAGAAATAATACGTCTGTCCAAGGCCACTGTGTCGTTAAAAAGAAAATAAAAGTGGTTTCCTTTTACATAAAATATTAATTTTTACTTTTTAAAATAAAGTGTTATTTTCAATTTGTTAAAGCATCCCAATTATTTTCTTGTTTTTCCTTTTAATGAGAAACTGGAAACTTGGGGGCATAACACAGACATAGCATTTTGTACAATGAAATGTTTACTGGTAATGATGTTTCATCAGTTGTAATATTCCCCTGAGAGACACTGCAGTTTAAGTATTTTGTGCCTGGCAAAAAATTTGACTGTTTTGTTTGTAGGTATATGTTTGGTCCAGCCAGACGTCACAAAATTAAATGCATGCATTATTAAGTTCAGGCCACACAGTGGAGCTAGTTCTGCTGCAAGAGTCCATCTCAACACTGTTATAATAAACCACACATCACAATCTTTAACCCTTTGATATTTTTGTACTTTCAGTTAAATACTGTTGCATATAACATGATGAAAGTAGAAAAAACATCCAGTTAAAAGCTGCAGAATCTGAAAGAAAGATTATGTTGGAATTCTTATGATTATTTGGTCAGAAGTCTAATTGGACAAATCCTCTGCACAGAGCTCATGTCCTGCTTATTGTATGCTGTATTCTCAAAGCAAGTAGATTTTTTTTCCCTCTCAAAGTTTATGTTGCTACTTCATGATGTCTCTGATTTTATCAAGTACTGATGGACCCTCGTAGTTGTTGGTTTTAATAGCTTCCAGGTTCTTCAGGTATTCCACTGGGAGCCCATTCTGCTCTGCACCCAGACACACCACCTTAAAAAAACAAAAAGACAGCGATAAAGAAACACTATTAGTTAACAGGCAATCTGTCATGCTTAACAGTTTTACAGATTAAATGAGAGTGTGTTCTCCTCAGTCCAGTTGAGACTCACCTGCTTATACTGAGGTGAAGGAGGACAGGCGTGGAAATTATTCATCTGATATGTCCTGCAGATCATTGTGCCTTGATCGGTCTCCACGGAAACCTCCATTGGAGAGTACTGTCCGAGGCTCACTCCTTCCTGCCTTGAAGGGCATGAACAGAAGAAAAAACCAAAAGCATGATGAAAGTTAAAATCAAAACCATTTACTTCTACACTGATTAACAGATAGGTACTTGTGTGTATCTCACTTGTCCAAGCTTGTGAGGTTTTCATTGCTCAAAGTCCAGATCACACCCCACACCTCTGCGCCTGGACAGGACTCAATGGTGGCTACTCCACCATGCCACGCACTTTCCACATGTTTCTCCCAAAGGCCAAAGTTCAGTTTATAGTCCTGTACACACATGTACACACACACTTAGACCATGTTGATGGGGTAGATTATACATAAGACTGAGCAATAAGGAGGGATCACTGTGATGTAATGAAGGGGGTTATTTGTGATTTTAACAGCATCCCCAGTGAGTTTGTTTTGCATTTGGTAATAGCAACATGATCAGAGTACAGTGATCCTGTTGTTGCAGCTGGTTCATTAGAGGAGGCCATAAAGCAACACCCTCACATAAGAGATTTGTTTTGGGAAATCTCTAAGACTGTAGCCCAGTCTATTGCCCCCAATAAGTTCTTTAAATTTCACATGCAGTGAAAATTGCTGTTTTTGCACAATCTGGCTTGATTAAAGAGTGTTTTTTTTTAAATAAAAATCAGCCAGATAAACTGTAGTTCCTGTGTTGGTTCTGGTGCAAGAGAGCAAAAAAGAGAGTTTGCTCCACGTAGTGTTGTTTTCCTACTGTCACATAGTAGCTTTTCTATATAGGTAGGTCATCCTGTATGAGCTAAAAATCCAAAGCATTTTCTGTTATGCCTCCAGAGTGACATATCAGCAGAGAATGCGGTCTGGCTTTACATTCACCCTCTGCTTACACTAAATTACATAAATATTAAGACATCTAAATAAGCAACAAATAAACAGGTGATCAAAAAGCTGCACATAACAGGATTTGGACCATGAAAAAAAAAGAACAGCTATAAAAGGGGTGGTTTATTACTATATGAGAAATAGCGTATGCAGAATCTGAACAATAACTTTCCAAAACACATTCAGGGAGCTTTAATGAATGTTCAAGTAACTCATTTAAAGAATTGTTTGTTTTGTTTAAGCTTTAATAGTTAATTTTAAATTACACAAAGTAACCTGCAGGGAAATTTTAGAGAATGCTATTCACTGGATGTTTCCTAAATATTACTGTTTGCTTTGCTGAGGAAAATAAGAACACATCGTATGTGGCACACTATAACTTAGAGAAAACAACAATGGTGAAATGGGAACTAATATTTAACCTTTAACCATGTGCCCCTATCAGCTGATCACTTACTTCAATGTTTGACTAGTTTTCTAAAATGCTTACATATGCAAATCAGGTATTAAGGTATAACTACAAATTATCTATCTACATACACAAACTTAACCACTTGATAAGACTGTTTTTTATTAAATAAATAAGAAAAATGACTAATTATATTATTATTTAGGAGAATAGCTTCTAAAGATATGGACTGTAAAATTACACACATTCTTATAACCCTAGCCAGTTTCTTAAGAGCAAAAAAAAAACATAAAATACTTGACCGATAAACAAGCACGTGGTAAATAAAACACCTAAATGCTGATTATGGATGTCGACCACTGCTTGTGAAAAAGACGAATTTCGTATCTTGCTTTGAGGAAAAAATAAATTAAATTAAATTAAAATACAAACGTATCACGGCACGTACTGTGCACGCTGTTTCCAGAGTGGTCGACGTAAAGACATTTAGAAAAGAACCTGGTTTCCACACACTGATTCGTGTGAATCGACATAAATCATGTCAACCGGAAATTTGTATAGTTAATGACAAGTATGTCAATATAATTGTTAGAGATTCTGTGTAACAGAGGAATAGTCTGCGTGTTGGGTACATGAAGCTAAAGGCTAGTGCAACTGCTGCATTCACGTTCTGCCTTTAAAATGGGAAATCATAAACATCGCCACACTCATTAGCAAGTGTTAACGTTTTCTGACCTGGGAAATTAGCAAAATGATGCTCAGAAAAAGGAAAATGACACGTATATCTCTATATATATTATACTATTGTTAATCACCAAAAAAAGAACGCACTGTTAATAGTAGAAAGGGACACTACAAATTCAAGCCATTTTACACACAAACCTGCAGTCGACCCGTAGAGAAAAATATCGCAGAGGGATTGGCCAGCTGCAGTCTTTCTTTCAACAAGTTGCTTCCAAAGGCGAAATACTTAAATTTCCCACGAGTAACAGCGGACATGTTTTTATATTCATATAAAATGTTTCTTCGTGAAATCTCGGAAGAAGTATCAGACGGAAAATACAGGAGCTATTGTGTACCAAAAGCGGACACCTACTACCGGGAAAATCTTTTCACCGCAGCCGGTGGTGAGAGGCCGGCCGATTGGCCGTTTTTGCAATGCGGGGATTAATGTAGTATATAAATATTTATTAGTTCTGAGTGTAACTTTCACAAATATATCGATTTTGGAAACCCATAATTAAAGCTTAATTTGAGTTGATAGCAAATGATATTAACTACTTCCGGTTCAAAAGCTAACCAAAAGTAAAAAGCTAATCATTTTAAAACCAACTATATTTATGTTGAGTTTATCCACAAAAAACACAACTATATACTTTATTTTACTAAACTTAAGATAACTTAAAATATAAAGTAGAAAAACGAAAGCCCTTTAATTAAAGATACACGAGGGCGGCCCAGGGCTGCGCTGCATTTTTACGATTGCTGTTGATGGAAAGAACTTTGAATAGCACTCAAGACCGTTTGAAGCACAATCTTGCATATTTACTGTTGTGTTTAAGTATTGGTTATCTATTTTATTGTATAAAATCAATGTGAAGGAATTGATTTAGAAAGTTTTTGGGTTTTTTTACACTTTTGAAAGGATTTTTCAGGATTACAAGTGGCCACATACAATCACTTCAAATGATTCAAACAGAAACAGGTAATATCTGGATATTTTAGTTTTGGAAAAAAATTACTACATATTTAATAAAATCAACTTTTAGCCTTCGATCAAATTTTCCATCATCACCCATAATTGAAATCCTGAGAAGTTTGCCGTCATAACAGCCACACCTAAATTCATACTTTTAAAAAACATTTTGTACCTTGAAAAAATGTCATAATTGTTGTCAAGACATTTCTCATGGGGACCCATACATTTTTTTTGTGCAAAGACACTTTATTCAACATTGTACAGAAAACAAAATAGAATAATCAATGAAATTGAACTGAATGATCAAAGTCAAGATTACCTCTTAAGTATTTTTAATGTACAAAATAAGAAAAAAAAGAAGAAATTACCGAAAAGCATGTTTGAAAAACACAAATCTTTTCCTCCGAGAAAGGACCAAAAATGAAAAATCCTGTACAAACAGTGGGATAGCAAGGAAAAAAAACCCCACAAGGCCACAGAATCATCTCCTTGGCCCACCTCGCCCTCGTCCCCTTCCTCTACCACGTCCTCGTCCTCTGCCTCGTCCCCGTCCAGCAACTGAGGAAACAGATAAACAGTCAGAACAGCAGTGTACCCCCCAAAAAATAATAAATACAAATAAGGAGACGTGAGATATTCAAGATAGCCCTTAAAAATAAAAATCACAAGCCAAAGTGAACACACTTTGTTGACACGTCATTCATGTCTGTCATATTAAGCCACAGTCATGTGTCAAAATATTGAGTAGGTCAAGAGCTTCGGCTTTTAATTAAATAACTGACTGCAAATAAATCTACTAAACCACTAAAATCTATTTCTTAAAACTGATCAATGACTTTGTGCTTGCAAGAAAATGACCCTGAATAACAAGATGAGAGCACCAAGAGGAAGAAAGCACTAACGAAAAACGTATTTTGCTCCAAGTGTCATGTAAACACAATACAGGAAAAAGGTGGCTCACGCCTTTGTCCCCCTAAGCAGTCTTTAGGGGTACACTGTCGTAAACGGACAATCCACATTTTTGCACCAATTTCCTCAAGAAAATTCTCATTTGCAGAACAAGTGCCTTTACAGCCCTGTGATAAGCATTGCTTTTAAACTTCCAACCAAGAACTTTCACACAACACAATTTATGAGACTGTGGAAACATCTAAAGGAAGAGCGTGGTACATTTTTGACATTCCTTACCTGCTTCCCTCTTCTTGGACTTGATTTTGGGCTCGATGTCAACCAGCAAGGTGTCCAGTGGGAGACTGTCTGGCAGGATAAAGTAGCGAATATTGTTTCCACGGATACTCAGCGACTCCAGCTGAGTGGGCTCCCTGTTTTTCAGGGTCATTTTCACTGCCTTCAGGTGGGTGTTCATGCTCACATCAACACCTGCAAAAAGGTAGAGAGAAAGGGATTAAACACCCGATAATGGAAAAAAGCCAACACCGACAACTCACCCACCAACTGACTCCACAAAACTCAGAGGGTGGTAGCAGTTCAGAACCAGTGTTTTTTAGATTTCAATCCAAAATGGCTTCTATTGGCTGCTACGACTTCAATCTAGTCATTAACCACTGCAACGTACATGCCAATGACTTCACTTCAGTGTAGAGTTTATTCAAATAAATTTTTCTTTTATTTACTTTTTCCTTGTCATTACTATACCTTGTTTTTACTTTGAGTAGTCTGCAGTAAGGTTTGCAAAGTCCCAGTGAGTAAAGTTTTCCCACAGGTGAATAAATTGTGAAGTCAATTGTAAAACACATCAGTAACAGGAAAAGTTTTGTCAAAAAGCATATCGGCCATTTTTATTTGTTCAAGTGCAGCAGTATGAGTTGAGAGGAGGAGAAAGAAAGAAAAAAACTCCAGTACACAACATTTAAAAATACACACTACAGCTCATTAAGTGAGGAATTTGAATCACCAATCACTATGAAAACCTTTACGAACAATTCCACTGCCAGACTTTTATAGTAAAGTAGATTTAGTGGGGTGAATTTTAACTGCCTGAGGAGTATCGATCCAGCTGTTTATTAAAATGTAAAAATTATGAAATATGAACTGTCACGCTTATCAAGACATTTAAACCTTAAAAAGAACACTGTGCCAAAAAAAAAAAAACTTACTATAAGTAAGGTTATGTAGCATGTTCAACAGCAACCCGTATGGAAATACGCAGAAATACCACCAGACCAATAATAGTAAGAGATTATAGAACATGCCTACATCTGCGTGGAGGAGTCCTGCAGCCTAATCGTTATGTCAAACTGCGAGTTTTTCCTCCTACTGCTGAAGACATTCCTGTCATATCACTGTCTGTAGGCCTTTAGCATCTCATTAATTTAGCAATTAGCTCACCTGTAGCCACAGGTGTACAAATGTGTCTCATGGAGACTTTGCTAGGCTATATTAGGGCACATTGTTTATAACATCCATTGTGAGTGAAGAGTATTTTGCATTGCGCTTTCTATGTGTGCATCAGGGCATGCATAATAAAGAGCAAAGGAAAAAAATGCATGCAGTTGTGTAAATAAGACAAACAAAACTGTTCTGTTGTTTAATAAAATCATAAAGTATATATCTGTGCTAAAAGAAGGGTCTAAAGGCAGGCGGGACGCTGCCCTACTGTAATTGTAACAAACACTTGTGAGAATGGATTCAGAAGCCAGACAGTGGAAATATGCATCCTCATATATTCACGTAGTGAATTTGTTGCCAGTTAAAGTGGCAATTTTTCAGTAATCAGGTCACGCTACAGTGGTCAGTGTTCATTTTATTGCATTCGTGGTTGACTTTATATAAACATCTGGGGGGTTTTTTGCTTCTTTTTTTTTTAAGTGATGTTTTATTTTCCCTTTTTCAGATTAATTTCTATTTTTGGCATCCATATCAGTGTGACGATAATTGATTTTCATTACATTGTGTGAAGCTGACCAAAGTTTTATATTCAAAGTTTCCTCTAGAGAATTTTTTTTTTTTGACAAAGTAAATCCAAGTTGTACACTGGTTTTCTCATAGAAAACTGGGTATGGAATTGATATGGTCACTGATATTAATGGCGTCTTATCAATTCCCATACTTCATTCTAAATAATTCTCTGAGCAACATGTCATTCATGTTTATAGTCAAAGTGCTTGTAAAAGAAAGCAACACAACTTTTCATTTGTATATGACAATTTTGGTGCATCTCTCTCTAAACAGGGAGGAAAGAAGAGCAACAAAGCATTTGGACTCTTACCTGTGATGGTGCCATGGACCTGGGTGCCATTCTTTAATTCAATTGTAACTGTCTCATGGCTGAGTTTCATCAAAAACCTAGGGGTATAATTGAACAGGATTACAATTTGCCAACGTCGACCTTTGGGCATAGCATTTCACATGTTTCACCTAGGTTTTTAACATTACAGTAGAGATTAGCCTGGAGTTAGCCATTTAGCCAGTGTTGTCTATTGGATGCGTAGCTTGCTGCACCATAACAAAGTACTCCATCGAAGCAAGGTTAAAAACATGAAGATTATCGGTTTGATTTCTAGAAGAAAACAAATTAAATGGAAATCTCACTAGCAAAAAATATAGTCGAACGGTATAAACTAAACAACTTCAGTTTTCAGAGAAAGCCGAAGATAGACCAGCCAGGCCTTCGCCTTAAGTCTGCGTAACCTAAATATCAAAACACTTTTAAAAGACAAGTTTGCCTACAATAGAATAAATAAAAACTACAAGCGCGTATATAAGCGTTGCGTTGTTTCTAATCCCCGAGTATTGTAACATTGAGCATCCGTCCATTCATTGGAGAGTGCTTCCCGCCTCACAACACTCCCATGTTCAATCTAAATCAATCTACTTGCACAGCTTAGTTTTTAGCACTTCATGTTTGCACAGTCGTCAAATTGTTTATTTTCGCAAATGGTTACCTGACTAGTTTCATGATGATGATGGACAGTAGAGATAAATCCTCCACCGAAGATAAAAATTACAGCGATCGAGTGAAAACACAGGCCGCTGTTGTACCACTTACGTTCTGGTCGCACCCATATGACGTCATTAGGTAAGCGACCACAAAGAAAACCTCCAACACTGCTGCTGCCTACTGGTTGAATTATGAACAGGGGTTGACAAAGGGGAAGTGTTTTAGCACGAGATTCAAAACGATGTTAAGTTTATATATTGCTCGTTAATTGACATTTAAAATATACAAATGTTTATATTAGTTTCAACTTACTGGCAGAAAAACAACTGTGAATTCTTAACCAAAGAGAATTCCTATTAATATTAAATCTATCAGGATAAAAATCAGACAAGCAGCTGAGGAAGATTTAGCATTCTAAAGAATAATAATAATAATAATAATGATGATGACACACTTTCAGTTCTTTTTATTGAGAGTAAACTTTGCACTGATACTTTCATTCATAGATCCGGCCACACATCAAACCTTTCTTGAGACCAGCAGGGAATGTATCAAGTATAATCTATGAGAGTGCAATTTAATTTTTTAAAATTAAGAAGTTGTTGGTTGAGGGAGCATTAGGTTATTGACAGAATGTATGGAACACAAAATGGCACAGGACCATTCATTCACACAATCAGTCCACTTCCAAAAGAAAATAATAACAAAACTATCATTCCTCCATGAGTGTTTCCTGCCAGCCCTGGATTACTGCAGCACAGTGTCAACATGATTATGCAAAAAAAAAAAAAAAAAAAAAAGATTCAATGCTTTAATGGTCACACAATGTAAATGAAAATAAACGTGTATAGTCCTGCAAATCATTGCATGTCTCAGGTAATGAATTCAAAATGTTACAGGCAACACCAGCCACCCTCACATCTCAGTAGGCTTTTATGAAATGTTACAGTAGGTACCTGTTTAGCACCTGCACCATTGAATTCTTAATAAATTAAATCGTTCACTTCAAATCTCACATTAAACAAGGTTAAATCTCCAACTGTGACATGTCTACTAATAGGAGATACTTCAGTTGTTCTTATACACAATGCCATTAAAAGCTTGATTAAAACACTCAATTATTCTCATTTCACAGGCCAAAGCACCAAATCATTTCTCATCACAGCAGGCAGTGTTTAATTCCGCTGTTAACATTTTAGCTAGGCCTAAAGATTTAAAACCAGAGGCTGAATGATAATCTGGTAGCCACTTGTGAATTGCCTCATGAAATCAAAGGTCAGCTAGATTTGAACATTCAGATGAATGGCTCTTCATTAGTGTAAAACTTTCAGCCTCAAAGCAGCTTCAAAATAAACAGCTAACATACAGGTGCAGCTACTGTGGGGCTTCTTTAAAGTGAAATTTAATCACAAATCATGTGAATTAAACTGGTATACTCTCCATTATATCTCAATAGCTACTTTGTTTAGAATTATTAAAAATGAATGACTAGAATAAATATCAATAAAAACGAATAAAACAAAAAGGCACACAGACCTGATGACTCTGGTATTAAAGGGTAAGAAGGTATACGTAATCTCTATGAGGAATGATAGTAATATAAAGAAATATAAAAGATAAATGACAGTAAATACCCAACCCAGGACCCGGCACACTGTACCAGCCATCAATAGTGGAACAGATATACGTTCTAGATAACCACAATTTGAATAATTTTGAGTATTTATGATGGTTGCCTTGGCTCAGATTCAGTGTGCAAAACTCTTGGTCCAAACGGCCAAATGTCCCAACACACAACATGAATTCAGACATTTGATATAAGCTGAGGCTGAACTGCTAAATAATGGAAATACAAAAGAATAAATAAGCTCAACTATTTTTTCTGATTTTAAAAAACTGCTGCTTTTGTCAAAGATTTTTGGCGAATTTACTTTTTCAAAACTTATCTCTACAATTTAATTAAACAAATTGCAATAACTTAATTTTAGGCAAATTTATGTTAAATAAAACTAATTGTAGATATAAAACAGTCGTTTTCTGATAACCCTGTATGGTGAATTTACTTATTTAGCTGTTATCATGTTGTGTGTTTTGTGAAATTTGCTGACATATTCAAAAGTAGAGCAAACTGTGTTAAGAGTTTTGGACATAGAAACAAATTTATCAGCCATCGTGAGTCAAACTGTAAAACAGATGCTCGCCTCTGATGGTCCAGGAGCATTTAGTTATGTGCAGCAGGTAATGCAATGAGCAGCAAACACACAATTCAAACCCACCTTAAAACAAGCACACACTTCTCACAAACTGCTCTTTAGATAAGACCTTCCTGGGCAGAGGGCCTAGATCTTAAACATCGCCTGAATCAGTCATTACAGTACGTTGTAGCAGTATGGTTTACGCCACAAGCAGGTGTGTCCTCTTTCTTACTGAAAAGAGCAATTTACACTTTGTTGGCACTAACAAAACAGGCACAGTGTGCATGAAGGTCCAAAAATCTGAATCAGGCCCTCTGATTGTACAGCACGCTAAAACAGGCTCCAAGTTTACAGCTGTCATCTTGTTTGGCTCTTGGAGCTCTGAACAGGCTTGCGGTTGGGTCAGTGTGTTGTTATACGAGGCAAGTTTGGATATCAGCACCAAAACTTCACCCTGAACAAACTGAGGAGATAAATACAAGAGGCAGGGGAATAAATAAGAAAACAAAACATTGGAGCATTTTATGAATAATGATATCAGTAGTTGTCAGATGTTTTAAATACTCGTTTGTTTTAAAGAAAAAATTGTCTGTCGTCACAGCAGACAGAATGCACTTAAAAATAATTAAACTGCATGTGACATCGCTGTCTGTCCTTTCTAGATACAGTATGGTACTTACAGTAAACACTTGAGCCTCAGACACTTTCTTTGATTTAATAAAACTCATCTTTCTTCTCTTCCTGTACTTTGTTCAACCTTTTCTCTACATTGTTCTGTTGCTGTCACACTAAGTGTTCTTGTTCCTCCCACTCCTTAGGCGACCTGTTCCCCTCTAACTGAAGAATAGGGTCCAAGTCTCTCTCTGCGGCTGGGGCAGTGTGTGCTGGACTGTTTCCATGTAGGGAGCGTAAGGATGGGTGTGCGCGCACTTCGTCCAGCGACAGGTCAGCCACACACCCTGCCTCCACACCCTCTTCTACAGTGTCTCTTTTTTCCAGCTCCAGAGAGCTAGGCCTCGATGTCTTTGGGCCCTCCACACCTGCAGCACCTAATGCTTGCTGATTTGCCTCCACTTGGTCCCCTTCCAGCAGGCCCTCCTGGGGCTGCCAGACTGGGGTGGGGGTCACATGCCTGGAGGTCTCACCCTCAGCCTCAATGTGTGTTTCAGGGGAGGAGTCTGTTTCTGTGGTGGGTGGGGAGGGGATAAGAGCCAGGCTCTGGGGGTTGTTCTGGGGGTTAATGTTACTGTTAAACCAAGCCATGATGTTGTCCAGCAGCTGAGCACTGGCTGTGGGATCCAAAGCTTCCAGACTCTGAGGATCACTGGGGGTGAAAGGGCCTCCGGGGGGAATCACCGGTGAAAGCAGCAGCTCCGGCTCAAGCACTGGAGATGGCAGGCACAACTGGACAGGCGGCTGAGATTCTGACCTAGAAGGTTGTTCAAGAGCATACGTGGTAGGCCGCTCTGTAGTGTAGGAGCTACTGCGCTCAGGGCAGGGGTGGTAAGAGCTTTCTGGTTTTGCAGTGTTGTCATATGTACTTGTATGTTCTCGGTTATATGAACTAGAATGCGTGGGGTTTTCAGTGTGTTCAAGTGCGCAGGAGGCAGTGTGTTCAACCTCAGCTAAATGAGAAGGTGAGTGGCAGTAATTCTGCTCTTTGTTGTCATGACAAGGATCTGTGATGGTGATATGATCGTACACATATTGAGGCATGGGTGCATTCTGATTTCGTCTATGGCTGCAGTCGCTGTAGGCAGGTTCAGTGGTGTAGGGAGCAGTCAGTGCACTGTGGTTGTATGTATGGTGTGAGCAGAGCTGCTCCTGTGTGTGTGTGTCCAGGTCATATGGAGTGGTTATGTTCCCCAGTTTCATAAGGCTGTCTCCCAGCTCCAGCAGCTCTGTGCTGAGGGAGGGAGGAGGGGGAGGGAGGGGGATAGAGTTGGATATGGATGGCTGAGAGGTGGAGTCTGTCCTGTTTGGGGGACAAGGAGGATCCAGGAGTGAAGTGAGGAAGGATGAGCCTCTGGCTCCTGGAGGACCCTCTGTGTTGTGAGAATGCAAAGCAACATCAGCCAGCTCTCCTGCTGGACCCGACCTCTCATGGTCTCTGTCCAGTCCATGCTCCAGCTCCACCCCTCCCTCCAGGCCTCGCTCTCTGCGGGACTCCTGGAGTGACAGCTGAATGGCTAGAAGGATGTTAGGGTCATCTTCATCAAGAGAGCCCAATGCTCTTCTATGACCTTCACTTCTTTCTGTGCCATCTGAAACAGAAAAGATCACAGTAAAACAGGGGCTGCTCTGTGTGGCTCGACTATAAATTAATCCCAGTGATCTGGCTGATTCGATCGGTCCAGATTGATGGAGCACTAAACTAAAATCCCATTTGCTGGTTGTCTGGTGCAGTGAAAGCTCAAAGTTATTAATAAAGGCAAAAAAAATTGAAGCCGGATTAGGATTCTTTTGCTTGTGCAAAAACATTGCTAAAGAAATTGGGTTTCTGGAGCCGAGTCACATTTATGACTTTTTAAAATGCCATTTAGAAGTAAGTATAAGACCAACTTCACAGCAGCTCAGGAAAAAATATGGAGTGACCTTTACAAAAATTAAAACTAAAAGGTGACCAAAAGGGGTTAAACAAGTAAATAAAAATATTTAATCCTTGCTCTTACTTCACTGCGTTTGTGTGTATATTATACATATATATATATCTATATATATATATATATATAGATATATATATATATATCTATCTATCGATCTATCTATCTATCTATCTATCTATCTCGATCTATCTCGATCTAT
>JBAMHW010000019.1:14767818-14782984 GCA_037177495.1 Rhadinocentrus ornatus
TCTATCTATCTATCTATCTATCTATCTATCTATCTATCTATCTATCTATCTATCTATCTATATATATATATATATATTTGTATTTTACAGCTTGAAGAACTTCTTGCACAGACTCGAGCAAGCCTCATTTTAGTCTCTTAAACCAGTTTGAACTATGATGAAAACTTGGAGGAGGACGAGGAATTATTTACACTGCAATAGCTGCTAACATGCAAAACTTTTTAAGGATTAGCAGAAACCCTGAAAAACATCAGATTTGTGCTTCATTAATATTTAGACAAGCATTTGATTTTTCAAGAGTTTTAAAGAGTTTTACAAGTTAAAATTTCTGCTAGAACGGTGTTGTCACTCCTCCTGCTGATCTCTGGTGTGTTGCTGCTGCTTCTGAGGTTATGCAGACTCAGCATGTCTCCTCTGCGCCGTGGTCTGTGTCTCCGACGGTACTGGATATCAGCATAATCCTGAAGAGAGGCGTTCAAGTTAGGTAATTACCAAACCAAACCAAGTCAGTTTTCTTGTAAAAGAGTTTATATTGAGCTGGGTTAAGGGTTTTAAACCGAGAAAACAGAATCTTGCTCATGCGTTTGCACAATATGCCAGGACACTATGGAGCATTACCTGTGACTGTCTGTCTCTCTGATCTCCTGCTCCCAGTACAGAGTGACGGCTTCCCATCTTAACACACATGAGCAAACTACGTCAGCAGCCGCCACAGTCATGCATCAACAAGATCTCACACACAAGCAGGTCACTGAGCGCAGGTTTAGGAAGCATGAGCTGAAAGGTTGGCAGAACATATACGTTAGTGTTTTCACAGTGACAAAAGCAGCTTCTTTTTTTACCTCAGGGGAGGCGAAGCCAAGATACTCCCAATCCCATGATCCTCCAGGGTAACTGAAACACAAATAAACTGAGTTGTTTTTTCCCCCTCCACAGTGATCAGTGGTCCACATTTCTGTCATTGTCAAGTTTAAAGAAAAAAACAAAACAATAAACTAAGACCAGTTATAAGAGGGTTTCTGTTTACTTCCTGCGGAGCGGCTCGGGAGAATCATTAGGAGCAACGCCACGGGCCACTGATGCCAGGAACTCCTGCCTCTTTTGCTGCACCAGTCGTGCTGCACTGATTATCTTGTGGCATGGTGTCCTCAGGTACGGCCGGTTGACCTTCTGGGCCAGATCCTCCACCACCATCTCCAGGTCGGTCTGGGAAGACATAAAGACAAAAGATAAAAACAATATACATAAAAATAACATAAAACAATTGTTTAAAAAATGTGAGGTATAATTTGGATTAATATTAACTAGATTTTTTATTTTTTACTTAACAGAAATATTAAAGCCTCACCACCAACATTTTGCTTTTCAGGGTAAATCTCAAGATAGTAAACGTTTTTTATTGTTTGAACCACCAAAGCCATCTCTAGAACATCAATTTCAAAGTAAAAAAAAAAAAGAAAAAAAAAAGCCCCACTGTTCAAGTAATTTATTTCCTCCAAATGACTCACCCTCAAAGTGTGAGAACTAAAGCCAAACAACCAACCAACAGCAATTTCTGTGTAATAAACAGTGCAGCACTTAATGACAGCAGCAGGCTGTGGATTTCACCGGTGGGGGTTGTCAGATTACCTGCATGAGCTCAAATATCTCTTTCTGTGTGCTGCCTTGCTGCAGGAAGAAACCGTAAGGGTAAGAGCACTTCAACACGCGCCGCGTCTTCAGCAGCTCAGACACACCATCCTCGATGAAACGTGTGTCTGGAGGAGTGCCCTCACCTGCACAGAAACGTGATCACTTCTCATTATCCAGTGTTTTAATGTAGGTAACATTAACGTTTTAGGATGTTTAATACACCTACGGCTAATGAAGGCTCTGCTCAGCTGCTCCATCTTCTCTTTCGCTGTTTTTAGCAGCTTCTGCTCCAACTAACACAAACATGCAACTTGTGTTTAACAACCATCGAAGCGCAATATAAGTGTGAAGCACACATGCAGTTATGACTGTTATGCATCATTATAAATGTGAGTTTATACCTTGTAACTGTGTTCGTGGTTTTTGAAGCGAGTGTAGTAGTGCATGAAGCGGTCCAGCTCCTGAAAACTTTTGTGCTTCTTTTCTGCCTGCAATAAAACGAGAATCCAAGTCATTCCAAAGGTTTGGTGCATGTGTTAGAAACATTAAACATTGTGGGGAATTGAACATAAGTGTTTTTACCTCTACAGTCATCTCTTTGGACTGCTCTTCTAGCTGCTGGATGACCTCATAGCGAGTACAGCGATAATAGCCTCCTGTAGATGAGCTGTGTTTCTTCCACTCCTCCAGACAGATCCAACAAAAGTCATATTTACACTTTACATAGAGAAAGAGAGAGAGACGGAGAGAGGCAGCAGAGTTTATTTCATCATTTTGAAATTAATTACACAAATATGATTATGTAATGACTATAATTTTATCATTATGTTGATAAATGATGAGACACAACAAAAAGAGAGATTTGTATGAACCTTGGCACACTGCATATGGTTGCAGCCTTCATTCTTCTGAATGGGCGACTTGCAGTTGGCACATGGTTTGGAGTTGGTCAACAGCCACAGACAGTTAGCAGCATCCTCATAGGCCTCACTCACACCCGCCACTGTGGAAAACACACATTAGCAGCATCTCTGCTGTAGCGCACCTGCCCAAAAGACACACTCCAGCATACACATAAATATATTAGAGACTTTCTGGCGGACAGTCCTAACAGCTGCAATAAACAGATTATGTGGTGCCAGATTATAACGGTGCAGCTGAAGTGATCCCTGTTACTGCTGAAAATTCCTGGAAACACAAAAAAAAACAGGCATAGGCTTACACTCCTCGGGCTTCATCTCTGTGACTTTCTGGAGCCAGTTCCTCCACATCTGACAGTCACATGGTTCATGAGCCTCACCAAGGCACTCCCTGCAGACATGAAGAATGATCAACAGAAAACAAGACTCATTATATACAATGGATGATGCAGCACAGTAAACTAAAACAACTGTCACATTTACAGACACGAGTAGAAATGGGACGAGTACAGAAAGCAGGCTGGAATACTATACCATCGTAAACTTGGACAGGAGAAATTAGAGTCTAGTCTCACTGAATAACATCAATAAAAAGAAAATGTAGAAATAATTTTGTGATGTTAATATCTTCATCTTTATTTAATAATAATTGATGACATTTACCAGCAGAAGAGGTGACCTTTGCCACAGTCGACAGCTGGGGAGGGCAACAAGGGGAAGTTGTGAGGGTCATTGTCCCCAGGGCCTGGCCGGGTGAGCCTCACCGCCCGCTCACAACGAGCCGCAGGACACCAGCGGATGGCTGGATTGTTCTCCACAAATGCCTGGAATTTAAAGGAAGTCAGAGAGATGGGAGAAAAATCACAAAAATACTGAAAAGCAACAATCAATAATGCAAAAAAAAACAAAAACAAAAAAACACCGAAATGCTAGTTCTGATGTGAAGATGTACACAGAATATTATGCATGTTGTGTTTGTACCTTGATATCAAACTGTAGATATCGCTGGTCCATCTCTTTGGAGACCACGCTCTCTATTACATGTACGGGCACCAGCTGATAACACTCATAAGCTGGGCAAAAGATATTGTGAGCATCGCCTTCCTGAATCTTAACATTTAGGAACCTGAGAAACATGCCCACACAGGAAAAGTGAAACAGATCTGATTGAACACACAAAAGAACATATAAACCAAGTCTTGTCCCTACCCCTCCCAGCAGGATCTGCAGAACTCGTGGCCGCATGACATGTCAACCGGGTCCTCAAAGACTGAGATGGAGCAGAGACAGATTCCACACTGCAGGAAAAAATAAAAAATAAAATCACATCAATACACTCCAAACCTTTCACCGGGAAGAGATAATAAAAGCAATATTTATAGAGCACTCTGTTGTGAGAACTTTGAGGGTCAAGCTTTTCTTAAATAGTGCTGATGGGAGCTAAATTAAATTCATTCTAATATTATTAATACATTATTAATAAAGTTAAACTGCCAGTGATCCCATCACTACTCTAAAGATACCATCTTGTCAAACCTTTAAAGTTAAGTTCCATCCATTGCCTAAGATATCCTTTATTTTAGTCTGTGTCGATTTATGGCCTCAACTTTTTTTTCTTTTTTTTAAAGTTAAACCAGCCAGGATGTTCATGCAGGCATAAGAAATGCAATTTGCATTTAAACCATCCTCAAGACCAGCAGTGGACAAGAGCCTTATGATTATGTAGAAGTACAAAGAGCGCAAAGAATTACTGCTGGCGAGATGGCCTATGACCCTCTTTGTCCTGGGAGGATTAGACATTAACCTGCTGCCAGACAACAGACAGACAAACGCAACTCAGCCTCTCCAGCAGTAAGACCAGGACAGCTGTTCAGTACATATGTTATCCTGCAGGTAAGTAGGTTTCACTGACAATTCTTCTCTTCTTCTTCTTGTTCGGTGTTCTTAAATCAAAACGTCAACTTGCTTTGAATTATTGCACCACTGCTCACCGTTGCCAGGCCCTCTTCTCCAGGTGTGAGGCAGCTGTCGGTGGGGGAAGTGAGGGTGAGTGTTAGTGGGGAGCGTGGGGTCCTAGGAGTGCGGGGAGATGGCAAGGTGTCCCAAGCATTGTAGCCACTGGGCGGTGGGGTTGGCATGGAGACACCGGAGCGCTGGCAGCAGCCTTCAGCGTCTAACATCCAAGCTTCCAGGAGCTTTTCTCTGTCCCAGTCTGACAGGAAGAATAAATTATACATTTAATTATAAATGGAATTAGAAGTGCGGGGACTGCAAAAATTTTCTTTCTTAAAAAAACCCCAACAAGATCACATAAAGGTTATGAAAGAATGTAATCTATCTCTGATAAACACCCACCATGAGCACGAAGCAGGGCCTCAGCAGTGAAGAGGGGGGCTTGCAGCATGTCTGCTGTCTCTACGATTAGCATGTCCTTCAACCTGCGCAGATCCTGAAGCTTCAGGCCCTCATAAGGCTGAAAGGACAGAAAAAGATAAACATCAGGGACAAAACAGAATAAAGGAGAGGACAAAAAAGGGCAAAGAAAAATAGGGTCAAACAGGATGAGGGCATGACAGAGAAAAAAAAAGCTCTGTTATAAACAAGAATTATTATAGGTATTACATTGTGATACATTTAAGGAGGTGAAAATTATCATATGAAACAAAACTGTGGAGCAGCGGGTGTGTGGATGGGGTGGGGGGTTGCAGTGGGATAGAGAGATTATGTATTAGCATGGATTTGGCTGCAGGAAGGAAGATCAAACTGCTATCGGTTGGATGCAGTTGCAGCTACAGTGCTGCTCCACTTGCAAAGACGAATCTGAAGAAGTATGTGCATGTGTGCACAATTATTACCATACTTGTAAGAACCCCTAAGCTGTGACTTATAACAAGACAAGAGGAAAGCTTGTTGACAAAATGGTGACCAAATGAGAACAGCAAACACTAATGCTAACATCAAGACGCATGCACAATTTAAGCTTAAACCTGCTGCTATTGAAGTCAGTGTATTAGCAAACACCTCTTAGCTGAAGTCAGCAAAAATAAATCCCATACTGGGGGAATATGATTAAGCACAACAACTTTAAAATACTGGCAACAAAGCTGGCCTTAATATAGGTGCCCTCAATGGTGACTGTAAGCATCTTGAAAACTTGCAGCATCTTTAAAAACACTCTGAGTGTGTTTACCTTAATTTCTCCTTTTGATTTTTTTCCTTGTGAAAAAGAAAAAGCTCCTAATTTACTTTTGGTGAATCTGTTACTCCAGTCCCTCTGCAAGTACAAGTTGATGCATCACACACAACTTCTATTAAAGATGAGATTTAACTTCTATGACCATTAAAATTTGAAGATTAAACCTAACAAATTTTAATCTAATACAGCAATTTGTGCTCATTTTTCCACATATTAGTAGCTCACGTTGGCAAGTTTATTAGTAATTTGTTTATTTAACATTATGATAGTGGAACATTAAAATTATTGCAACCACAAAATGAGTCTCTATGTAGTGGTGAAATATTATTAAATCAAAACAATAAAAATCTAAATTTTTATCATAAAAAAAACTATTCCAGTCAGGGTTTTATATTTTCCTGGAAAGATGCCACCACTTTAATGAGAATGCATAAGAAATAAAAGATTCAGAGACACAACTGAGACTAAAAGGAGTAAAAATAACTTCAGCCAGCAGGAAACCCCTAGATCTCACAACTGTGGTCTCACCTCTTTGTATTGCAGCAGGCTGGTTTCACCATGTGCGTCTCCATTTGACTGCTGAGCTGAGGCGGAGGAGAAAACCATCTGCGACTCCAGGCTGAGAGCCAGCTCGGTATGGTGGTGGCGCTCGGCGTGGTCGCATGGCGTCAACTTGTCCTCATCCTCCACAAAAAGATCCGCTTCGCTCTGAATCAGCAGCTAGATGGAGAAAGAACAGAAGAGAAAAAGAGTATAAGAAAAAGGATGGACATAATTAAGACAACAGAGGACGAAAGGCGAAAGCAAAGACGAGCAGACATGGATTAGCCAGTGAAATATGGGAATAACAGGGAGATATAAAAAAAGAAAAGTATTTGTTTTCTTAAATTAATAAGTAGATATAAAAAGACACAGTGATGAAGACAAAAAAAGCTGGAACTCATTTTTACTCAGTTCCCGCTGTGAAGGTTCCCGCTACATGTAAACCAGTAAATAAAAAGGGGGAAGGTGCCACTTGGTGGAAGACAAAGGAAATATGTCTGATGAAAGAGTTTCTATAACTTGGTTTATGCATTTGACTGGCTCTGAACTCCTCGATGAACCCAGTTACAGAATACACAGGTCGCCCCTACAGAAAATGTGGCATTTCACAATTTGAATGACATCTTTAAATGTGGGACTTTTCCTCACCTCCACGCAGCTCTTCATGCCTGCAGCAGCAGCATAGTGCAGACAGGTGCTGTGGTGGTTGTCTGTGGCATTGACGTTAGCCTTCTCGTACTGGCCTCCCTCCAGCCTGGCCCCAGTCCAGCTCAGAATCATCTGGCGAGGGAGGTAAACAAACAAATAGACATGTATCATTATTTGCAAGTCAGCTTTGTTGAGAGCAGTGGCCTCACGCGAGTTAATTGTTTCACCTCGCCCCTTCAGTGTTTAGACTGAACGATATTTATAATTACTGATGCGTTTGTACCTGCAGGCAGTCCGTGCGGCGCTGTTCGTCCCTTTGTGGTCGGGCCAGCCGCGGCGACAGCGCTCCCTCTGGCAGCAGCAGGATCTGTGGGCCTTGGCACAGCACATGGAGGCACGTCTCATTGTGCACATTTCGCTTGTTTGGGTTTCCCTCTTTGCTGAACAAGAACGACCTATTCACAGCAGCCAAGAAAGAAGGGATTAAATAAAATGTAAAAACAATGAGAACAATCCAGTTCAGGGGTTCAGACAGGAGGAGGAAGGTGGAGGAGATATGCGTATATGAAGATGTATATGATAAAGTGTGCAAGATGTTGATAAGACAGGAGGTTTAGAAGTGAAATGAACACTGATGTCAAGGAAAAAGAAAGGCAAGATGGCAGAATATCGTCTAATTCTTTTTAACATCTTAATTGAATGGATATTCTGGCTAGTGTGTACACACAGTGGTGGCTGATGAATATTTCACTCGCATTTGAAGCCAGGATGTTTGTGCAGTTCTGTTCAGCAAATACTTTTATCTGCTGTTTGTCAAAACCTCCATTTACTGATTACCTTTCAACTTTATGTTTACGTCAACTACGTATATTGCTTCCCCCCTTTTTCCACTTTCTGTCTGTCTTTTAATATCTTTAAAGACCACAATGTTAGCTGAAAACCACCTAAGAGCTAAACCCGTAGAGAAAAAAATTATTCTTTTGGATCAGTACATTAACATCAATAATGCTGCATTCTCTCAAATGGAAATTCTCTAGAAGAGGAAAGAGATGGGATGCCACTGGTTGGAAGGAAAAGATTGAACAATATTGAATTAGTATCTTAATGTTATCTAAATGTGTGCAGCCTTGCTTTTCCCCTTTTGACCCTCTTATCCTGCCAGACACAAGCCCCTGCAACTTAATGACTCAAATCACTAATCATAATCACTAATTATTCCCTCTCAACAAAAACCCAATACCCTCCACCTCTACACAGAAATACTCACACAAAGCCCCATGTCCCAAATGAATGGCACTAATATTAGCTCACTAGAGACAATGATGCTGGGGGGGTTGTCACCTGTTTTGTTGCTCTCATAAAGCACAAACACTGTTCAGACCATACGGCTACTTTAGTGGCACTAGGAACCCTCAGGGGGAGTGTTAAATCTGAACAAATATCTTTAATTCATATGTAGCCTGTGCATATAAAAGCATGCCTCAGTGCAAAAAAAAAAACAACAACAACCAAAGAACCCTGAGCATGTCCTCTATGTAGTTGCTTCTTAAAACAACTGAGATAAGTGGCTATTCACATACTTCTGAGACTGCCTACTAAGTTGTGGAGGAAGGTTACACTTCCTGAACTACACCCATTTTTCCAGTAATAGGTGTCATTTCCCAGGTTTCACATCTCATGGGATTACTAACCAGTCAACCCCACAGACAACCAGAACAGCGTGAATAAGCATGAAACAGATATGATTTATAAATAATCTGAAAAAAAACAACAAACCCAGACATTTACCAGCCCACGCTTGTTCACTGTTGGGCTATATTTTGTCTGAAAATTCTCCACTTGTCTCTGTCCAACTGAACTGCTGGAACAAAGAAGCATTTCCTCTGATACTTATCAGGAGCAGAGCACCACATTCAGCACGCCTCTCTGGTCCATTATAGGTTAGTAGGAAGGAACACAAATAGCACACCAATTGATTCGCAGTGTAATATTCTAAGACTTAGACACATTAAGCAGTGGCAGAGTCACTACCCCAGCAGCACCCTCAAAAAATAAAAAAACATGCCCGTGTGCACACATACAGATGCACAGATAATTGACTTGCCCCTTTTCAAACAGCTTCCTCTAACAACCCTACCACCACCTTCCTCTGTAATCATGGAAAAAAAAGGGTGCATGGACGAGGAGGAAAGGAGGAAGGCTACTGAGTCACTGAATCAGCTGTCTTGATCAAGGCTAGCAGATTAATTATCTCTGCAGGAGGTACAAAATATATATATATATATATATATATACATAAATAAATAAATTAAATAAAAATACTGTGGCATCTTACTTGCTTCCGTTTCTTTTAGTTCAACCCCTTATATTTAGGCAGAGCTAGGTTTAGCTTCCCTCCTTTCTTCTTGTATGGTTGAAAGTTGCTGATGGTCATGATGCACCTTTTTATTAACAAGTGTAAGCAAAGAAAATCCTAACTACACCATATCCATGCAGTGAACATGCTTTCAGGGACACTGCAGTGATTTAGCAATGCACTTACATCACATAATAAAATAGATTTCAACACAGGGTCAAAATCTATTTAATAAGAGAGCAGATACTTTATTAAGAGTTTCTTAGTAAGGGACTAATCTCCGAAATGTTGTGTCTGTTCTTCCCAGATGGATGTTTATGCTTTCAATAGATCAAATCTTTGTCCACATCCTGAATTGGGAGAACAGGCTTCCTGCTATTTAAAGGAATTTTGCATGATTTGATTTTAACAGTTTTATTAGATTCATTAAATCTTCCCTTAGAACCAAAAGAGAACATCGCTCAATTGTTTTAACAGGCCCAACAGTTAAGTCTCTCCCTGCAACAAGACTCTCATACAGCTCTTTGACCAAAACCAACCAGTTGCTAGTTCCTATTTAGATGTTGACTTAACCTGCAAAACTACCTAGGAACAGCTTGCTTCCCCACAGGCCAGAGAGTCATTATATCAGTGCATTTCTGTTCCAGTCCTGGTTTGGTTTTCTCTATTTTGACTTTTTGTAAAGGATTGCAAAGCATGGAGACAGACCGTCTACTGCTCAGATTATTAGTCTCATTTGCTCATCTGCTGTAACTGTTTCCATATCACTGCTTTTTGTTTATAATAACCAACAGAAGCAATAGCAAACACTGTTTGCAGTCCTGAGTGGTGTTTTTGCTTGAAAGCCATTTTAATTTGGGAGATCTGATATTAGTAAACAAAACTTCAAGATCAGTTTTCAAATGTCAGACTATATGCCAATTAGTTTTATTAGATTTTGTTTGATAGACGAGTTCTATGACACTTCAGCTCAATCAGCACAGAAGCGGATTCACAGCTGAACTGCACACTATCAATATTATAAACAAAAGTATGGATCCATTTTGGGTGAGAAATTCAAATTTGATTAATTTGATCCGCCTGCCCATCATCTTGTGATTCATGCAATGACTCGATGAAACAGCATGAGATGCTGAAACAGAAGCCGGGCTTTTCTACACATGAAAGCAAAGTCAGCTTTCACTCCTCCAGAGGGTTGGAGGAATGAAAGCTAACTCTACACTTTGACAGAGCTTCAGCTAGATGTGTTCAGAAAGCTCAAGTCCCAGATCGCCAGCACATAATTAAATCCATTATTGTATCTCTGCAACCACAACAGCTGGGAGATATAAGTAATGTTTTTCACAACTCCAAAGTGCTGCAAACAGCCTGGGCTGCAGGTATGGCTACTAAACTGTGTGGTAACGTTTAGTGGCAATAGACAGAAATAAATACACCAACTTTTGTTTAAAACATTATAATAAAATGCATTAGTTTTCTGACAAAGACTAATTTGCTGCAGTTGTGCAACTGTTGCTCATCTTTTTTGACATTATAAACTGCCGTTTTATATTGTGCAGAGAAAATGTTGCTGAGGATCCAAATGCATTGGATTCCTACTTTTACTTATATTTAATGGACCGTACAATGCTTTGTAACGTAATTTACATACATTCTCTGACTGGCCTCTAGACATCCTGCACAGAGTAACCTCACATGCTTTGACATGACATTGGAAAATGTTGTGATTCTCTGAGATCTCTTAAATCTGACTTAGTTTTCATAATATTTAATGATTCACAGCATTTGTATCTGAATTGGAAAACTGCCTGAAAACACCACAGACTCAAAAATTACTTGATTCAAACTCAAATAACTCCAGTGTTTTACCTGAGCAGACGTGTCATGGCGTGGCGGCATACATAGTGCAGGGCTGTGTTGTGCTGGTACTGTTCTCCGTATGATGCATTTGGATCCAGGCTGTCCCTGAACTGAGGGTTTCCCTCATACAGCTGCCATGCCAGAGCCTCGTCACCACTCACAAGGGCCTTGCGGAACTTAGTGGCCGTGTTGCCCATTGCTTCAGGTTTGCAAGGGGCCACAAACTGGGAGCTCTGACAGATCCCTTTCTGCTTTGCCTCGCTTTCACCTTCTCTTCCTCCTCCCCCTGTTCACCACAGGTTACGCTTTAGAGCAACATGGTTCTGGGTTTTTCTTCCCTGTGCATAAGAGAGAGAGAAAGAAAGGCAGAAGATTAAATGGAGAAACATGATGGTCAAAAGAGGGAAATGTGAGGAGGAAATTATTATAATAAATGCAGACAAACACTGCAAAGGTTAGAAAAAAATAAAGAAAAATAAGACATTTGGAGGGAAGGAAAGACAAACAGAGAAAGCTAGACAGAGATATGGTGCGAGAGGCTCAATCAATCATTGTATCGATCGGTCAGTGGATGTGCTGCAGAGAGGATGTAATCTTTCAGGAAATAGAGGAGAAAACACAGGGACAGAGGAAAGAAGCTAAAAAAGGTAGAGATAATTATACAGAGAGCAGACTAGAAGGGTAGGTTAATGATATTCAAATCATCGATTTGTTAGTCAGCTGACGAAAAGCAGGGTCAATATTACCACAGCTGGCCACTGACGGCCCAGTGAGGTTGTTCCAGTGAAGAAACTCCATGTTACAATGTTTACATGCTTTTCTGCCAATGAGGGCCTGGGAAAGTGGGAGACAGTTTTACTTTGCCTCTCAGACACTAAAGAATCACAACTATGACTGCTGTAGCAGGGTTTACTTTACAACAGCTTATAAAACCACTAAAATTTCTGTTCTTTCAAAGTATTTTTTTTTCTTTCTTTTTGTGGCAAAGGAAGCTTTTTCTTTCTTTCTCTATTTTTGTGTGTGTGTTTTTTAATACCAAAAAAGAATTCTACAGTAATAATGCAGAAAGACCTGAGAGATATGGGGAAACAAACAAGCACTCTTGTCACATGTAAATAATCACTATCTTTATCAATGTGCTCTGCTTCATTTCCTTCCTCATCTTCCCTACCTCTCCCTCTTACTCACAAACACAGCTTGGTTCCGTCTTCAACGCACACACCATAACATCCTGTAATGAGTGGAGTGTGTAATGAGTGCATGTGTCAGTGTGTGTATTTGGCTGTTGAGGGTATCATTACAGTCTTCATTCTATGGCCATCTGTCTGGCCTTCACAAAGAGCCTCTTTTAGGACGGCTACAGTTGGCCGCTGGCAGGCCGGGCTTTGCAGCATTTGAATAATGTGGCTGGCTGCCTCCCCTCTTCTGCCTCCCCCTTCTATATGGTGACAGACAGGGACACAGACAGGGAAAATGCACACTGACAGATGAGACATAGGGGCTGCACAGAAGCTGCTACCAACGCTGAATAATAGCAAACGTTAGATCCGCTCTGGATTCTGTGTGTGTTTTTTGTATATATTTGGGCTGTGGTGGTGAAGGGGGCTACTATACTTAATAGGTCAGTCTGTCTGCTTGACTCTGCTTTGTGCACACTGGTTTACTTCCAGTTCACTTCACCTCTCCGCACATATCCGCCAGTCTTGCTGCCTCATATACTAAATAAGGGCAGGAAGTCTGAACATGAGGGAACCTTGGAATTCCAGGGATTACAAGTCCTGGTGTTTGCACTTGGCAGTGACCGTGCAATTATCTGCTAGTGTGAAATCTCTGAGTGTCCACGTAATTCATTGGTCAGGCGGAGCTGAAGCATAAGGAGTCCTTCACTTCTTGTTAACTAGACAGTCATCCTGCAAGTCTCAACTCCAGCCAGGAAAAGAGGTATGAATCATGTTTGAAAAAATAAACAAGTTACTTTCATACCACTGGGTTGCAGATGTCAGACCAACGCTTACACATGGTCCTCCCCGTTTTAATCAATGCAATAACTGTAAATTTGTGACTCATAAGTTCAGTGACTGTAAACAGATAAACTTCTAAGATGATTCCTCTTAACAACAGCCCAGGCCATAACATGTTTGACTTTCTACTGTATGCTCAGCAATTCTCAAATTAAGACTCAGTCAAGCAAAAATGTTGGGCTGAAGTTTCAATTTCAAATGATTTCCAATGACTGAATATCTTGTCCAGGAAAGACCAGTCTTCATAATTTTATATAGCTCCCTATGGCCATCTGTTAATTATTTACTGTTTTGTCTGATTAGGGTAGAAAGGAATTGCTGTTTTGTCATTCAAAAATGTAAAATAAAATGTCAACATAAGGTCATAAATCCTGACATCAAAACTAAAAGGACATAGTCCTGTTAGAGCAGCAATTAAAAACCCACAGATTTCTATTTCATAATAATATAAAACAGAGAAAGCCTGCACTTTTGGGACTGTTGCAGGAAACCTGCAGATTATGAAAAAGAGTTGCTGATGAATTTTCTGTGGATTAAATCACTGACTAATCCTTTAAGAAGTAATGAGAACAATCATCAATTCTGTCATATCAAGACTTATTATGATTCCGATTTATTAGTTTTAAAAGTGTATGGAGGCTACCTTATAGGTCTGATTTGCTTAAGGATTTATTTAAAGAAATATAGTTAAAGAAAACATTATAGTGCAACCTGCAAGCACGTCAAGGGTGAAATTTGCAGTCATCTGTTACCATCAGATGACCAGCCTTTAAAAGAAAAACTATCAGTTGAAACTCCAAACAATACAAAAACTACTAAGTCAAAGTATGGATGATTATGCAGGCGTTTAAACTGCTGCGGAACAAAGTCAAGTTGCCAAAAGAGACATAAAACTTGTGAGTCCAATGTAGCAGCTGCGTAATGATTTACAGCACGACTTTTACCAAAATTAGCTAGGTCACAGTGTATCAGCTATAAATTCAGGTCAGACCTCGTGTGGTTATCTTCCAAAGTGTGTCAGCATGAAATGGAGCACAAAACAAATACCAACCGACTTCTCTCTGCATGTGTTTGTCCATGCGGCCCCCCGGTTAAAGCTTCTTTGTTTAACACACTGACAGTCCCGGTGAATTACTAGCCCAAAACTGAGAGGCGGGTGTAAGGTGTAGGTTGTCCAAAATGCTGATGACAAAACGTTTTTCCCTCGGTCTTGGCATGAAACCATTCAGGTTGTGGCGGCGGCACCAGAGTAAAACGTTAACATCCACAGAAGGTAGATATCTGTCGTTACCGAAGCTAGCAAGCTGCCTCTCTGTATATCTCTTCAGTTAACGTTAGCGCGTTGTTAGCTTCAACTACCTACAGTACAGCAGGGCAATATCAAATCTCCGCCGCTCTACTTACACGGTCGTCTCACTTGATCACCAGCCGCACGTTCAGAAACTTGCAAACATCGAGGGCCATTATCTAAAGACTGTCATTCGCATCCCCGGCTGCTGATCCGCTGGACCATCCTCTCTGCCACTGGAGCAGGGGGTGACATGAAGATGCTACTGACAGCGAAGGGTCGACACGGACTGCTCCGGCTTCTGTGTTGTTATTGCTGCCAGAGGGGGAAAAAAAAGAAAAGACAAAAAAAACGTTTTGCGCATGCGCTGGACCAACACTGGGGTGCCCCATGATAGGTCGATTGTCTGGCCTTGCTTATTGGCTGTGGTGTATGTTCAAAATCTTAAGTAATTTTAATAAATGTTAAAAAAATTAAATAAATAAAAATATGATTAGTTTTCTATATTTGATAGTTTGACAATAAAAAGCTAAATGGGAAAAAAGAAATGGCTTAAATTTTTTTTTTCTTCATTCAAAATATAACAGCTATTTAAATCCCAAACTGCTTTGCAACCAGGTAAATTGAGGTCTCTTGTGCTGAAGAAAGGGAAGGTAACAGGTAAGTTCTGCTTCTCACTCTGCACCACCAAAATACCATCAC
>JBAMHW010000019.1:14799843-14825861 GCA_037177495.1 Rhadinocentrus ornatus
TATATATATATAATAAATTATTCGGTTTGACTTTTCAGTTTCCAAATTTCAGATTTTATATTTGAGCATTCATTGTGTATATATATATATAATTAATAATTAGGATATACAGAAGAAACTTCTAAAGATTCATCTACTTAATTGTATTGTTAAATTTAATTATTAGTAGCCACTAGGATAAAATGCAACCCCTTACTATAGATGGATCATTCCCAAACTTCTACAGCATATTAGTAATGTTTCTGGGTTTTTAAACAAAATTAAAGTGCATTTTAAAACTGAGTCAGAAAATAACATTGTGAATCTTTGAGAGTAACATCACAGGTCACTCATCACATGTGGTCCTGATGAGTGTTAGCTGTCTTTTAAATACAAAACAAATGATCAGGTATCTGTAGTGTTTATGAGTTTCTTTATCGGGTTGAGTTCCTGCTGCTTTGTCAGCTGCTCATTTTAGTGACAGATAGCTATCATTGCTGAATGTTCCCACCTCTATCGGTGTCTACCTGCTGGTTTGGTTTGCTACTGCCTCCCACATTTGACAACCTACAAAAAAACAAAAAGAAAAAAGTTTCCAGTGCAAACACTAATTTGTGTTACCTTTCTTCTTGAAAGTAAGGTAAAATGGCAGAATCTCTAGAGGTGCTGCCTTTTACTGTAAGTCTGAAGTATTTGTCACGTTGAAACCTGTTTTAGGGTTTTACAAGTCACTTAAAAAGCATAACCACTGCTGTATTTCTTCCATTTCAGCAGGCAGGAGCATTGCCTGAGGTTCAAGTCAAGCCTTTTTGACTGGGCAGCTCAAGTCCGAAGGTAAAGATCAAGCCTTCACTAGAGCCTCTGGATTGTGGGCTACGTGTTGCGTGACCTAATGGAACTGGGACAGAATTTTTCTGTGTTCTTTGTCATTTTTAGTTTAAAATATCATCATCATGACCTAAAAGTAGAGATGACACAGGCAGCCGCATGATGATAGCAAGAAGATTTTAAGTTATGCACAGTGTCTTTACAAGTCTTATTGCTAATCATTAGCATCAGTTCAAGACAGCAGTAATAATAGCATCAAAGTGACAAAGGTATGCAGTGGTAGTCAGTCCGTCAGTCAGTGGCATGTCAATTTGCTTTATCTCTCTCTCACACGCACACACACTCACACACACTTACACATGCATGCCATTACTTACTGCAGATAAAGAAAATCCTTGCACACACTGTGGGGACTTTCCTCCTACCTGAGCTGTTTACAGCTCTCAATAACATCCCACCCTGTGCTAAAAACACTTGTAGTACTTGTCAATGTTCTCTGACAAAGCTTCAAGCTCTGGCTAAAGCAGCAACACACACATACACATCTATGTGAAACATACACATGGAGGTTTGTCGGGCTCAGAACTAATTTAGAAGTACTTGACAGTGATTATTCTGGTCTTACTTGCTTTAATAGCATAACAGCACTTATGTGAGTATAAGGTCTCTCAGTTACACACATACATGTATGGATTCTTACAGGATTGTTCTACTTTTTAAGGATAATGTTTTCTTTTTGCCAGATGGATTCAAATTAATTATGCTATTCTGTCTAAAAAGAGTACAGGGAATGATGGAGACTAATGAAATTAATATATAACTATAAATCATTACAGAAGGGGGGGTAATGAAAATGTCATTAGCAAGAGACTCTGGCTTAAAAGAAATGCAATGTAACACTCCCACTTCTTACACAACCACCTAAAGCTTACTGTACAGTGTCAAGGAAGATGTGTGTGTATGTGTGTGTATGGATGTGCACCTTTCCACTCTGCACAGTGGTGCAAAGATGACCTCAAAGCCTGTGGCTCCAGAGAGTCACCTTATACTCAGGTGTGACATTACAGCGTGAGAAAAGCATGCTGGGAGAGCTCACAGGGCTATGGAGATGCTGAGCAGAGACAGACAGAGAAAGAGAGACCAGACACTCACAGAGAAACCTCTGTGTATTGCGGCCCCACATGAACAGTTTTTCATTGAAAATGGTGATTTAATCTACTCTGGGACAAAAGATACATCAGTTATGGATGTGAAACAAGTGGAGAAAAAAGTGTTAGGGAATTAGGCTATTATGTAATTTGCAACCTAAAGGCTTTGTGCTTCTTTTGTCTTGTATCTTTCATCTCTCTCTTTTCTTGTTCAGACAGAAAAGATGCTCATTTAGGCTGTGAAACACCTGATACTTAATTACAAACCCGGAGAACAGTACCACAGCGTTTAACAGCCATCACAACAAACTCAATTCAGGTCAAAATGGATGTCATCTCAGGGCATTTTACAGAGAAAGTAAAGACGTTCATTTCAAGTCAAATTAGAAACAGTCCAATTTAGACTAATAATATTTATGTGAAAAGTTGCCAAGTTAAGGGAACCAGTGGAACTGAATCAAATTTTTAATTCATTTCAGTCCCCCAATACTGAACGTGCAGCCCCCTGATCCCCTGCAGAACCTCAGAAGGCTGTGGAGTCACCAACAAACTCTTAACCAAGTGACATCTGCAATGGGAATAAGCCCAGATGAAGTTCATGACAGCAAAAATAGCAAATGTACTGGTGGAGAGTAAGTGCATCATGGGATGTTCCCAGCAGCCTTGACATGAGGCAGCATAACTAAAGGAGCTCAGGGTCACCCAAGCCAGTCATAACTTCAAGCTTTATCAAGAAAAGAAAGAGAGAGTTGTATAGTGATCCTAAAGGCAGAGAGGATGCCTGTCTTAGAACAAGAGCAGATCCTGATAAGTGAAGGCTCTGCTTCCTTTTCTAATTTTGGTAGCAAATATAAAAATGAGGAAAGGGGCATTTTCTGCTGAGATGCTGTTTGATATTATATTAAGCTGCAGTAGAGTAGCACAAAAAATAAGTAATTTGTGTTTGGTTGATTATTTTCCCCTTTATCAACACCAGTTGTTGTTGTATTTTACATGGTTGGAAAGCCTGATTAGCCGCCCTTACAACAAGAAATAACTGGTAAGGATCATACTTCGGTGAAGTGAGCAACACAGCTGTCTCTCGCAATATTCTCCTGTTGGTATTCACTCGCTTTGAGTGTCTTGGTGGATTGGACAATTGCACTTTCCCACTGTAATAAGGTAAAAAACAACATGTGTTAGCCATTTTGCGCTTTCTTCATTTTATAGTGTCAGTAGCTTGTGGAAGATCCATATACAGCCACAACAGCGTGGCTCGTTGTCCTCATGCTGGTCACCAACCTGGACACATTTTGCTGTGGGATGGCATCCCATTCCTTAATCAAGAGTTGTTGAAGGTCAACTGTTGTGGTTGTGTTGGGCACTCTAACACGTACAGCATGCCCTAGCTGATCCCACAAGTTTTGGGTTGAAGTCTGAATTCACTGCAGGCCCAGTTGGGGAAGTATTGTCATCCTGGAGGATGGACTTAGGTCCCAGATTTTAGAGATATAGGTTCACCACTGGCTCCAGAATCTCATTCCAATATGTCTGTCTGTCACTTGGGTGCCAGTCATAAATCTGTGACTGGCACACAGCTTGTAGCACTTGAATCGACATGAGTGGATACCAAAAGGAGAATATTGCAGGGGATTCAGGCACATTTTTTTTATATTCTACTTTAAATACATGTTTATACAAGTTATACATTGTTGTAAATGTGACCAATCAGGCTTTACAATTATGTGTAATACAACAGCAGTCGGTTTAATCAAAGAGGAGAAATAATAAACCAAACATAAACTCACCTCACCTTTTGGCTTAGTTTATATAATAAAGTAAATCTAGAAACATTCACCATGTACCTCCAACAACTTGCCGTTATTAGTTCACAGTCAGTGTTTTGGTATTTTTGAGGCAATTTTACTTAATGGAAGGCAATACTTGACATCACCAAATAAATGACAATACAACTACATAACAGTTTTATATGCAATCAGTTTTCTGACTCAGACCCTTGATTTGTTACATTTCTAACTACAGTTTAACTAAGGAATTATGGATTTTTCAGCTCATATAGATATTTTCTGTATTGCATTTAATCTCAGCACATGCACTTCCTTATACTGATTATATTATTTTAATATGCATTCAAAGTTGTGATTAAAATTTTAATCAAATTCAATATATTTTCTTGTCATACAAATACAATTCTTTGGTCTCTCCACAATGTAGAAGATGAAGCAGTGTATGACCACAGTATATAAACAATGTACACATACAGTAAGTATGTTGCAAAAATATGAAGAAATAAAGCAACCAGATCTAACTGCACTGTGATCACTGAACTCTGTGTCAATAAAGCTTGTTTGAATTCATGAACTTCATGATACACGATACACCAAGCTCCTCAGCCAGGTGTGTTGAGGTGCATGCCAAGGCTTCTCTGCTGCCTGGACTTGCTTACCTGTTGAAAGGTTGCTGGGTGATTCAGAGAGGGAGGAGAATGAGGAGAGACAGCTACTGTTAGGGCGTGTGTGTGTTTGAGTTTGAGAGACAGGCTAAGGGAGGGGAAGAGAGAGAAGGCAGCTGGGTGTGTTAAGATGCCTGGAGCGCATTCCTTGGAGCAGTCACACCCTGTATTTCAGCGTCTTTCTACCTGGTAGTGTTTGTTATCCGAGTATGTGGTTGTACTTTCTCTGTGGCATTTTTCCATCAGTATTCAGTGCGTTCGGCTTACATGCAGCCTAGTCACACAGCTCTTTGCAAACACCTATGTATTATTTTTTCTAATTTAATGCCCCAATCATGCTGAGATGTGCATATTAAACTGAACAGAAAAAGAACAAACAAGAAGGGGTGAGAGCTCAGAAATACGGCCTCTGCAGAATGTGTGTGTTACACACAGTCTATCCGAGGATCCAGATCTGGATCCTCGGATAGACTGATACAGGAGACACACCTTCTAAGGTTGAACTAAACATACAATCACAATGAGTGCTATAAAAGATCTATCAAATAAGGTGTGTTCTGTGAGAGTAACACGTTTCGGGGCAAAGGACAGCCCATATAACTGCACACACACAGTGATGTATACTTTTATCTGTATTACACTTTGTGCTCTGCTGTTGTATATAAGTGCAGGCCGGAGATTCCCAGACTGAAACGGGAGTTTTGTTCCTGTTAATGTACTTAACATAAGGCAAGGGTAAGAAACCCTTCTACATCTACATGTGCTGCTTTTGGCAAAATACATACTGCAAATTCTATATGAGGAGGTAAATAAGACGTTACAGCCTGAGGCAAAGAGATAGGTTTTAAAGAGGATTTAAATAGAAAAGAGGAACTTCTCTTGGAGTCTACTGATTCAGCATAAGTGTTCTCTCCATAGTAAAGAACAATAGGTGACTCATTTAGAAAATGTTTCAGACAAGACTGTTTCTGAACATATACATGCTGGTTTTCACATTTATACCAGACACACATCTGTAACGTAATGGAATATGAGAAAACACAAAACTAGAGGAAAAAAACCAACAACAGAAAGTAAAACAAAACCTCAAACTTAAGCTAGAAGAAACATCTGACGTGGCATTACACAACTTATTAGATTAACTGTCAACAGGTCAGTAATATGATTGTGTATTTGGAGCCTCTAAAACAGGCTGAGTGTGTCAGAAGTTAAGATGGAGAAAGTTGTCTACAGTATATCATGTCTTCAAAGTTTTACAGAATCCAATAAACAAACAAACAAACAACATTGAATGGGTGTGATCTGGTGCTTAAGAAGCATGTTTCTGTTGTGGACATCACCGCATTCTTGACAAAGACAGTTCATCAGAAAAAAATTAACCAACGTGCCTTCTTTGGGCCTACGCTCATTTAAAATGGACAATGGATTTTTAAAATTTACCACAAGTGGAAATCTTTCCTGTTTGTTGAACCACATTTTGAAATTCTTTTGGGGAATCTTTGACATGCTCTAGGCTAAAGAGGAAAGAGCTCATCAGGCTTTTTTTTTTCTCAGCTCACAGTTCAAAAGTCAACACTTGTATCCTACACGTGTGAATTCAGCCACTGAGACTGAATGGCATTTACAGCTTTTAGAGCAACATATGCTGTCATGCTGTGAAAAAGGTTAATTTCAGGAAGAAAATGCCAAATCGCAAGTAAAACAAAAACTCAGATGTGCAACTATCTTGCCTATCCAAACTTTGGAAGTTGAGCAGCTCTATACATCAAGCAAGAATAGGAAAACATTTCAGTCAGAACTGGGGAAAAAACACCTTGATCTGGATCAACATCTAAATGTAATACATTCTAAGTTTGCCTCTGGCAAGATTTTTATGCAAATCCACTTATTATACTCAAGCAACTTGATAACAGACAAACTGTCCAAACCACATGCCCTTCTCAGTAAAGGTAACAACATCAACTAGTTTTCTCAGTTGAAGCACTCAGTTGGCTTTCAAAAGAGGCAGTGATTCAACACGGTGGTAAACATTTCCCAGCTTTTAAGAAAAATGTTGCTGATATCTCATGAAAATGAAGATATTGATAAAAAAAAAGATATTTCTCTCTCTGTCTAACTTTCTTTTTTTTTAACTGAGTTTTATTTAATTGCTGTAAATGTTTAATTGCCAGAAAATGTGAAACCACAGTGAGGAAAAAGTCATTTTACTTTATTATCATTTATTACTGTAAATGTGACTTCTCAGTTGTGAGAGAAAAAACAAAATTTCCTTGTTGACCAAACAAAGTTGAATCTTTTTAAGAGACTGTTCCTCGGGATGGAAACTCTTTGTCTTTAGGCTGATTTGAATGATTCAATTGTTATCAAATAAAGGTGTTCCGTTCGGCAGTTTGGAGATAAAACATTAATTAACAGCCAAAGGACAAAGGCTACTTTTAAAATATACCTCAAGCAGAAAACTTCCAATGATGTAGCTCCCAACTTGCTCTGGGAGGAGTCTCACCGGTGGGAAAGCCCTCCCTATCGGGAGTCGCCCAGATCCTTCCTCGCTTACGGGCAACTTTACGGCGGCGGCGGCGGATCCGGAGAAACACGCACCGCTGAGTGGAGCGCTCCGGCCGGACAGCGAGTACGCGTTGCCTGGAAGGTGCACAGCAGGGGGGGAGGGTTGTTCGGGTGGAGCTCCTGTCCGATCTGAGGAATGTAAAATTCGGATAAGACCTGGACCAAAGTCGGCGGTTTCCCCTGAGGAGTGTTTCCCGTTGGTACAAAGACAACAGAGAACAAGTTGTGCTGCAGAGTGAGAAGGTACGACATGGAAATAAAGGCGAACTGTGCAAAGGCCATTTAGGATAAAATAACTATATGCAAACAGCGTCATTAATACTCTGTTCTAATGTCTAGTTGTGTTCTGTCCAGTTTTATAATCTTCTAATGATGCATATATACAATCATAATCGTAGTTATTTTTTTATTCTATTTTATTTTATGTTCTTCAACGTAACTGGAATTAAAGATGACATTTGGGCTATTTTTCTCATCAGGTTATAGAGGATCAAGTCATCCAGGTAGCTGCTGTGCAATGCAACCCCTTAACAGTACTGTAAAACAGTTTCTGCTGCCGTTTTCCAGTCTTTTAGAGCAAAACCCCCAAAATACATATAGAAATAACATCGTTACCATGGTCTCTGTCTTGTAAACTGTTAGGAACCCGCAGAAAAAAATGAATATTTTATCTTTTTTTTTAAAAGGTAGATACACTTTATAATCATGTATCAGACCATGGTTTAACAGTGTATGAATTACTGCTCATTGTTCTGGACTTGCTTGAAATTCCAGCCCTGTATCATAGAGCCTCTTTTGTTTAACAAAAAGGACCACATGTCCTCTCCTACAAACTTTGCTCTGTAGCCTGTAATGGTAACTTAATAACACACATAACAGTTCTCCTTCACAGTTTTTAACCTTCATTCAGTGAGTCACTATATAGAAATAGTCCAACATGTGGTTGTAATTTGAGGGGGAAGAGTATGAAGTGGCAGCATTTTGTGGTATCTCTGTGTGCCTCTTAATATAATCTTGTCACACAAGCCAAATGTCAGCAGCATCTCGTTCATTTGTTTGCTTGTGTTGCACATGTTCCAAAAGGTCAGAGCCTCTTTGTGAAGGAGTTGTAAATTGTGTTTGATGGTTAATGTGTGAAAGAGAGAAGCTTGAAGAAAGGAAACATTCATATGCCTTCACTTGTGGATTTTCCATTCAAGCTGACCGCAGGCCTGAATGCATTCGGAACAGATGACAAGGACGACAGTGGGGCTGTTTTTTTTAGCCACAGAAAAAGTGTGCCTTCACCTTTAGTATGCATTCATCTGTCCTTGAGCCACCTTTTGTGTTTCATTCAACAACTGCGCCGAGGTGTGATGATATACAGAAAGACAAGTCAAGCTCTGTGTATGCGCTGATCTCAGTTTGTGTATATTATTCTGACAAGTGGCTCTGAAACGTCCTGACAGGAACATCAAGAGATTACAGGCTCATCCCTTAAAACTTGTTCTCAGGTATTCTGTTCTTGCTCCTTTACACCGAATGATTGCACAGAAAGAGGAACGCCGTATCAATCATGGTGTTTGATTAGTGAGGTGTGTTCAGATGTTTGTGTGTGTGAGAACTGAGAGCAATAGGTCTGGATAGTTTGTTTAGCCCCAGGCCGTTTTTACTGATTTAGATTTCCAAGATGATAGGAGTTAGACATTTCTGGCCATCATCTCATGTTAGCATTTGCACAGAAATGCTGAGTGTTTCATTTACTCGCTTAGTGAGCAAACAGTGTGTACATTTGAATACTGGGTTCAGCCTTGAGAAGCCTGCAGTCTGTTGCTGCCAGCTTGAGCTTGTTTACTGTTACACTGCGGCTTTGCTTATACTACATTTAGGGCAGGTTCGTCCTTGTGTGGTAAAGCTTTATAGATCCCAATCATCATGTGTCACTTTTTGTTTGATGCTCACTGTAGTTGCTATAACAACAAGCAAAGCAGCAGGATTTGTTTTGAAATCCTACCAGTCAACCAGGTGAGGTGGGGAAAGTCGTCCACGCCTCTTCTGCTGCGGCGTTGTTCTGCTGTCTCAATCAGAAATTACCCAAAAGTGAGGATGATGAAGAACAAATCCTTATATTGTATTTAGCGTCACTGTACTTGAGTCAGTCTGTGAGCTCATATTCACCTTGAGGTAAAATTTTTCCAGTTAAATGTTCTTCTCTAAGGAGGTTTACTAATCAACAATATTAATAACTAATGATAAACTGGAAAAATAATCAAAATCACTGAAGTGATGTGAACAGCCATATTTTTCATTATTATTCAAAGGGCACACAGATTTGTTTTTATGTGTTGTGTTGCCTCACATAGGTATCAGCTTATCTGAGGTTTATGCAGGTGTACATCAGCTCCATTATTGCATCTTTCAGTTATGTGCTTAAAGAGTCTTGGCACGCTTCACTTGTCAGGCTACATCAGGTTGACTTCAAAATATGGGAAAGAGAAAGTTAAAACAGATTAAAGTATTTTAGCTTTTTATATTTTGGAGACTGGGAGGGAAAGTGGAAAAACAGTACACCGCAAAGGCCTAATTTCTATGGCACAAAATGAGTGAGGAAACAGAACGTCAGCCATTTTGTCCACAGATGAATCACCATGCAGCGGTCTGTTGCAAGTTTACCCTCGGCCACGCCAGACCAGGCTATCCGATGACTCACCAGGCTGCTGTGTAAACGGGGTTCTCCTCCCACTGGTTGTAGGCTTGGACTAGCTGCATCATCTCTGACATCTCTTACACACAGTGCACCTGTCACAGGTATTACCATCCAGAATACCTTCCCACCCTGCCAGCCAGATCCAAGGTTTACACACACATTAGCCGTTGACAATGGAAAGTGTCTGTCAGCCGTAGTTCCGAACACTATCCATGTCCATGGTGATTTATCCACACAGGCTCACTTCCTGTTGCAGCCACATGCTGCAATGTGCAAAAAGAACTTGTGTATATTTCCTGAGATTTACCAAACACAGTTTCCTCAATCATATGACCAGTCCAGTATGCATCAAGAGAACAATATTAAATATCAATGAAAGCATCCTTGGTGACTCAGCTGATGACTGGAATTGAGCCTAAAATGATTGTTACAGATGTGTTTCCTTTATCCGATGCCAAATCTTGCAACTGGCAGTGACATCTACTTTCTCTTGTGTTGTATTTAGGGCATCTGCATGGTATGAACACGTAGCAAAAGGAATCCTACTTGTTACTCTCTTTTTCTTGTTGAAACCATGCATTGACAGTAAGTCAGTCATAGTGTTGAATAAGAGATTAAGCAACATGAAGCTTGATACACCAGCATGACGAGTTTATCGAGCAGATGTATGAAAGAACCTGCCTATACACCTCCTCATGCTGTTCCCACCTCTACTTTACTCACCTTCACTAAACTCTTCTTAAGTCTGTCTTCCCCCCATTGTGTTTTCTTTGTCCTGCTGTTTTTCTGGTTATAAAGCTTCTACAGTTTTCTCAAAGCCCAGACCTAAATTTATCAAAGGTGTTATTACAAGAAGATAATTAAATGACTATAGCACTGCTGTAGAAAGTAGAGTTGTTGTATAAGGCAAACAGGTACAAAATCCTGTTACTTCCTTACTGCAGAGAAGCTGATGATGCCTCTGACTGGAGACGCTTGTTTAATAAGGACGTTATGTGGAGGCAGTTCAGTTTAGCAGCATGTGCAACATTCTTTGCAAAACCCACTGCAGGGGCTCCAGAGCATTCAGCACACCGTTTTATTTTCCTTTTGTTTCCTTTCTTTCTTCTTTTTTTTTCATTTTAAGGAAATGATGCCTCAACAAATGACCACCACACTTGTGGAAGATATTAACATCTTACTAAAAAGACTTAAAGAGCTAAGCTTCCTTCAGAAGCAATGTGCTCCCTTTTCTTAACAGTTTCAGAGTTACATTGTCAGTCCGTACAGATACAGAATACAGAGTGCCAAATGATGGATTGTATATAAAGTGACAACAAGTAATCTCCTATATTCAAGATACGTGCATACTTCAAAATTGCCTTTGGATTAGAATCTCAGATGATATGACTGTATGTAAGAATTACTTAAGAAAAACACATTACAACTTGTGGATTCTGAACAAAAAATTAACCATGTCATCCAGCTTTCATATATGTGCAGACTGACAGGATTAACTCAACACAAAATCCAAATAATGACAACATGCAGTCTGTGTCATTATAGAGCAAAACCCGATTTTGTCATTGCTGCAAATACAGTACTCTGGAGTGGGGTTTGGATAGAGCACACAGAAGGCAGGATGATGCCAAAAGTACGATGGAGTTATCACACTGACTTTCAAAAACACTGAGGATGGCAAATAAAGCTATTTATCAATAATGATGACAGTCTTTGTGTTGATAGGTGTATGGCATGCACACTGTAATATCAACACCAGTTTACAGGCAATAACAAGAATATGAACCACTAACTTTTTTCAACAGACTTGCTCACCATTAACTCCAAAGTGGATTATCTGCTGTGCTCCAGAATAAATCAGTAAGGTTTAAGGGCTGTAGTGCACACAGAAATGTACCATCATTACTGAAAACACAATTACTTTATCAGAAGTAACAAATTAATAATGGCTTAATCATAGAACATGGCAGCCTACAGTTATCTAGTACATCCAGAGATGGGTCAAATGCAAAGCGGAATTTCCCAATCGGAATTAATAAAGTAAATTTATTAATATTATTAATCTAGGAACCCTTACCCATGGGAAAAATAAGTTTGTTGTTTAAAACAGGTTGTACAGACATTAGCTCTGTGGCCTCATCTTGTTTTTTACTTTTTTTCCACAGGCTCCCTTCAACCCATGAACCTTGACTTTTGAGTACACCTGCTCCAACAATGGCACACCGGTCACAGAGTTCATCAGTAGGAGACAATCCCCTGGACCCAAACTACCTGCCCCCACACTACCGTGAGGAATATCGTCTAGCTATTGATGCGCTGATAAAAGATGATATACAGGTAAAGATGTGTGCTTTTAAAAAATTATTATTACTATTAATATTGTTTTCTGTTCATAACCAAAGTAAAAAATACTTATAACACCTCTTCTATGATGCACCACCAGGGCTACTATGAATTTCTCCAGATGGAAGATTTGGCCGGTTTCCTGGCGCAGCCAGAAATTGAATATATCAAGTCCACAGTCCAGGTCCCCAATCAAAACTCCAGCATCCCAGAGCTAATGTTTTACGAAGGAGGTCATGACATCGAGGGCTCGTCTGACACCTACTGGCCGATGCAGTCCGACCTGGCTGCGCCAGGTCTGGACCTGGGCTGGCCGATGCTGCAGCACAGCTTAATTGGGCCCACAGAGGTTACTACTCTGGTCAACCCATCTGATCCAGACATGCCAAGCATCAAGGAACAGGCTAGGAGACTCATTAAGAATGCACGACAGGTGAGTCAAAGGAAGGGCTGGAGAACAGGCTGATGTGTGATAACATGCACACCTAGTTTCAACATGTATTTGAGGAAAAAAAATTTTTTTTGAAGAATAAATTAAAACATTTCTTTTTCAGAAATGAACATGTTCAACTTGTGTAACTATAAACGGTTCATGGGTTTTTTGGACACGTACTAAATAAAGTGTTTAAGTGTGTGTTCCAGTCTGTCATATCAATTTGATCTGCATAGGTGAATCATTACCTCCTTGAAAAACTAAATTAAAGGAAAGGCGAGGTAAAGGGCTGCCTGTGATTTGTGTGTGATGGTTACTCTAGTCATTATCAGTTTAATTTATTTTATTTAGCTTCTGGCAGCTGTGGCACCACTCACTTTTAGTCACATTTCCAACTGTCTGGCCCTTACCTAAATTAAAAAATATGATTAACAGGAGTGTGGATAACAAATGTGACAAGCAGTCGAACCTGATGATGTGATGGATCGTGTCTTATATGCATGCATACCTGCATGCATGCCTGTGTACTGCGTCTTTATAGTCTTTTAGTGTCTCCTGTACTTAGGCATAAGCAAATATTGTGATATACACAGAAGATAAAGAATGATGAAATTAGGTATTAATCATCCTGTATTATCCTTATTATGGAAAATTTGGATACACAAAGTACAGTCAAATTTACATTTTGTGTCAACAAACCACTGACAGCTCCCTCAAATTATGTGAGTTTTACAGTTTAAAGTCTACAAAATCTTATTAAAACTTCAATAACTTTTTATGTTTATGCTTTTTGTCCAGGTTATTGCTGTGGTGATGGACATTTTCACAGATGTTGACATTTTTGCTGACCTCTTGGATGCAGCAGCACGCCATGTTCCTGTTTATATCTTACTGGATGAGCAGAACGTTCATCACTTTGTTTCTATGGTCAGCAACTGCAAAGTCAACCTGGACTTAATTAATGTGAGTTTCCGTCTTCATGACATTTTCTGAAAAGACAGGATTCCCTGCGTTATTTATTCATATTGTATAATTTTTAATTGTGGTTTTAAAGTGTGGCTAACAAGGTGGAAACTTTGATTTTATAGATGATGCGGATCAGGACTGTGGCAGGAATAACCTACTACTCCCGGACAGGGGCTTCATTTAAAGGACAGGTGAAAGATTGTTTCCTATTGTCTGACTGCAGGGCTGTACTCAGTGGGAACTACAGGTGAGCCATTTGATGATGATATAATTATTTATCATGTCATTTGTTCTGTCAATGTAAAAAAAAAAAATCACCCCCATCATTCTTTTTTGTTTTCTTTTAGCTTCATGTGGTCCTATGAGAAGATCCACCGCTGCATCGCCCACCTCTTTCTTGGGGAACTGGTCACCACTTTTGACGAGGAGTTTCGAATTCTCTTTGCTCAGTCAGAGCCTCTGGTCATTGACCCATCCAGCAGGGCTCTTGTCGTCTCTGAGCCTGGGGGTTATTTAAGCACCCAGATTGGCTTGAACAGGACACAGTCTTTGCGCAACCCTGTCGGTTATAGAAGGCAACCTGAGATTCCCTCAGCCTTCCCCTATGGAGAGTCCGATCGTAACCCTGCACTTCCTTTCCGGAGGAATGACCCATTTCGTCACACTCTCGAACCAAGTGCAGGAATTACAATTGGGAAGTATTCTCAGCAGCAGTTTCGCCTGCAGCAATCGTTCCTTGAGCAGGGAAGGTCCATAGTGTCCAGGCAGATGGAGATGACATCAAGTGCTTTCAAGAGGCACAGCTATGCAGAAGGAACCCAGGAAAACTACACATCTTCAAGGCACTTCATGAAGCACAGAGTCATGAACAATCTGGAGGAGACAGACTTCCACAGGTAGATATTTCTTAAATACCTAGTGTTTGATATCATCATTAATATTCACCATGTCATTACATATTTGTACATGTCTTAAAAAATAACTAAAGTAATACAAATAACAATGATTGAAAAAACAACAAAGAAATGCTGCCTTTTTCTTTACAGGGAGCAGATTCAAAGCAGCCAATATTACAGTGAAGGACCTGGGCCAGGTTCTGGCCATGGACACTATGACAGACTTCAAGGCCGTCATCCTCACTTTTCCATTGATCAGCACTCAGACTCCAGCTTTCGCTCAGATCCAGAGCCTCCACCTGCAATCTATGGCAGGGACAACTTCTCATCTGATGATCTGAGAGGACCTGAGGAGCTGCAAGCTCCTCCACTAGCTGGGAGATATGGAGGAGGATCTTCCCATAAGAGGCCAACCATAGGTCAAGCATATGTCTGCCAAAGGTCACCGACGCAGCTGCACCCACCAGAGAAGAAACAGTTATATCAACAATCTGACCAAGGAAATGATCAGGATGCAAGCTTGAGGCAAGGCATGAGGAGCTGGAGGATCCATTCCTATCTTAGCGCTTATGAGGACAGTGGAGAAGAAGGCTTGATCCAACCTATTGGGCCTGATGCATTTGATAATCCTCCACCTTCTCAACAGCCACCTTCTCAACAGCCAACTACCACTGAAAGTTCAATTCCACGCTTTGGAACAAACGAGCCACCAAATATTCGCCCCAAACCAGATATCTTGGCACCACGGTTTGGAAAACCTCAATTACTCGACAGAACTGATAGAAACTTTGCCCTTCCAACAACCAAGGCCCCGCTTCCTTCTAAAATTGATTTGAAGTCTTCTGTTCTGGATAAAAAAGAAAGCGAAGTAGAGAAGGAAAAAGAGAGAGAGACAGAGAAGAATGCAGCAACAGATCAGGGCGAAGATATGAAAGTTAAAGAGACATCCGATCTCTTTCTGTCCAGACACGAATCATTTCGCTCACGCATTAATCCGCTTCTTCAACGTAGCTCCCGTCTGCGTTCATCACTTATATTCTCATCTTCCAAGGCAGAGATACACAGCGGCAGCTTAGGTCTAAAACCAGCAACAGAGGCAGATGAGGAGTTAGATTCGGTACGGACCTCATCCATTGTGGCCAGGATTCTAGAAAAAAGGAGATCTTTGTCTCGTGAGCCATTTGAGTGGCATAAAAAAGCTGAGGAAAAAGAGAAGGAGCAACGGCAAGAGAAAAAGGTAGAACTGAAAGATGAGACCATCAGAAAAGAAGAAACTCAGGATAATGACAAAGAAGTACAGACAACATGGAGTGTAGAGAAACCTGAAGTCATAACATCACAGAGCATGCATGACCCAGCTAGTCGACTGCAGTATTTCAATGATCTGGCTGCCAAGAGAAAAGCCTCAAAAATGGAGATAGAGTCTCCCCCTAAAGCCCCAGAGCCTGCAGAAAAAAACACAGACCTATTGGACAAACCTCCTCTCAAACCTATGACTACTGCAAAGACTCATACTGTAAGTGTCACTTCAGCACAACCTGAACCAAAGAAGTCAGACATCTCTGCAAAACTGGCAGAGCTCACTCGCAGACCTTCCATAAGCTCATCAAAACCACCATTTATCACCGCCAAGCCTTTTGTGAGTTCCCTGAAGACCTCAGAGACGTTGCAATCTCATAAAGAGGACAATGCATCAGAGGGGCAAAAGAAAGACATATTTAAGTCTCTAAAGCCTCTGCCCTCACCTAAGCTCTTCAAGAAGGATCAGTTGAAGATTAAGGGACTGATTTCTCGTCGCATCTCCTGTGGTGAGGAAATTCTGATCAGAGACGCTACGGATGCAGAGAAGAGTGAATTGAAAAAGACTCGCACTCGTAGTTCTTCTACTCTGTTACATGAGGAGTCTAAGGAAGGACTGCTAAAGGTTATGGGGTCAAATACATCCATCAACACAATTGGTGAGGGGAAGGGTGAAGGTAAGCCGCTGGACTTCCTGAAGAAGCAGACGCAGAGGTTGAAGGGATTCCTGGGCCCAAAGGATAAAGAAAAGAAAAGCTCAGGAGAAGATAGGGGCATGAGCACAGTCAAAGAGGCAATCGATGACTCCAGCAAAAAGCATAGCTCATCGGCTAAAGACACAGGATCCACTGTTGCTGATCAACACACAGCCAACCACAAAACATCAGCTGGGACGTCAGTGTCGCGGTACCAGTCCCCGGGAAGTTCTGTTTTGTTCAGCAGCAACCTACGAGACGACACAAAAGTAATTCTTGAACAGATCTCTGCCAACAGCCAGAAGAACCGTCAGGAGCGAGAGGAAACAGGAGGGGACAGGGATGGTGCTGCTGCCGAAAAAGGACTGGAGACACTAAACCCCACAAAAAAGAATCGATTTCTACGACCGGCAGGCAACATCCAGGAGAGGGAAGGGCTTCTGAAGAGGATAGAGAGTTTGAGGAAGGAGAAGAAGGTCTACAGCCGTTTTGAGGTAGTTGATGTTAGCAGTATAGATGGGAAAGAGATATAAGCAAAATACAAGTCATTTAAGATGCAAAAAAAATCATGAACTTTCTAGTTGAGGAATTGTGATTTTTTTCTGTTTTCAATCAATTTTTTTGCTTTGAAAAGGGAACGTACGTTAAAAATGTGTTTTGACTAATTTTTTATTTATATGATCAAATACAGCCTGAAAAGATGTTTATAGAACAAAGTACAATTTGGTGGACAAGCTAATAACCTTTACACATACAGTAGGAGTTTATCAGAACTTAAGTAAATCAGTGTTAGAGATAACTGTAATTTAAGGTATAAATAGAGTTCTGATTAAGTTCTTGTTAAGCTAATTAGAGCATTACTCATGCATCACAAGAATGACAGCACAGAGGAGGAGGAGGAAAATGGGCCAGACTTATTTCATTTCATTGTTATCCCTGTTGCTCTGTTAACAGATGGGGAATAGCCTGGCATAACCAAAGATGGAGCAGCAGCCTTTATATGGAAAGTATTTATGCAAGATGATCAAAAACATCCATTGCCAACATGTGCCAACAACACTCAGTCACTCCTCAAAGTAACTCTGGTGTTCAACATTGTGGCCTTTTCTTGATTTCAAACAAGAAGTAATAAAAACTTGAAAAGACAATATTTAAAACGCTGAAAACGAACCTAAGTCACTAAGTTTGGAATGTGCCTCAATGCCAAACCCTGGTACTATTTTTTCCTTATATGGTGACTGAGAGATGAATGACGCTTGCACACTGGCTGCATGGACTAATGTTTCACCAAACAGAAAAAGGTAGGGTGATTCACCTATTACTGAGCTTGTATGAACGTGACTGAGGGACTTAGAGAAGATGAACACACAGAGCACAAGTTGCACCTAAGGGAACAGATACATGCCAGTTAAATAAAATACAAAACATGTCAGTGTTTGACTAAGTGTTTAGTGTTGTGTGTCTCTGCAGGAGTCTTTTTGGGTGAGACAAGTTCGAAACTGAATGGGAGAAAGTGTGCTTGTGGTTTCATCATGTGCCAATGGCCTGTCAAGGATCTTAATAAAGCTAAAGCGTTAATGTTATCCCAAAAACAAAACATGCAGATCTGCAGAATGGAGCGATATGAAGAGCAAATGAAAGGCTGAAACAAAGTGGAAGTATGTTAAATTACTGAAAGCGTGTAAATATTTGTTTTAAAGCAGTATAGTTTTGATGAAAAGCTGACGCTGTTGTGAACTTTACCCTCTCAAGAGAGCCTAATGTAGCTTTCTGTCAAAGTGTGTACCCATTTCTCAGGGCTGAGGATGTCAAACAACCAATCATGGAGGAGTTTTAAAGGTTTTTCTGGCCATAAGAGTTAAGAAATCAATGTGTGCTAGTTTTTGTTTTCTGTAATTTAAATAAAAATGGAAAGCATCTACAGTTGCCCTAAGTCACAAAAAAAATATTTAGGTCGAAGAAGCCCATTTCGCTTTGCTTTCTAAAGGCATTACCTCGAAATGAAAGGAAAATGGTTGGGCAGTACTGGAGCCTCGCCACGCTGCCTTACATAACTCACTTAACTCCTGAAACCTATGCCCTGAGCGAGACTTATAACCCTTTTGTTGGCCTGTAATTACTATTAAAAATCTGATTCATATGCTTCATGGCTCCACAGGGCATCAAACTCTTCAGTGTTCAGAGCTAAATGAAAGAGATATATTTCTAAAGGACACTTTGAAGTTTACACTGTTTTCTACACAGGCTTTTATTGTGCATACTTGTATATAAAGGGGTATTGTTCACAATTTAATAAATTTGATTTTGATTACCTTTAATGGAGAGTAAAGGTGTTTTTATTTTTGATTCATGTGAGTATGTAGTCTTGTTTGTAGAAACTAAATGGCTATTGGATAAATCAGTCGCATGGGGCAATTGTGTACTTTCTTTTTAAACCTCAATAGTATTGCACTGTTTACATCAAGACAATTTTATTATTAAATATTTTTACAAATAAATTTGAGTATGGCTTAGCGCATATTAGCAGGTGTGTTTCAATGAATTGTACTGCTTAAATGACAGGCAACAAACAATTAAAATGTTTTGTAATATTACCATATATATAAACATAACATCAATATAGAATATTGTATTAATAAAGTGAACACACTGGAAACTACTGCTGTCATCACTCTCTGGAAAACACCATTCACCAGTTCAAGAATGTAAAATATTTCTGGTTTCATGCCTAAATCAGCCTCAGAAATTCCAGCAACAAGCTAGACTATAATAAAAACGGATTCCACAAAGAAAAAACAAAACATGACTTTAAATACTCAGGAACAAACAAACAAACAAATAAACTGATACTGAGGTAAACAAAGTTTGGTAGGCAAGCATCTCAGTTTATGTCACTTATATAACAGACTAGTGGTGACTGAGGCTTCTGCAGGTTTATTCCTCTGGAGTCTGTGTAGTTGTATCCAGCTGTGGTGGTTTCTTCACATTTTCAAGTTCCTCATCAAGTTTGTGCAGCTGAGTCAACTTAACTTGTTCTTTCAGAAGCACAGAACAAAACCAGATCAATGAGTTGGAAATTTATTTATACATGTATAAACAACATATTCAAGTGGATCTATGTTTACAAAAGAACATGGATACTTACCAGCTGCTAGCAGCTGACTTTTTGTATTTTCAGCATGCTCCAGTTCATCTGGGAGTCTCTCTGGAGCCTAAGTAATAATAAAGACAATACTGAAAAGGAAAATCTCATTCCATTTTAACACTTAAGATACATAAGGAAATGTAGACAGGATGAAAAGGAAATGGAAAAAGCTTACAAAGACAGAGTGCAGCTTCTTGTGCTGATCTATCATTTGCTGAAGTTGGTTCTCAAATCGTATCCTATTGGAACAAGAGTTGACTTCTGTATTACGGTATATTAATATTTTATTTATAATTATTTTAATAACTGATTATCATACTATTAACAAATACCGCTGCTTCCTGTGTTTAAGCTTGAGTTCCTGGATTTCACATTTGTACTTTTCCAGAAGTTCCTCGCTCGTCTTGTTCTCCTTCAACTGTCTACAAAACACACATGCTTCATTGCTCCATTTAAAATATACACAGACACCACAATGCTTCGCTTAGTGTTGTTGATTCATGTCTGTATGTGCCAGCAAATAAAATTACGTAGTTAAAAGATACATCACGAAGAGGTTCTTTGAGTTTTACACATAAAAGTTTCATAACCTTAAATTTTCAGCTTTTCTTTTAATCTAAGAGTTCATGATCAGCTGATAGCCTTGAACTGCACAAAAGTAGTTAATAAAAACAAAAACCCTGAGCTATACAAGCTACTTTTAATTCTCTATTTCCTTAAAGTAAATTGTTCTAATAAAGTTCTTTGGTCCATCAGATGTAAGAAAATGCCAAGCAATCAAGTACGCCAGACTGTATGGACAGGATTTTATCCCACAGCAATAGATTGGCCCAAAACAATAAGAAGTCTCCAGACAATGAACTGGTTTTTAGCAGAAAATCTCTTGAATAGTGAGACATTGCCTTCTAGTGCCACATTATGGTATGACATCAGGAGCCTATTGCACAAAACCATATGGAAACCAGTATTTATTGATTTCCATTAACTACCTGCTACATATTATCACATTCAACTAGACCCCCTGTCATTATTTAAATACTTGTGGACATTTATTTAAATTATTTTAGATGATTTAGCAGGTTATTAGATAATTAACTTTTCCATAAACTACATATAAAATACACATCCCATATAAATAAACTGATGATACGGACATCTATAGACAATGTTGCTTGTATGCGCAAGTCAATATGTTGAGCTGTATATTGCACTCTGATGTACACTGCCCATTTGTGGAGGAGCTTCAGAGAAGGAAGCAGGTGGAAACTCACTGTCGATGCTCAAGATGCCAGGATGCAGCGGTGCAAGCCAAAAGTTTATTAGTGTTGGTGTACCCACTTGTAAGGCTAGGTTGCATAATCTCATGTATAGTTGTATGTGCAGGTGAAAGGACTCTACAAACGGCATAATTGTATCTCTGATCCACCATTAAGCTCAGTTAAGTTTTACTCAAAGCTGTGGAATTATAGGTGTTTTAGCCTTCATGCAAACTTGTGACACTGAATTTGATCTAATTTTATTTTTCTTCCTTTCTTCCTTATTTAATACTATGGACCCATATGTGTATTTAATAAAGTGGTGAAATAAACGAAGAGTAACATAATGTTCCTTTATTAAATAAGGATAAATCAAAGCAATGAGCCCCATTCAAAACTGAAGTCACAAAGTGCTCTACAACAGTGATTTATAAACTCTTTGAGCCATGACACCCAAGATAACATACAATGTTGTTAGCCTCCCTGCAGGTATGTATGCACACAGTATCCAGCACAAACATCAATTCCTGCGCCACTGCATGCGGAGGACAGCACAGGCCAGTGTGATGTCCTGCCTGGGCTGCCCTCAAGTGGTGAAGACATTGAAAGCATGCCTTCAAGTGGCCACAGGTCATTTCCATTCACGCCCTTGTCCTGGCATGGACATTATTATATCCCTGCTGTGCTTCCTCAGAGCCTGTAGTGTCAGGCCAAAAGGTTGGCAGGCATACTCTCTGTCTGCCAGCAATACACCAGAGAATAAAACTGTTAATAAAAACTCGCATCATAACCTCATGAATTCATAAATAGAGGGACATTCTTGACACAGCCAGGGTGTTAAAAGTGATTATAAACAGAAGTTGTGTGGCTCGCCTTGGTTTCAGTCAGAATTGTATACCATCTGAAATGATAAATTATAGACTATTATGCCAATCAATGCACATCTCAAGCAATGTTCAACGTTCATTAATGATAATATCAAAAAGTCATCTTCACCTAAACATTAATGCCGTGAATGGACTTTCTCTGTTTGTTGTATAACCATGGCTGTATTCCCCTTCTTTTAATTTGTTTAAGAAGTGTTTAATAAAAAAACACTTTTAGGAGGACTTCTTGATCTGACAGAGAGAAGTACACAGATCTCTTGACATGGTAGATCTGTGATTCTGTGATAGATCACGAGGGTCTGTTGAGAAAGCCATGAGCGCGCACTCATCCAGGATTAGAACGCATGATGAATCCATGTCTGCTCATCCAGGCTTGCTCTTTATGCTAAAAATTAAGCCTAGACACTCTTGTTTTGGATTCAATGAATCAAGCTTAGATAATATTCTGTATATCTGAATCCTACTACCCAGAATAAAACTTGTAATAAAAACCACTTCATGGGTGAAGACATACAGTAGTTTTCTTTGTGTGAGGCTTACCTGGCAGAGTCCTGCTCAGACTCTTCACACTGGAGCTGCAGCTTTCTGCACAACTCTGACAAAAGATATCATAGTAACCATACTCATTAGCACAATCTAAATAATTTCCAAACAAAATAATATATACAATAACAATAGAGATGATAAATATGCTTCCTGGATTAAGAAAAGGAACTTTCACACTGCAGGGCATTGTGCAACTAAATCTTGCTCTGATCATGTGCGTACATACCTTCTTTTTCTTTATAAATTCCCTCCAGTTGACAAGTTTCAGCTTGTACTGAGAAAACAATAATGCTACAAGGTCAAATGAACTTCACAAAAGGTATAAAACTCAAATTAAATTATTGTTTAAACTATTGTTTAACTTACTTAAACCAGACATCATGTCTATGTCATGTTAAATCATCATGTGTTTTATGCTTCTTTTATTATTGGTTACAGACACCACAGAATTTACATGAACATACATACAGTTAATGTAGATGGATTAAAACAAATGGTCAAAAATAACTTAATGTCTTACAGGTTGATAGTTGTTCTTCCAACGAGCCATGAACAGATTTGATCTCCTTGATTTCTTCTGTGAGTTTTTGTTTTTCTTGAAAAATGTGAGGAAATTACAACTAATAAAAACATACAACACTTTAATCTACAAATACAATTGTGTTAGCATCGTTAATTTTATTCATATGAAAATCAGAACGGGTCTTGAAGGGTGTTGCTGTTCCCTTCAAAACGGAGACATTAATCATATCTCATTTTGCCCCATTCATCATGTTCTGCAACTCCACATATGGAGTAACAGGTAAGGATGTACCTCACTGACAATATCGAAGGAGGGACATTGGTAACTCTATATCCGTAACACAAAGTGTTCTTGGTCACGGTTTCATTCGCTTCAAAATACCTTAATTTTTTTCGTTTATTATATACTTACGCGTCTTACTTAATATCAAATCCACATATTATTTATTTTAAAACTCTTCGGGTGTATTGACTGATATTTACTCTAAAGTGAGACGGAACTCTATGCTCGTTAGCATATCATCAGCAAAACACGCGTTTCCTATTGGTGCACACATGAAAAAGGTTTTATAACTTAAACTAGACCTTCAATTTCAAACGAGTTCGTGTTTTACAAGAATTTAAGTTTTAAAAATACTTAGAGAGTCATTGTTAATGTGGTAACAACAATTTTTGTGCAAAAAAATTAATAAAAACTTAGCGCGATTAACACGCGGAAGCGGAAATTGTATCTTAACAAAGAACAACCAACTGTCAAGATGAGATCTTGATCCGCTACAGCAACCGTACGCATGCGTATGACTTGAAGACAAGTTCATACGAAGGCGGAAGCACATGGCACTGACTTCTAATGTCACTAGTCCTCTTTGATCAATCCAAAATAATAATAATAATAATGGTTTCTATTAAATCAGGTCTCTATTAAAGATTTCTATTAAACTAAAATGAAGAAAAACTGAAGCCCCCTTGTGATTCTGGTTTAATGCAATTTAAAAAATAAATAAATCAAGCGAGGTAAAATAAACAGAAGAGCTTGAGATATCGTTAAAATAAACATTGAGTCAAAAGCATATAGCTATGGATTCCCGGACTTCTATGCGGGGATCGTATGAGCTATTTTAAAATCTAACTTATTCCCTGTTGGTCCGAAAGATGTCACCGTTGACTCTGAACAGTGGCGTACTTTTACTTTATCTTGTAAAAAAAAATTCTCTAAACGAATCCACAACTGATAGCAATTTAAGACATATAGAAATACCTTGTTGCAGCCTCCAGAGCTTGCCCATCAGCTGTTCAACTTTAGGCTCCTGCATTTCTCCACCTGACACAGCAGTTTAAGAAAACATAAACTTTCAAGTTTTAAAAACGTGATTTACTTGTATGTTTCCCACCTTTCACTGGTTTACCTTTCTGGCATTACTCACGTCTTCAATGCCGAATCCTGTTATTTATACTAAACGAGATGCTGGTTAGCTGTTTACCCGTTTATCTTTTTTAAATAAATAAATAATCTAACAAAAAAACAAACCTAGCTAGTTTAAGACATGGCCCCTCTTTTATATACAGTTTATGCATGGACCTTAAATTGCTAATATTAGCCAATCATTTAAATTTAAGTGGATTTAGGTAAACTTGTGAACTTTCAGTACATTTTAAGCTTACAAAGGTAATCAAATACACAAAGTATATGCTTACCGTTATAAAATGGAGACCATATGTAAACTACCCTTGTAACAGAGCCGTTATGTTAGCTTCTTTTAGCTAACGTAACGACTCAAAATTAAGTCAGGCTCTACCTAATTTAAGATGATACGATGAGCGAACAAGCATTACTTCAGTTATAATGCCACTACGGTGAATTCTTTTTTTATTTTATTAATTTAATTAATTTTTTGTTTTTATTTATTTATGTTTTTTTTACACCTTCTTACCTCCCAGTTGGTTCATATTTCTATAGTCAGGTCTGGCTGTATAACTATGCCCACTTCAGGTCCTCCAAACTCCTCTATGAAAGAGTTAAGAGTGGGAGGGGTCATTTATAATATCACTGCTCAAAATAAAAATTAAGTGAACACTAAACTAACACATCCTAGATCTGAATGAATGAACTATTCTTATTAAATACTTAGTTCTTTACATAGTTGAATGTGCTGACAACACAATCACACAAAAATTATCAATGGAAATCAAATTTATTAACCCATGGAGGTCTGGATTTGGAGTCACCCTCAAAATTAAAGTGGAAAAACACACTGCATGCTGATCCAACTTTGATGTAATGTCCTTAAAACAAGTCAAAATGAGGCTCAGTAGTGTGTGTGGCCTCCACGTGCCTGTTTTACCTCCCTACAACGCCTGGGCATGCTCCTGATGAGGTGGCGGATGGTCTCCTGAGGGATCTCCTCCCAGACCTGGACTAAAGCATCCGCCAAGTAAAACTGCTGTATACAACTATTGTTGGAGTTTGGCCTTGTAATCCTGATCCTCAAACTTTCCATGACTTTGACCATCATTATCGTAGGCCATCTATAACATAATATTACTATTTCTTTTTCTGTTTATAGTCAAGATGATATAGAAAAAGTTACACATGAAACGCAACAAGTGCAGTGGACTTGTCTTTCAGTAACTGTTTACACACAAATGTTTTAAAAATATCACAGAAAATTTCCATTAGCCAGCCACTAGATATTTTTATAAATAATTAATATTTTCAGTTTTTTTCACTTGAAGCTACAGATAAAATGTAAAAATGTAAAATGCAAAGGGAAATTAATGGCATCCTGATCCAACTCAAAATGTATGGGTTGATAAAATTATTACAGTGCTATTATACTATATAAAACAAAGAACAAGACACTTAGCCTGAAAGAGTCTGGTCTTTTTCTACATTTTAAAGTTTTTCTATGGTATCATTAAGATAATTTTTGGATGTTGATAGTTATTTGGTTTTAATTTAGGCCATTCTACAAATTCCCTCCCATGCACTTTCAGGAGAATACATGGAGAAACCCCATGCAGGCACTGGGAGGAAACATACTCCATCAATTCTGGTCTGAGATTTTAACCAGGAATCAGTTTTGTTTAATCAGAAACCTTCTCAGGATGAACTCAGAATGTTGAATATTTTCTCTCCAGTTGACCTGTTAAAATCTTAATTAAAACCCAAAGATCAGCACGTTTACATTAGAGTTTTAATGAAAAGCAAACAGCTGTGTAAAGGAATTCAATTCAACTTTAACCTGATGCAAATATACAATGCAAACAGCCAAACAAACAATGGCCAAACTTCATCTATACACATCAAACCACTACAGTGTCCTATGTACACTTACATGTTAGTTGGGTACAAACACTATATATATATATATA
>JBAMHW010000019.1:14825961-14838158 GCA_037177495.1 Rhadinocentrus ornatus
TCTAACAGGGCTGCCAAACAACAATGTTCACTTAAAACAAGAAAAGCTGTACTGTGCACACCATCAGCACATGCAAATGAGGTCATGCAAGAGATGTAAATAAATAAAATTGGAGCCTAAACATATTCCTGTTAAATACACCCTTCAACTTTTGTGTTTGCATATATACAAGTATTTTGGCTTTTAGTGCATTATGATTCTTTTTGACTTGTGTCAGACTGCTGAAGTGTTTTATGAATTGGCAATAGACTTACGCACATTTTAATATGTTCTTGTTCTCCATTCAAAGCAGCCCTGCTATCTACATCAACTTTAAAGACACCTCGTGTTCCTTCTGTTTACTTCATAGTTTTAGAGGGATCAGCTTCTGAACCAGCAATATTAATTGTAACCAGACAAAATAAATAGAACAATTTAGACTTCACAGTAATGACAATACATAAGGGAAGTAGTGACAACCCCCCACCAAAGGTTAAAAGAAGATTTGCAAATACAGAATTAACTTAAGAACAAAATATTTAACCTTTTCTAAATAAGTTCTGTAAGAATTTACTGTTTACAAATATTTTTTATGTTCATGTTACATGTCATAAACATCCAATGGTACTATTCATTCTTATGCCATGAAAACATTTTAGTTTATCAGAGCACATTTTCCCCAAAAAGCAGCACAATCATACGTAATCACTCCAGCATACCTTCAGAGGTAGAAAAGGGTGGGGGGATACTGGCATCAGATACAGTTATACACTCAACTATGTACAGCTGTGACAAGCAAGCGAGAGGTTTCCCTCAGGTAGACCAAGAGAATCATACCACATGTTCAGTGTTTCTCATTTAGCCATGCACAGCTAGTTCACACCAGCAGGCTCGAAGGAGAGACAAGTTTAAAGAAAAAAAAAAAACCCAAACAAATCCGAGGAGGAGGGTATTTCTAATACTAACTTCAGGCAAAGCTGGTTTTGCATCAATAGTGAGTGTAATTTTCCAAACAATTTTTTGTTTAATCTCTGTAACATGACAACACTGAGTGCCAAGCCCCCACAGCACAAGTTTATTTATTTTGTATGTGCTGAGCCAAGTTAAGGGGGTGATGTCGACACAACCATCTGTGTTAGTAGAAGCAGAGGACAGTTAGAGCAAGCAGAGTAGTCAAAACAGAAGACAGTTTATTTTTATCTGTCATTAATGGCAAAATTTTGATTGGAGTAAATAAATAGTGCTTCCTCTCAGCAGCTTTTTATGACATGCTGCATTTCATCCACATCATAACCACGTGCTTAAAAAAAAAAGTTGAGCTTTGTGTGAGAGCTAGGAAAGGGAACAAGGGGGGAAAAGTTAAACGAGGCATAGAGAAAGGGTATGTTGCAACACTTTACAATAAAAGGAGCCATTCTCTATCTCCCTGTTGTCCTCCTGAAGAGGCAGCCTCATTCGCGAGAGCGACCCACAATAGCCAGAATGTAGAGGAAAATGTTGATGATGTCAGTGTAGAGGCTGAGGGCGGCAAAGACGTACTCCTCTGGACTTAGAGCCAGCTTCTTGTTGCCCAAAAGAAGTTGGGTGTCAAAAGCCAAAAACTGCAGAACAGAGGTGTAATGATTGATTTAAAAGGCTTTTATACACTTGGAATTTAAGAAGGATAACATAAAAACACCAAAAATTGTGTTCTATTTAACAGGGTGATCAATAAGGAAAACAGGCTTACACATGAGGTATTTGATTGAAATATCAAATTTTTGTTTTACTCCAATAAAATGAGCAAGAAACATTTAACAAAAACGTGTTATACAGGCATTAAACACTCACGCAGGTGAAAAGCATGGCCCCCAGGGAGGAATAGACGATGTGCAGGATCTTGTTGCGAATGAAGATGCAGAGAAAGGAGAAGAGCACTAGTACAATCATGCACACAAAGAGCACTCCCCAACAGGAAGTGAAGTCATACTTGCTCTGTGATAAAGAAAGAGAAAAAAAAATTCTGAGGGATCAATTGCGTATGTAGACATTTGAAAAAAGAAAACGGCTGTTTTTGCATGCTTACCTGCAGAGAGAAGAGGACAACAGTGAAGCAGACAACTGCAGTGATGCCCACAGCTATGATGACAGTTTCTGTGTCATAGAAGCTGGCAATCATGCCCACCATGTAGGAGAGGGTCAGGGTCAGGATGGACTACAAGACAAGAGAAAATAATTTTCAGATTCAACTAAAGAACTAGTAGCTCCTTCTTGAAGACCAGGTTCATACTTTATCCTGTCTGTTAAAAAGCTATTTTAGAATTTTTAAGAGTGAACACATCCCGTCTAAAAATGTTTTTAGTTTATTAGGAACGTTTTTTGTCTAACAGCTGCTTTTTTTCTGTGCAGCTAAATTGTGAACCCACCATATGTGGGTCATGAATTAAATATTTAAGCATGGTCTTACCAGGGCAACCAAATTCCAGGGGTGCTTGCGGCGGAAGTCTCCGCAGCAGGTGAGGACAATCAGAGACACAACAAAGACTGCATAGGACACGTAGTATGTCCAGGGATTACGACGCACAAAGTACTTTGCATCATCGACAAAGGTGAAGACGGAAACGAAGGAGAAAGTGATCATCAGCTGCACTGTGAGAACCATGAAGACCTGATGGAAATGAAAAAGAATGAGGGATATTTAAAGACCAAGAAAATCATGTTATGGTATTATTGCATTACGATGAGTAACAGCACACAAAATCTAGCTCTCCTTTTTATCATCTGTCTGAACTATTTCATCTACTTAACACAAATTAACCTACTTTTCTGATAAAGGCTTGTCGGATGCTCTTGTCCTCAAAGCCAGAGTTGGTAAATTCTTCATTGTCATAGTAAGATGGAGGCCCATCACCATGGTAACCAGGGCTTCCAGCAGGTGCTCCTGAAAAACAGTTACAGGATGAGACTCTTTATAACCGATGGCCTTAAAGACACTCCTGACATAGGTGTGTCGGCACTCCCGTTAGCCTTAAAGGGTTAAGGCTTTATAACAAAGCAGCTAGAAAGAAAAAGAGAGGAACATCTACAGTATGTGATTTTCAGTACACTGGTTGCAGTGTTGATCACCATTAAATGCCTATTTCTCTAAAATGGGCCAAGCAATGAGCCTTACTGTTCACAGGGCTGAAAAAAAAGGATTTACAGTGTAGTAATTTCTTAAAAGAGAAAAGAACATGGAAACCTTTCATGCAAAAATTAGGAAATGACAACTTTGAATGCGCCCCCTTCCTATTTTCACAATCTGCATTAATTAAAATAAATGTATAAAAATGTTGTTTTTCTTTGTGAAATACTGGGTTTCCTTAAAATGTTGCTAAAATCGTCAATTGTCAAAATTCTCTTATCTTTCATGGTTGTGTATTCTGAAATATATATTTTTTTTATAGATTTGTTGTTTTGTGCAACACCTCAAGCCCATAAATGTTTTTTCTCTGTAGAATGTAATATAATAAAGACAGAATAACCAAGACAGAAAAGAGGCCATAAATGCCTCATGTATTGCATTTAAATCACTCACCCATAGGGTCACCAGGAAAGCCTGGCTGTCCAGGTCCTTGCTGATAAGGTCCCTGAGGGTAGGGTCCCTGTGAATAGGGCATCTGAGGATATGGCATCTGAGGGTAGGGACCTGGGGCGAAACCTGGACCTGCCTGGGGGAAACCTGGCTGTCCATAAGCACCTGCAGGTGGGTATTGTCCCCCAGGGCCTTGGCTGTAGTTGGGCGGGGGCATCCCAAAACCTGGCTGTGGGGGTCCATAGACGTTGTTTTCACCCATAATAGGGTATCCACTTTTGTCCTGGGACATGGTGTGGAAGAATGCTAACCGCTGCAACAATCTATTAAAAGAAGCAGAATTGATAAATAATTTCTTTGCTTAACCAAACATATGTGTACAACTTCATTGTGAGCTTTCCATCTTAACCTTCCCAGAAAGAAGCAGGCACAAAATAATCAGTACAGTACATCATCTAGGCCAAACTGGCAAAGGCACAAGCACTGCATCTGCCTGATTAAAAATGTGACAGGTAAGCAAACAATGCAGCAGGACCAAAGGACAGACACTAAGCAGAGCAAAAGGATGTTCTTTCTGTTTCACAAAAATAAAGCTACATGATCATCATAAAGTTGTCTTTTTATATTAGGATTTTACTAAAATAAATACTTCATCCATTTCTTCATGATTTTTTTTATTAATTTATCTAAAAAAATGGACACCTGTTACAAATATGAAATATTTGTTTGTTAGATACACCTTATGGTGCCCCTGAACACATCATCAGTGATGTAATCTGGGATCACAGGGGGTTTCGGGTCTTTCAACAATCAGACCCCCTCCTCCAGGCGACCCAGCCAGGGCTGATCAGGCCCCAGCTTGTGTCCAGGTAGCGCTACCTGTTAAAATACTTTATTTCTTTGGGTAAAACATTCAGTTGCTCTTTCTTTACACTGCAAGCAATTACTAGCTGCATGACACTGTTAATCTCACTTATTGATGGTACTGGTCTCATTAACATGGCATGTAAAGTTTGGGAAGGATGGGTGCTGAAAGTAAGATTTAGGGAAAACACACACTTCACAGAATTGCTGGCATGCTAAAAATAGATACAAAATTAATCCATTCAGATCAGCTGCAACATACGCCTATATTCTGCTTTCAGAACAGGTGTGATGCTTGGATACTTTTACGTTTGAGGCCTGATGCAATGTGATTATCACCTAAGGGTTTTCAAAGAAAACATCAAAAACTGATGTACTGATTAACATAAAAGGTAAGGTAAATATTTCACAATGACAGCGAAAATCTTTAATGTGAACTGAATTTGATGTAATATCCAGTATTGTAATATCCCTGAAACCAATCTACTAGGCCCAGACACGTCCCATGTAAACAGGCTTTCTGTCCCGTTTGCATTTCAGTCAATTTTATGAACGACACATCCACAAGCACATATCTGCAAGAAAACCAAATCCTGCAACAGAAGCCAAATCAGTATAAGTGCTTCCAAACATGGTGGGCAGTTTTGATAAAAGGCCTGGAGTCCCCAATGGAAAATGTCTGAATAGTACAAAAGCCGAGAGCCACTGAGCCAACCGTTGACTTAAAAAAAAAGACCTGGAAAGTGGCTTTACTGTGATACACAGGCCTGTGCTATTTATCCTACATACATATAAATACAGCTGCGTATACAGTCTAAACAGATGTAAACTATAAACTCTATTCACACAAGAGCAGATCTGAGCACCAAAACAAACATGTTTACTGTTAGTGCTTCTTTCCCTCCCTCTCACTGAATTAACAGCCAGCGTTATGCAACTCTGCTCCATTTTACTCTGGATAACACATTTGGACTTCAGTGTCTGTCCTGATAATTCCTGTCTATGCTTTACCAGGACAGTGCAGTGAGACACTGCAGACAAACATGCCGGTAGCTCTTCGTGCTGACATGCTCTATTAAGATTATAACAGATTACAATCATTATCTAAGGAGCCAAATCCCTCCCTGGTTGTGTGAGGCAGAAACATTCATATTACGGTGAATTTCTTAGAGAACCCATTCATTAGTTACCTGTTCAATCCGTAACCAGTACTGGTTGACATAAAGTAGGTTTTCTCTGAATAGACCAGATCCAAATAGCTGTATAACAGATAGGGTTTTCCTTTGTTCCCTTCTTTGTGCCACACAAAAGAGAACATACACATGTACAGCCCAAGAGTCCTTAAGTAATAATGTGATGCACAATGAAAACATGCGATCTGCTCTCAGTCCAACGTCCACATAATGTACACAAATACAAATCTAACATTAAAATAAACTGCACCATAAGTCTCAAAATGATATGATAAATCTCAATTCTCCCATGCTATTGTCCTGCTCCCCTTTCTTTCATTGTTTTGATACACAACATATCAATCTTTAAGTGTAAAAAGGTGTAAATAGCTTCTTTTGGCTGACTAACACTTAAAACTTCAAACAAAATCAATCTGGAAATATGGAAGTTTGTATGAAAAAAATAAACAAGTCTTACCACTACTTTGTGCTTCACTATTACATATTGAGAACTTCATTGACTAATAAAATGAACCTCTAGTTATTTGCTATAAATTAATAATTTGTCTTAAAAAAATATGTTAAAAAAATCTGCATTTGCATAAGCAGCGAAGAATTAAGGAAAAAAAAAAGCTTCACAGAGGTTACTGAATGTCCATGTTTTTAGAGCTGAAATCATATGTGCTGTTCTGTTAACGAGTTTTTATCTGAGTATGATAGAGTACCTTGCATAGTCCAAAGTACAAACAACATAAGTGCAGAGAATGGGAGACTATAATAAATGTGCACAAAGCTACAACAGCTACATTAGTGCAAATATTATTTTCTAATGTTTTGACAACAGGCAATTTTTCCACGTGTCATCCTGACTCATTAATAAACAGCCATCATTATGAAAACACCTACAATCGTAAAAACAGAAGTAAAAAAAAAAAGAAGAAAAAAAAGAAGAAAGTTTAACTATGATATTAAATATAGACAAGTAACACAAGAATAGTTCAGCTAAGGGTATTAAAAGTTTGTGCCCTCTCCATCTGTCACCCAGTTCAACTCAACAAAACCACATTAGTTTCACTTCCATGTCTCAGATGATTTGGGCTTTTTTTTTTTTTTTTTAAAGTGAGTTTAAGACAAGATTCATGTTCAGCTTCATAAGAATTACGCGAGAGTTTTCAAATCCTCTTAGGGGAGATGCCCCATTGCTGGGGATAAAAAGAGTACCACTATCCCTGACCTCTGCTGATAGCTATCGCTAGTGGAATTAGGTTAAAGGGAGGGATTCAGTTGGCTAGTCAGAGAGCCTAGTTAACACAATTAGGCGAGCAAACCCACGCACAACATTTTATGTGCATGCCTGAGCGACCCCAGATAAGGCAAAAACAAAACAGGAGATGCCACAAAAGGCAGTGGGGCCAATATGGAGCTCAGCATGTTGCAAATATAGACAGGTTCCTGTGCAACATCATCAGAGAGGAGCATGCACAACCAGAAAGCTGTGCTCATCCCAGTTTATTTGGCAAAACCATGTTCCAAGATGACAGGGCAGTTAATTTAGCTGATCACCTAAAAAGATGGATGGGAAGTACAAGGGGATCACAAGAAGGCTGAAGTCCAGAGTCCCATAAGCAACAAAGTCTCTGCAGCTCTGCGTCTCTATATGCAAAACTCTGATCCGAAGTCATAACAATATCTCTAAAAACTATACAAACAATATAAATAAATATATATGCATCTAAGGATTCACCTACATATAAATTATCTTTAAAACAAAGAATGATGTTGACGTCTGTAATACATAGCCAAAATTTGACCAGTAGTTTTATAAAAGCTACACACCTTGTGGGCCCGATTAAAAAATAAATAAATAAAATGTAAATGGTGTTTCATGATCACATAACTGAGCTAGTCCTGTAGGGAAAGAAAAAGAAAACACATGCTTTTTCTCACGCATGTTGCACCAAGCACAGAGCAGACTAAAGTTGACAGAAACTTCTAAAAACACTTGGTGTACTATTATCACATTTGTTGCCCCAATAATAGACAGCCAAAGTTGGACCACCAGACCGGGAGGTCCCTCTATGGTTGTGCTTCGACTTTATCAGACAGTCAATGCAGCAGACAGGAAGGAAGGGCACTGTCATCGGAATACGCTGTGTCAGCAGCTTTGACCGTATCAAACCTGCAGATACCTGGCCTTGCATCAGATGGCTGTCTGTTTAATCAAGACAACTTCATGGTTCACATTAAACTTTCTTGCCTTTGCTTATTTTACAAAATGTTTTCCCTAACTGTAAAAACATGCAGGCCAGTTCTGTTTTCTCATTAAGATAACATGATGTTGAATGTCAGAAGAAAGACAGAAACTGAAATACAGAAAATGGAATTTTGTTAAAACTTGAAAGAACCCTGTTGTGTACTTTTTCTCTCTCAATGGGCAATAATACAAAACTATGGCAAAACTAAAGCAATAACATATACATAAGCAGATTCCATTAATAAGCTGTGAATTCGGAGAGGCAAATATTTTGGTTTATTTTACCAAACAAAACTGAAGCATAACAACATTAACTTTTCCAATACATCCCAGGTATAATTCTTGCTGTTGCAAATGAGAAGTAGCTCTCAACCGACTGACCTTGTTAACAAAGGCATATAAAGGCACTTTATTTCTATAGACACTGAGTGATCCCACATTTATTTAGTTTACAGTTACATTGTGGTAGAAGACACTTATTTGCCCCACATGGCATTAGATCATGGTCTGATATTAAACCATGGATGTTGATACCAGAATATTCCTAGTTTCACCTATCATAAGGCAGCCAGACTTAATAACAAGAGCTAATGTCATCAACACTGTCAGCTTTCACAAGACACTAGAACAAACTGCTACCAGTGATCTATTGGATGGTTAAAAAGAGCAAAAAGGCCAAAGGGTGAACATTTTGGCATTTGAAGATGGCATTTAGTACATTTCAAGTGTAGGGATCAATGAAGTAGAGAAATCACGACCTTCAAATGTTAAAAGAGCATAAAGTTTAAAAAGATATTTATATTTTGCTTTAATGTCCTAATGTTAGGAGAAACTTTTCTGATCTTATCAAGGTGGTTCTAACACACGGCCAAGTAAATGATAATTTGCAAAAACCAGACCCTTAAAGTTGTTCCATGTTTCCCATTTTAGCTGCACAATCCTAATAACACATCACAGGGATCAACCAAGATTTCTGATAGGGGAAGATAAGGGAAAAGAGTTGCATTAGATATTGTCAACATCTGGCATACTTAAAAGGGTTTAACATGAAAACCTTACATATGAATAAATAAGATGAAGAAGTTCTCTAGTAAATATTTAAGCACTGATTTCAAACATTGGCTGCGAGTGAGCCTTTAAGACAAACCTCAAACTTAACACTGTCAATTCCAATAATTAATGTGGCAGACATGTCAGAAAAAGGAAAATAAATAAAAAATTAAAATTAAATAAAAGGTCAGTCATAGTTTCTTTCCCATAGAACATAATTTATTTATTATTATAATAATTTAAGTCACTATATGTACAAATAGCATGGTTTAAAATTGCGATAAAGCTATTTATTACACTTACCCATTTTAAAGGGGTGTGTGTATAATCAAATAATTAAACCTCTAACATTTATAACATTAAAGTAACTGTCTGGTGTTCGTATATGACTTATAAGATATCAAAAGCAGAATTGATAATAATTTCAGGTAAAGTGACTTGAAATACAAGGGAGATTATAATAAAACAAAACGACCCACTGGGCTAGAGAAAAATACGGCACAGCCGCGTTTGGATCTGTCAGCGATTAAAACCAAAACAGAAACAGACAGAGCAGCAATGCCGCATCTGCAAAGGACGCATCTTTACGTAGGCCTCGGCGGCGCACATGAATGCGCCACTGCTGCTGTGTGTGGAGATATGTTCATATATGACTGCTGAGCAGAGGGCAAGTGGTGTAGACAAACTGTCAGAGAGTGGGTCACAGCAAAGCTTGCAATGGTGAATCCATTCCCATTAAGTTTTTTTTCTTTAGGTAGATGGTGGCCACACGCCTCGCCCCCCATGTTTGTTATGATGCCAGCTGGCTTTATAGCCAGAAGCCAGTCATTGCCACTGTATATTTTCCAGATATTCGCAGATTTGCTAATATTTAAGGTTTCTGAATGTAGGCCTACTGTTTTTTTAATCTGCGGAGGTTACACGACGGTTGCTGCAGACTGAATGCCAACCTTTACCTACAACAGCGTCGGTCGCTTATCGCTCTACTAGCAACGTTTACTGGAATTACAACCATTAAAATTTAAAACACGTCGACAGGCGTGAAGCATAGTCTGAACAAACAGTAACACCCTTACCTTAAACTTGTTTATTTCGGAGCAGGCGTACGACATGAACTACCTTTCCCCCTCCTGGATCCTATCCTCCGACTGAGCAAGCGATTTGGGACGAGGGCCGCTACCGACGCCACACACGGCGCGGTCACGTGTTTTGTGGGAATCTCCAGTCATTTCGTAGAAAATTATACAATTTTATCTCAAGTGCTGTCAGAGTGACGAAGTGTTTTTCATAACATCACTTGGGGTCATGACATGAACATAAAACAGCAGAACCTCTGTACAAAGTGCGGCCACAGAAAGGAGATTAAGACCTTTAGCGTACTGCTACACGATACGTAACACGAGTCAGATGATTTATCAGTGACGACTTATCCTCCTGAGACCTGATAATTATATTCTGTCTGGATTCTGGGGCATTTCGGTCAAGCATTGTTTACGCAACCTTTTTAAATCCTACTTTACAGTGAAGAGGGGGGCTAACAGAGCATCTGGACATAGTTTTCATTATATCAACAAATATGTATTAGGTTTGGTTGATAATCTGTTAAAATAAGTTGATTTAATTTAGAAAAATGTTGGCAATGTACAGTCATTTTAATCCAGTCAAAACAATATTTAATTTAGCAAGATTTTCAGCACTACTTAAAACACACACACACACAAACACGCACACACACAAAAGACCATACTACAGGAACCACGCGACTTTTTTTTATTTATTTGTTTTTTATTTTTTATTTTTTTATGTAGAGAAAACACTCATAAAACTCTCAGGGGATGAGACCAGATAAAATCATTTGAATGTGAAAGTTCATATGTTGTCTTTTAAAGGATCTGAACAGAATTAAAGTGATGTTACCAAATGTCTAGTATTGGTCATGCTTTTCTCCAAAGACACCACACAGGAATTCACATTAAAATTAGAGTGTTAACCATGTTTCATTATGCATTACACCATAAAAGGGGAAATGAGTAAAAATTAAATTAATACCATAACTGAAATAATATAATTGTTTACTATTTTTCTTAAAATTGTTATAGCCTCTATTCAACACTTTCTAAATAAAAAACATTTTTTCCTCAAAGTTTCAGCAGGCTGTATGACATACAATTAAATTCTTTAACTTTAATTCAATGTGTCTACATAATCTTAGTTTATACATCCAACAAACTACATTTAAGCTAAAAGGTTTTAACATTATTTGTATTCTAATCCAATATATTTTTTTCTGTAAAATTGCACATAATTTGGAAAAATAAACTTTGTGGGAAATGGGCATGCCAAATCATTATATATAAATTAAAGTGAGAAACTGTCAAAAACCAGTATTCACTCCTTTACCTCAGATTTACCCTGTTATCCTAGAGAGGGGATTAGACCTTTGGGCTGGGGACCTATTTCTCCATCATTCTCTTAAGCAGCAAAAATAGTAAATGCTTATGCAAATTGTTAAAATTAGATTTTTCTTTATCTACAAAAAATAGCATTAGCAGTGCATTTAGTACTTTTGCATAGATGATTATTTTCTATATTTGTACTTCAGTTTATTATGAAAAATTACAGTCATTTGATGTCACACATTGTAAAAAAGGTGTAACCTTTTCCTTTATCCACATTTAAAGGCGAGTAGACCTATAGTTGTTTTACCCACATGAAAAAGATCACTCATTGCATATAATCAATTAATGAAAACCTTTACTTTCAGATTTTACATAAATTATATGTCGATCTGAAACTCACTTGGATTGATATTCTTAATGTTATATCTAACCATTAAGATATGTAGACCATTTACTTTATAGATCAATATGAGACCTCTTTTTCTCCTCTGGGAATTAATAAAGTGTTTGGATTTTGACTCGGACTGATGGTTGATTAAAATGTATAATGGCTTCCATTAACCCCTTTTTGTGTGATTTCAAAATGGTTTTCTATAAATATTTACAATCTATAAAAGACCTTACTGGAAGCAGACAAGATAATATTTTTACATCTTACTAATGTGGTAGCAAAAGTTACCAAGAGTCTGGTATGAGTAAGAGTAATGCGTTTATTTACAATGGAGAATTATTCAGTACAAATTATTTAAGAGGTGAGAGCGGTCTACTGACCTCATAAGAAGTCAGGAGAGAACTCTGCCGTACAGATCAGAAGCAAACTGTTTTATTCACCTGGTATTTGTCTAGTTACCAAAACAAGGTCAGACTCAAACCTGATAAAGTTAGTGAAAAGAGACTGAATGGCGCCACTGTCTTCGCAGTTCTCG
>JBAMHW010000019.1:14838258-14862212 GCA_037177495.1 Rhadinocentrus ornatus
CCAATCTGTACTTGGTTGTCAACCAGACTGTTCCTGGTAGTCACTGGTGGTTCCAGTAAAAACAGCTCTTAGATACATCTTATGGTGCCCCTGGACACATCATCAGTGATGTAACCTGGGATCACAGGGGTTTTTTGGGAATGTAGTAAAATTTCTTTTACACTAATAATGTATTACTGACAAACACTAAAAAAAAAAAAAAATCTAGGGATGAAAACATGAGAATAGTGCGCTTGGGGATTTATGACTTCATAGAATTGCTAGTATTGATCAAGACTAGTATAATAGTCTTGTGAGAAATATGGTTGCCCTAAACCTCCACAAAAAAAAAGAAATAAAAAAAAGAAATGAATAAATAAATAAAATTATAAAACTACTCATATTCACACACATTTCTGAGTTGCAGCTTGATAAATGTAATATATTTTTAAAATATGATTTTACCATACAGAAAGTGTATATAAAAACACGTCTCCATGGGTAGAATCTAAACAATACACAAGAGTTGTTTGATCTAGCAATTTCTCTTTACAAAGTCTGTTTGCAAGGCATCTAACATCCTGTTATAAAGCAAGAAAAGCAAACTTTGTTGTGTGTATGAAGACATGTGACACCCACACCTATGTTGCCACTGATTTAACAGCAGCTACTGGTTGTAAGGGCGGCTTCGAAGCAGATTGTCCAGTCCCGTCTTATTGATAGTACCATACGCCTGGGAATAGCTGCCAAGTTTTGCTCGCGGGTCACCAGCAGCAGCCACATTACAGTTATTCTGAAATACTTTCTTGCTGAACCGTGGAGGTGGTTGAGCCTCACGAACCTGAGAGTTGGAGCGCTGGTTCTACATAAAAAAAAAATGGAAATTGAAAGTTAACCTAGATTTTACTACAATTTTGATTTCATATAAATCCTAAAGTTAGCTACAAACATAAATTATTTGCATCCAGCATTTAACATGATAATTTCCCTGCCGCAAGACATGGTAGACTGACCAGCCGAGCTGATGTTACATGCAGCCCTGCACACAAAGATGTCTCCTCCTTCCGGACTAGAGGGTTGTTCTGTGTTTGGCTTAGGGTCATGAAGAAGGAACGGTTATGTGCCAAAGGTGCTGAGCGACCACGCTGCAGAATCTGGGCCATAGACTGGTGGAGAAAGGATGAAAAGTTAGAACAAGATTCACAGTGAACCACAGAAAGAGTTATAAAATACAATTAAGCAACAAAAATTAAATTTTATTGAATGATGAATTAACAAAGGTGTGCTGAATACCACATTAGTGCTGGTGCCCTCTACTGGTGGTGTACTTGCAGTTCCAATACTGGTCTGTCCCACTAGTTTCCTGTTGGCTGTATTAGAGTAGCAGTAATGAGGAGATCCATCTGGAGCCCGAATGATACCATCTGAATTAAGAGAAGAGTTTGTGTTTTAAACCTGAGACAAGGTTTAGATATATTCAGTCCTTGACAGGTTTCTGATCTAATAGCAATACATTTTTTTATACCTTATTCTAGGGTTTAAAACCATTTTTTACACCAATCCTTTTTATACCAAACAGTACCAAAAAAAAAAAAAAAAAAAAAAAAGTTAATAGTCTTTGTTACAAACGTATTGAGTCAGTAAATCAACTTTTTTTGTGGTAAATCGCAAATACAGAATAAACAGTTTCAGATAAATTCTCATACTTGGGACATGTGTTATAGGGTTATATGTGGGCTTTCCTAAACCAAGGTCAGCTAAAGGGCTTGTCTTCTCCTCAGCAGATGAGGTGGGTGCATTTATGGCCCCTGGTTTGGTGACAACTGGATGTAAAGGCTCATGGTTTGACTTGTCGGTCTGTTCACACTGTGGCTTCCCATCAATGTTGCAGTCTCTGTGGTTTGCCACCACTGGGCCCTTTTCTCCTTTATCACACTTCATGCTAGGCTTTTCCCTGCTGCTGGGACACTGTCCATCCTTTGACAGCTTCATCACCCCTTGACTAGTTCTCCTTTCTAGTATCATCTGTGTGAAGAACAGGGAACATGCAGTAGGTTTAATTGCTTTGATCAGATAAACTTTCATGATAACGAATGACATATCCATTTTTATTGTTATAAAGAGTTGCTTCCTGTACCTCATACAGCTTGTTGCGGTACTGAACCACAGATAATTGTACATCATCGTCTACTGGCAGCACTACATCATAGTTAAGAGCTGGCTCTTTGGCGGGATTACAGAACCTCCAGGGGAAGAAAACTCAGTTGTAGCCATACAATAACATTTCAGGGTAACATGCAAAACCTTCACTACAAAAAAATTAAGCACTGCTTCTAATTTACAAAATATTCTGAAAGCTTTAATACCTGGCTATATATGGGTGCTGAAGAGCTTGATCTGCAGTCAGTCGCTTGTCTGGATTGAAAACTAACAAACCCCTTAGGAGGTCAAGAGCATCAGCAGACACAGATGGTTGGAGAAGATCCTCCAGAGGCACCTGTGGTCTGGCGAAGGAAGAGAAAAATAAAGTTCCCAAATGAAGCATTTATCACCCCAAGCAGCAGGCAGAATCAGTACTCTGGTGCTTTCTGCTGAAAATGACAAATGCAAACTTTTAGAGTGCACTGCTCATCTGGATATGGACCTGTTTGCGTCTGTCATAACAATGTGGCCTGGTCATAGCTTAGTTTAGTTTTACTTCTCCACTGCCACTTCACTGCATCGCAGCGACAACCATTGCTCTAGCTCCCTGAGCATTTAATCAAGCTCACCTTCTCTTACACACTCTAGTAATTGTCTTCCCAGTGGATGGGAAATAAATTTGTTAGCGTCATACTGGATCTGTTCCAACAGCAAGGTGAAAAAGAAGCCAAACATAAACTCTGCACTTTTTGTATTCACATGCAAACCGGTCCTTATAAAATTGGTGATAAGACATGTATTACCACATAATATACAAAAAAGAAACATACAACATAAGCTATGAAAACTAAAAAAGAAAAAATATTGCCTTACTTCAGTAGCATTCTCTGAATGACAGAAGATCCATATTCAGACTTTATGGCGAGAATATCTGAAAATGTTTACATTTTTATTAAATACAAACAAAAAGGAAACTTTTAAGCATTTGAAAAAAAATTACACTTCATTACCTTCTGGAGTGGGGTGAGGTATGGCACTCATGATCTTTTCTATTTGGTTGATGGTGGATGTTCCAGGAAACAAGGCTTTTCCCAGCAGCATTTCTCCCAGGATGCAGCCAAGGCTCCACATATCAACACCTTTAGTGTACCTTTTGGAAAGATGAGCTATTTTTACCAGGTATTACACTTTGAAGTATCATAAAATTTTAAATCAAAATGAATTCGAACAAAATGTGTAGCATTTACTTTAGCAAGATTACAGCTTGCAACTCAGTACCTCCCCCTCTCCAAGTTTGCAAGAAGATTTATGGTGGCTATCAATCCAGTAAAAATTCAAAAGGCAGGTACAGTAAATCTATCTGTGGAGGTGCTAAAGTGTACAATCTGTCTCCAACATGATACACCTTGTTTGCATAAAGTCAGATATTTTATGGTAAAGATGTGCTTTTACAGATTCATTTGGATTAGGAATAAAGTTAAGATTTGGTTAAAATACAGTAAAGTAAGGATTTGATTGAGGTTGGGGAAAGACTGGGTTAAGATTAAGGTTCAGGTGTTAGGATTAAGGTTCAGAAAGGTCATTAACAACAAAAGAACATGGGCAGTAATTGCTGAGGAGAACAACTTGGAAATATGAGTATGTGTATCATGTTTTCTAAAAGTCTCTGTTTCTACCTATCCAGACTAAAATGTAATCTTGGCAACTTTATACTTTTTTTTACAGTTGTACAACCAAAACTGCGTGGAGAAGGCCTCTCATTCAGTTTATAACAAATACAGGTGATTTTACATGCAGATAAAGGTCATCTACGAACAGCAGATGCTCTTCACAGCTGATACCTTGTGGATCCCAGCAGGATCTCAGGGGCCCGATACCAACGTGTGGCCACATACTCTGTCAGTGCGGGATTACCGCTGTCCTCTTGGATCTGGTTGAGTGATCTGGCCAAGCCGAAGTCACACAGCTTGACAACACAGTCAGTGTCCAGGAGCACATTGGACGGCTGTGGAGGGAAAATAGACAAGAGGGCTTTCTTTTTTACCAAAAACAGCAAATAATTTTTTTCCCACTGAGGTTCCCTGAGCATTGTCAAGATACGAAAATAGAAATTAAACTATCAGTGAGAAGGTTAAAGAGGTTTAGTAAGCTACTATTAAAAACAAACTCCATTCTGCAGAAGTAAAGCACATAAGGAGTTTTATGCTTTCGTAAAGCAAACACTGAAATGATATTGTCCAGAGCTTTGTACTACTATCAATATGGTGTTTTAAATGCTCCTCACCTTTTGGTCTCTGTGAATAACATTTCCTGAATGAAGGTATTTAATGGCTTTGAAGAGTTGGTACATTACATAACGCTTATGGATGTCCTTCAACAGGGAGCCTTTCTTTATCACAGCATGCAAGTCTGTATCTGAGACAAAGCAGAAGACAAAAATTAAATGAAACATACTTTATTCATCTCCTGAGTGAGATTGTTGTGGAGAATAAATAAATAAAAACGTTTTTTACCTATTGCAACAGCAATACTTAAAATTCACTATAGTGCTACAAATAATGATTTGTACTTAAGAACATCATCTAAATTGAAAAGAGCTGAGGAGGCTGCCCCCCAGCAATGCTGCAGGTCCGGATGGAGTATCGCTGCACTACTGATGGCCTGCACGAGGGAACTGAGACACCCCCTTCAGTGCATATTTAACCTGAGCTTGGGACTGGGGAGGGTTCCCCAGCTGTGGAAGGCATCCTGCATCTTTCCAGTTTCTGAGAAACCAGATCCTGGAGAGCTGAATGACTTCAGGCTGGTCGCCCTGGCATCGCATCTGATGACGACCATGGAACAGCTGCTGCTCCATCACCTGAGGCCAGAGATCAGCCACGCTACAGTTTGCTCACCGGGAGAAGGTGGGAGTGGAGGAAGCCATCATTTTCTTGCTCCACCGATCTCTTTTCCAGCGCCTTTAACCCCATCCAGCCACTGCTTCCCAGCGATAAACTGACATTGATGAGAGTAGAATCACACCTAGTGGCATGGATTACAGACTACCTGACAGGCAGACCTCAGTATGTGAGGCTGGGGGACTGCAGGTCAGCAGCACAGGAGCACTGCAGGGAACTGTGCTCTCTCTGGTTCTGTTCACCCTGTACACGTCCGACTTTTAGTACAACTCAGAGCTCTGCTATGTACAGAAGTTCGTGGATGACACGGCCATTGTGGATTGTATCAGGAGTGGACAGGAGGATGAGAACAAGAAACTGATCCAGGACTTTGTCCCATGGTGTGACTCCAACCACCTGCTCCAGGGAGATGGTGGTGCACTTCCAGAGACCCAGGCCGCACCCAGAGCCGGTGATCATCTAAAGGGACTATGTGGAGGTGGCACACACCTTCAAATACCTGGGAGTGCAGCTGGATGACAACCTGGACTGGACTGCCAACAAAGATGCTCTTTGCAGGAAAGGACAGGGCCCTCTCTACTTCCTCAGAAGGCTGGTGTCCTTCAACATCCGCAAAAAGGTGCTACAGATCTACCAGTCCGTGGTAGTTAGTGCCCTGCTGTACGCAGTAGTGTGCTGGGGGGACAACCTAAAGAAGTAGGATGCCGAGCGCCTGGACAAACTGGTGAGGAAAGCAGGCTCTTTCATTGGCACAGTGCTGGACAGCCTGACATCTGTGGTAGTGACAGATGCTGAACAGGCTCCTGTCCATCATTGACAATCCAAATCATTCAAAGCACAACAACATCTCCAGGCAGAGAAGCAGCTTTAGTGACAGACTGTTGTCCTGCTCCAGGGACAGACTGAGGAGATTGTTCCTCCCCCACGCCATACGGCTCTTCAGTGCCTCTTGAGGAGATTGACAAACACAAAACAGAGCTTTGGACTCACTTCACACTCACACCACACACCTTGGACACACACACACACACACACACACACACATATCCATATGTTGGACTCAAGTGTATACAAACCGACTGTTGCATAACTGTATGTCACACACTGTCATTTTGCACAAACTGCACCTTAAAACCAGAACTGCACTTTTTTACATTGTTATTCTATATTTTATTTAAAAATTTTTTTATAGCTGTTGCATTTTACTGAAACTTGCAGGCCCTTATGTTTTCACCTTTCAAGCTGCTGGAACTGAGAATTTCTCTCAGAGATTAATAATGTAATGTACCATCCAAATTTAGGATGGAATGGAAAATGCAGAAAAAGATTTTAAAAAAAGCAGTTTGTTACATTTAATGAGATTTTTATTTCTCTGCAAACAGCCTGAACCCAAGATATCTCAAGTTTTTTTTCTCTTCAGCCTATTTTCATTTGTTAATAAACATCCCTTTTTGCATTGCAGGCCTACGACACATCACATAAAAGTGATGAAGCTTTTCATTTGTTATTTTGTCCCATTCTTCCTGTAAACGCGCCTTAATTTGTGGGATAGCCAGTGCATTTTTTGTTTCAAAAGTTTCTACACACCTTATTGGGGGCAGGCTGGGACTGCAGGTGGGCCAATCCAATAACCATACCCTCTTCTAGCTCAGCCAAGTCTTTGTATTATGTGCATAATGTGGTTTCAGACTGCTGTCCCCAACAGAGATGCTGTCTTGATGACAGTATCATGCATATTTGATACTCCAAAATCTCAATGAACTTCCCTGTAAATATGCTGCTATCACACAAGTGTAAGTGAGCTTTACCAAGGGTGCTGATACAACCAAATACCACCACAAAGCTTGGTTTTGGACTTTTTGTTGATAACAGTCTGTACAGTTCTTTTGGTATTTGTTACAGTGTGCATGTAGTGCAGTTCTTTCAACAACAACAAAAAAAAAGAAAAAGGTCTGGAATCCTGATTGGTTTAAGTGCAGTATATTTTCACAGTGTGATGGTCATTTAATAGTGCCTATGAGACTACTACAACACACTCTACTAACATTAAAACATAGTGATTTCAACCTAGCAGCATAGTTAAAGTCAAATGAAATGTCTGAGAGAAGCTGTGGAGTCCTCAATGATGCTGCAGTATAGTCAGGGATTAGACTGCAAATGGAGAGGACAGTCTGCAGACTCAGCAGTACAACAGTGCTGCCGGCCAAAGGAATGGCTGGCCCTACCACACACATTTGCACAAGCACCCTTTTAGTGCCAAGTTACACTACTTAATTCTCTGAGCCTTTCCTTTGTTGATTTGTTGTATGTTTAATTTGTTCAAGCAATTTTAGCAGCATGTTGAGCCTTACTGTACTCACCCATATATTCAAAGATGAGGTAAATGTCTTTATCATTTTGGGCTCGGATGACGTTCAGAAGTTTGACGATGTTGGGGTGATCTCCAAACTCCTGTATAGGGAATTAAGAGTTTGAGACGGAAACCAGACAAATCCAGAGAGGAAACACACCATCTACTGTTTGACCTCTAATCACAGGCAGGTAATATGAACAGGTTGTGGAAACATCATGAAAAAGAGGTTACATAATTGTGACTAGAAACTGTATGACCAAGCATCGGAGCTTTACTGGAGGATGAAAACAGCTGATTAGGGGGCAGTGGAACAGATTAGAGGCACATGTAGGTCAGCAGATAAAAAGTAAATGAGGGAGATTTCACATAAAGTTGCAGCAATAAGTGCTTTATAAATGCAAATATCTTAACACTGAATAATAGTCAAGAATAACCAGTTTATAAGTGTCAGTACATCTTGTGCAAAATGCATACACTGTATGCAACGCCAAGCTTTTTTGTTTCACTGAATATAATGGTTTTTAATTGGAAAAGCACCATCTAATTACTCAGGAAAAATAAAGGTGCACCAATCAGACAGAGTATGGTAGTAGTGGGGAAAATAAATAAAAAGTAAGGATTTCACTGGTTCAGTGACACTTAATTTTCAAAAGCAGCTATTTGAATACTGAAATAAGAGTAAAAGGCCATGTAGTGTTGGTGGTGAGGACAAGCATGAAATTATCTATGTGTTACCTGAAGGAACATGATTTCTCTGAATGTTCGCTGTAAAAAGAAACAATAAAATAAATCAACAATACAGTCAGGGAATGACTTTTACAAGAAACCTGCAGCCATAAACTAGGTACACACAACTCTCCTCTTATAATAATTAATTAACTGTCTTCCTACTGAAGAAAAAGGAAAAAATTATATAGAGTGGTTACTGTAAATTATTATTCCCCAATCATAGTCAGCACCTTAAAATGGGTGATTAATTACAGGATTACAAGATAATTATTCCATGAAAAAATGGAAAAATATCAGTTGTTTTCTTTATTTTCTCATTCCTCAAATATTTGTATATTGTTTGTCAACTAAATAATTTTAACTTTAATGGTAGCACTGCACATACACAATATACACACCTGAGCATCAGTCCTGTTTCTGAAAGCATCAAATATCTTTTTCACTGCTACAGTTTCCCCCGTTTGTCTGTCAACTGCTTTCCATACAATGCCGTAGGCCTGAGGCAAAAACAAGATACTTCATCAGGTGGCTTCTCATACCTGTAAAAGTGGGCTTAAAACATCATATTCTGTACCAATAAAATTATTTGTATATTGATATACATATAAGTTGTGGAACAGGTTCAAGAAAAAAAATAATAGTAAGTCTAATAAAAAAAATGTATTAGACTGATTAGGAAAACAGTGTCTGAGTTAAGAGTTTGGGCCATCCATCTAAAGACGGTTAATGTAATTAATTTGTTTTTTATTAAAACAGGCATCTAAAATCAAATGTATGTACCGAAGATTTCAAATGTGTTGGTTTACATGCTGTACTTTTTTTTTTTTTAGTATTCGACAGCTGAATATCCCTGGACACATTAAACTTTATTCCACAGATGCAAGACTATTAGACTTAAAGAGAAACAAAGTGGCTATAAATGGCATGGATATGTTTTGAGTCTCTTTTTGGTTTCCCCCTTAATCTTTGGATCTCTAATTGAGTCACTAATTCTTTTATATACAGAGTCCTGCAAAATATATTTATCTGCCTTTTAAAAAGTGGGAAATGCACTACTCTCTTAATCACTATGTGATAACATAAGACAAAGTTTTCAGCAGTAGTTACAGCCCAGACTATGATGAAAATAAAGGCAGTGTGCTGAGGTAGGAGGTGAAGTCAAGCATAACATAGGCATCAGAATACGGTGTTATTGCAGTAAGGCCAGTGGATCAGATTCACATAGCAGTGGAGTCTTTTTGTCAAACTCTGGCTCCAGAATAGATAATAACTTACCCTTACTGTTTGGTGCTATAATTTATGACTTTATAAATCTGACTACCAACTACTGTTTGAGTCTTTACAGCATAATGCACGGCTACTACACCACACGTCATCAGTAAACAGGTTGAACAGGTGTGTAACGTGAGTCACAGCCACACTGAGCTAAGTCTAGCAACCTTAAAATTGCAGGTACATGTGGCATTTACCATCTGGTTATCTAAAAAAGAGCTGCAGTTTGACAATGTCTATGGACACACTATGGAAAGAAACCAGGTGATTATCGTCCTGTGACAACCTCAGGCTACCAGTGGAGAGAAAAACATATTAGGGGCTGGTCTATAAAAGGAACATGTGTCCTCACACATCAGCTGATTTGCAAAGAGAGAATTTGTCCTGCCAAAGTAAATAAACCCCTTTGCTTACAACACTGGTATTTACTGAGGATTTTAAGTCTGGAAAATAACAAGAATTTTCTGAATGTGTAAGTGCAAAAAGATCGTGGATTACGACGACTCATAAATCACTCACCCCTTTGCCAAGTCTCTTCTTGATTTCATATTTGACAGATATGTGGTCCTCCACCTCTGAGACGTTTGCTGATTCATATTTTTTGCTCATTTTACAATTAATTTCGTTCTTCTTCTCATGCAAAAACCATCATTACACTCCTTGATAATTCCTGAAAGAAACCCGCATTGCCCAAAACAGATGATAAAAGGTCTTGAGTGAGGGTGTCCGGTCAAACGTAGAGCATTCAAGTGCTCCCACAAAGCACAACAGTGATGACCATCAATTTCACAAAACAGTCGAGGATGTCTGTGAGATTACCTGGCAACCCTTAATTGGCCACTCTGATCGGACGTCTGATCGTCGGTTGACTTTTTGCTCCAGCTGTAACTAAAAACTACTCTCTTCTGTATAAGTAGCTGATTTTTGTTGTAAAGATGAACTGTCGTAGAGTTTTGTCGTTATTTGTCGTCATGGAAACAAGTATGCTGCCGCCTGCTTCTTAAAGGAACCGCAACACTAACCTCATCGGATTCGCTCTGCCCTGTTGACACGAAGATAAAGCTGTAGATGATACAGAAGGTGCCGGGCGTAGACCTATATAAGTAACCATGAAGCCGAGGTCATATATCAGAAATACAGACATATTGCTTTACAATGGCACAAAAATGAACGACTGGACTGAGGGACGGATTAGATGTAAAAAGATTTTTTTTGTTTGTTTGGTCTAAACATGACCCACATCTGCAATTCTGATAAACTCACATTTAACCATTGATGGCAATGATGGCTCAGGGTGAGTTTTGCTGTCAGAAATCTGTATTATCCTCTGGTTTTGAACCACACCTGCCTCTTGCATCACTTGCTGTAAGAGGCAGGTGCTCTTTCAAAAAGGCAAGTTTAAAGTTACCCTTAAAAAAACAGTGTTAGCATTTTTACTTAATATATAAGCTGGTTCCAAAGAAAAGGAATATTTAAACTAAAGGCAATGTTCCCACACGTGATTTGGAAATTCCTGCAACAGAATTAAGCTCCGAGAACAATAAGGTGTGTGGGAGTTGTAGGTGACAATTAGATCTATGAAAGAGGTCAGTTTTATTGATGAAAGGTTTTAAACATGATAAAAAGGCAATACAGGAGAAATTTGATCTCTCTTTGCAGTATGAATTTGTTTTGGATTTTCTAAATGATTTTAAAGAATGTGGACACCCAGCTAAAATGGCATTGCACAATTCTAACTTGTACCAAACTACGTAATAAATGGATGGAACAGTTGCATTGGAAGAATGACAAAAGAAAAAGCTGGTTAGAGGTCATCCATTTATTGACAACTACAAATCATGACTGTACACCCATTTATGTCTTAATTTCAGCCATGGTGTCATGTTCCCCCTCCGGATAAATGAACGGACTTCTAACACATCTGTACCCAACAACATGCTTTGTCAGAAGTTGTCTTGGAGGCTTTTTGGCTTACATTTCCCAGTTATTATATGAAACCACCACTGAAAATTACTTGAGTTGCTATTGATTTTGTCAGGAAACTTAAGGAAAATAGATTTTAAAGTTTCTGTTTCTAAATTACTAAATGAAACAGCTCAGTTGTTAAAACAATGCCCTCATTCTTAGAAACTCAGATAAAATTGACTATTTCAATAACTGTACCCCTTTATTATGCATTATATTTAAGCTTTTGTTAGCCCTTTGGATAGTTAAATCTTACAGAATTGCTGATATTTGGGTTATAAAACTCTCAAAGATAATAGCATCTCATATTTTACTGCCAAATACAGTCACATTAATATACCCACAATGAACCTCTTAACATAAAAAAAACAACTAAATATTACTCATACACAATACAAAAGAGAGACTACCTTGCAGATTTTTTGAAAGTTTATTTCTAAAAAGTTGTTACATGCCTTTATTTAAAAATCAACACTATTATTTACAATGATAAATTTTAATAAATAGGTTTTCCCTAATGGATTTGGGGGTTGAAGCATATTGAGAAAGCACAACAAAGAGGCAATTTGTTCACCTCAATCTTGCTAACTTATATAGTGAAACCCTAATTTATAAAGGAAATATGGATTAGACATCTTATCATAGTACAGGGAAAAGTAAAATAAGTAACATAAAGCATTCCTTCGATATTATAATTAATTGGATGTGCAGTCAAATTATCATGAAGATCAAATGATTAGTTCCAGCTGCACACTGAAAAAGAAGATTAGCAGTACTCTTACATTTGCTAAACTTACAGACACTGTTGTAGGATTCTACAGTAAAAACCCATGTGATATGAAGCATGACAAAACGAGCAAACATAGGTAACAGAAGGGAGGCAGTCAGAGTAATATAAAGACATTGGCTGTTGCAACCTTGTCTTCAAATGCAGAATTTAAAATGCTTATTTGCTTGTGCTCTGCCAAACCCAGCTATAAAATTAGATATTTTTTTTACAGTACAAAGTTAGGAGTAAACTTTAAAGGCTGAATTAAGAGATAAGTGGATTTTCCACACAAGTGTTGGTATATAAAAAAGGCCAGAAGAGAATCTTACAGCATCGGACAAACCCATAGAGCAAGGCTGCAGGAAGCATCATGTATCACAAACAGAGTATGAAAGCCAGTGCAGTTTGAACTGTACAAAACTTGACTGACAAACAAAGGAACTTAATGCACAGTAACGAAAAAAAAAAAGAAAAAAGAAAAAAGACACAGAAGCGAGAGGAAAAGCGGCCTGGACATAAATCTACTCCCTGCCAGAACAACCAGGAAAAAGCCGCAGTTTATTTTTAACTTAACCAAATGCCAGAATCACCACAGTTATACACACAAAGGTCTGACTCTAAGAAGAGTGGAGGAAGCGGTTGAAGGCGTTGTAGGCCGACTCTAGATCAAAAAGCATCTGGCGAACCTGATTATCATCCAGTTCATCTGAAGCTGACATGCTGCTGAGGGTGGTCAACCTGTTAGGAAACAATTATGGAAAAATGTACTGACTTCCAAACATCTTTCTTTAATTACTTACATAAATTAAAAGAAAGTTTAAATTGAATATGTGACATGCAAAGCCACAAAATGTATGTCTATTCTACTTTTAAAGCAAGTTTTATCTCAAAACTACTTTCGCCATTAACCAAAATGGCTACAGTTAGACACAATAATATAGCATCCTTTACTGAAAAGGCACCAGACTTCACAATAAAAACAAGGCAAACTGGTGGCTCAGTGTAACTAACCAGAGGCTGACTTTGTCCTTAGCCTCTGAGTCTGGAGGCATGTTGCTCATTCTGTTCATGGTCTCCATTAGTTCTCTCAGGTCTGGTTGGATCTGGAGCAATTGAAGAATGTAAGTGAGTCAACTAATGAACAATAAGGCAAAGATTTTCAGGTAACATTTTGTATACAACATTAGACAAAAGTTCGGAGACACTTTCCCATTAAATCAAAGGGAAAGTGTCTCCACACTGTTGACTACTAGTGTATATTTTTAAACTTACCTCATCCATTGCCCTAATCTCCAGTCTCAGCTTGTCCATCACAGTGATGAAGAGCTGAAGGCCAGAGAGTGTGAGAGAAAATGACTATTTTTAACATGTTAAGCTCAAGTATCTTTCACTGAAACTATTTAAACTCCCTGCCAGTACCCAATTGTCTGTCTGCTGCTTTTATGACCTGAGATTAAAGCTGGCAGGGGATACAGCTGCCAATATCTACTAAAATCTTATAGTGCATGACTAGAGGATAAATCAGATTAAGTAAAACCTCAGTCAGTCAGAGCTAAACAAACTACACAATTTTATATAAAAAGAAAAAAAAATTCCTGGCACACGGTCATTAGAAGCCTCATGTTTGCACTGATTGAATTGAGTATTTGATATAAGGGAGGAGAGAGATGACATACAGAAACTATATCCGCAATGCAGCGATTCAGGTTGCCCTTGTCATCCTTGATAGTGATTGGCCGATCTTCCTTAATCCTCTCCATTGCAAGTGGGCAATCAAGCTAAGAGGAAAAAATGGCAACAGGAGGAAAGTTTCAAATACAAAACCTATCAAATTAAAAGAATTGAATAGATCATATTTTAAAAAAAATCTAGACCAGCACTTACTCTGTACTTCCTGCAGAAGTCTTCGATGGATCCCACATCTGAGCCCTGTACCTGTTTAAAGGCAGCTTTATACTGAACCAAGAGTCTGGAACAGGAGGCAGTGTACCTGACAACAACATTTTCCCCACATTAATAAAAACCTTCAATTAAAGTTAAAAGTGGTGTTTTAGCAAGTGTGACTCACTCATTAGGTGTTACGCAGTCTTTAATGTAAGCTTTCTCCAAGGCCTGCAGGGTCTTGACGACGGCAAACAATTCTGCCATGTTGTCGTACCTAAAGAAACACAAAAAATAACAAGATATTGCAATGCTGGCAACACAATGAACACATGGTTTAAAAAGAGCTATATTATACTAGCTGGCAAAATATTAACACTTACTTTTCTCGTTCCCTTGCATTTTTGTATAGTTTGACTTCCTGTAATGAAATTATATAATTTATTAGTTTAGGTTTACTAAAACATGGATATACAAGAATATATACGATTTTCTGGATCTAAACCTTTGAGACAATTTGGAAACATAAAATTGTATGTTTCCATAATAAAATAATGTTTTGCGTGTCTTTAAAATGGAGTTATTTCCGAAACCCTGTTTACACATTAACTTTTAGTGTTTGTTATACTTACCTCGTATAACTCAGGTTTGTTAGCTGGAGCTGTGGAAAAGAAAAATAATTTTGTGAAATAATACTGGAATTTTCTGTTGAAAGGATAATGCTTACACAATTTGAACAATTTGGTTGTGAACATTTAATTAATCTAGATGTCTTACCGCCTCCTACTCCTCCTGTGCCTGCTATCCCATGGAACATGATGCTGATGTATAAGAACTTGGTCTGAAAAAGATGTGTTATAGTTTTGTCTCACGATTGTAACCAGAAACAGTCCGTAAAACACAACTTGAAGGGGTTGAATCAACTTTCCTACAATTTATTCACAAACATTTTTATGTTGTCCAAAAGTGATTTCCCTAAATGCAAATTTCCTTACATTTAACAGTTTTAGTCTGATTTATAGGCATCAAATTAAGCACATTAATTTTTTGGGCTATAGGATTTACTTCCAATACTCTTGTTGCTCATACAATAAATAATTCCATAAACAACAAAACAGCAAAACATAGATTAACATGTAAAGCTAGTGCAGGCCCAATTTTACACAAGTATATATAGTATGTTCACGAAAGTGTAGGTGGCGTAATGGGTAAATAATTTCCTGGGGGTAACTCATGCAAACGTACAGATATGTATTGCCATGGTTGGTGAGCAATGGATTAAATGCAATGGAGATAAAATAATATTAAAATATGACACACTTAAGCAGTTCTAAATACTAAATAGATATCACTACATAAAAATCAGAGATTCTCTACTGATGTTACCATTCATCCATTTTCTATACAGCTTTTTCACAATTCAGGGCCACAGGGAAGCTGGAGAATATCCCGGCAATTAACAGGCGAGAGACAGGCTACACCCTGGACAGTCCATCACAGGGTCAACACAGAGACAACACTTAATCCGAGGTAGAATTTGGCGAGACCACCTAGCATGCATGTCTTTGGCCGGTGGAAGGAAGCCGAAGTACTCGGTGAGAAGCCATGGGGAGACCATGAAACTCTGGAGTTATTCTTTCCTTTCTTTATAATGACAATGGAAAGTGAATGTTTTAAGATTAAACAGTATATCATATGTAACAGATCACAGAAGTAAATATGTTATGTTATGTTTTGATTAAAAAAAGGGAAAGGCGGTGGGGGAGTGGTGCAATATAAAAAAAAAAATCTATTTTGAAAATGTACTGAAATCAAAATATGATTGCTTTTGTAACTAACTTAATGGCAGCAATCAGAATAAACTGACGTATAGTCCTTTTAAATCTTTTGTGAGTTTATACGAAGTCTCTGTGTGACAGGTTCTAACTAAACCAAATGAACACCGATGGCATTTTGTGGTATTAAGGTAAAAACCAACAAACTGGTTTATTTGTCTAAAAGCTGGCCCGAATGATTACACTAAAGCCTCATCATTTAAGCCATAAGGAATCTTATAATACAGCCACGTTGAATTTAAACGATTTCTTTACTAAACACCAATACTGACTTGTGAAAATTCCAAATATACCAAACATTTACGTTAAACGGCGTCGATCTTCATGTATTTCTTGTTTGTCGCACTAACTAGCCCGTAGTTAGCTGAAGAGGCTAGCTCCACAATACTTCCTTTATTGATATTTTGTAAAATAGTGGTTATTTATAAAGATGAGACAGTGTGCAACGAATAGGTATGATAATAATAGGTTGAAAAACGGCAAAACATGAACTGTATATTAATAACAAGTTTAACTAACGAAATTAATCACACTTTACTTACCCTTTCGGCAAACTGCTGTGACGTTGATGTAAACACACCCTCCTACTCAGACCAAAAACACGTCAATATTTTAGCTGTCCGTTCTGCCTCACTAAAACATCTTTATTTGAAATTCAGTTTATACGTTGTAACCCTGAATAAAATGGCAGAATAACCATAAGCTGTTAAAGATGTTTATATGCTAAATTAGGCTTGTATATCATATTAAAGTACAGTTTTTAAGTCTTGTCTATTTAAATAACATTTATAAATAGGCAAACGACAAGGATATTCTATTGTTAAGGCGGTAGACTCAAACTGATGGTAGGAGTTCAATTTTTGCTACAAAAATATCGCGCTCGTTAACTGACAAAGTTAGTCAAGTTCGAGAAAGGCAAAGATCAATTTAAATTATTGTACAATTCTATGAGGTTATTTTGAAATTTTATGGTATTTTATGTAAGAGGACAAGCCTAGATGACACCTAGCTTTTAGCTAAATTAGCTAGCGCCGATTTAATATTGTTACATGAATTAGAAGGTTTTAGTCACTTCTCAGTCTAGTTTTTTCCTTTCCTTTATTGTTTTTATGCCCCTCCTTGATATGAAGACAACCAAATAGTCAATGAAACTAATGTAGTGGTAAAAAGTATTCATGTCTCTGAAAAATGTCAACCCTTTTAATGTTTTCCAGATTTTCTCCGTTTATGACCATGAAGACCCCGAAGGCAACACCACAAAACGCAGCTCCGGAGGAATGTGGTGTTTGGCTGGACACTGTGCAACTAAAAGAAAAAAACAAACGGGTAATTACAGAAACAGGCATCGTTTAAGTGACGACTTGTCTGCTTTTGATTAAAGATGCGAATTTATACAATTAAATACTAACCAGTAGCCTCTTATTCAGCTCTTGCGGTTAAGCTCTTCACATAGTGGGCTAATATTTTATTTTGCACATCTTTTTTTTCCCAGAAACATCCTGTCCGCCCTATTTCTAAACAGCTGAATCCCTTTGCTGAGGGTGGAGGGTACAGCTTGGCTGTCGCCCTCAACTTCACTCAGACCAAAATGGAAATGCCAAAAACCAAACAAAGCTCCATATCAACTTTCTTCACATCTCATCGAAGAGGTGAGGGGCTAATGCTCTGCTGAAAGAAGCATTTTCATGTTAAATAAAATTTGTCCAAAGATGGTGAAGCCTTTTTCTTAACAACTTATCTTTGTTTTTTACCCTCTCCTAAAAGTTCTCAATAAGATGTCTTCCTCTGAAGTACCAAGCCTGCATCCGCTTAAGCCTCTTTTATCATCTACCTCATCTACAACCACAACCATGGTATCTGTGAGAAAACGAAGGCGTGATATATGTCTTAAAAAGTCTGACTTGTATGACGCTGAGCCTGGAGTGGGCAATTGTCAATCTGAAAAAAATGTAACTGAGAGCCAAGCAAACTTGTGGCAGACAAAAGCAGAGCACGAGTCACCTTCACTCAGCTTGTACTGTGAGTCTGAAGAAGACATGTCTGTAGAGTGTAAACCACCTCAGAGTAAGAGGAGGCTGACTGAGAACTCCTTATTGCCAAACAACAACCAACCTCCTCCACAGGCAAGGAGTCAGGAGCCACTATTCTCCTGTAGCCAGAACTCTGAAAGGGAATTTTATCTCCTTGATCAGAAACCCACCACACCAAAGAACGGTAGCAGTTATGAGCCAAGTTTTCTTGACAGTCTACAGAGTGAAGAAACTTTTGGAAATCTAAGTGATGTAACAAGGAGGACCTCAACTCAAAAACTCATTAAAAACCCATCATCCTCTCAGATAGATGACGACAAAGAAAACAGCAGGTTACCGTCTTTTAGATCCACAAGTAAGCACTATTCTTTATCTAATCTTGAATCCTTGTCAGATCACAAATGGACAGAATCAAAAAGCACTTCACCCCCAAAACATACCTCTCAGCTGTGGAATATGGCTGGAAAAGATGAATGCTTTGACACAAAGTGGACCAAACTGAGCAGCTCTCCTTTTAAGAAACCACTGCAACAAATCAGGGAGGTTGACGGGGAAAGTTTGGCCACTTTGTTCACTCAGGACTCGGAGGGTTTCAGGGTAATGGCACATCGAAGTCTGCAAACCAGGAGTCCACTCAAAGATCAGAGTAATCTAAGCACTGAGAAAGTGAGGACAAATGTTTACACGCGTGTAGCAGAGGATGACGATGAGGATGAAATGCTTTTTACTCAAGATTCTCAGGGAAACACGGTGATCAAACACTGACACATATTCCAGATGTCTTTGGTGGATTTAATACAGCAGATGTGGAGTTTGGAGCTTCAAGAAGTTGAAATGTAGACAGTCATCCTGGCTGTTTTTCTTTAAACTCCTGATTTTCTTCCTACCTTGTTTTAGCTGTAGATCTTTTGTATACTCCTGGAGATTTTCGTCTTTCTCTGCCAGATTAATTTTGTTTTAACATGTTATACACTGTTATTTTCTTATGAAAAATTAAACTAACAAGAACTGAAAGCTTTTAGTTTTATTTGAAAAGGACAATATTACACAAGTTTTCTAATGTAAATACATTTTAGTGTTGTAAATTATTCTCTGCCCAATGTTGATGTCATGCTACATCTTGGTACAAAATAAAGTGATAAACAAAGACATACGGGGTCCTAAAGTGTGAATATTGCTACTGATGACATACTGCATACACATGAAATTAGCTGTACTTTATTTATTTTATAAGTTTTGACCAGCTGAATTAATGTGTGCAGCAGTATATCTGGCCCTTTTACAGTTATGTAAGTTCTATTGATACCTTTACTAAATAAACAATTTTAAGGACTTGAAAGATCATTACTTGCTATGAGAAAATGTTGGGCAATGCTGCATATAATGTAACTCAAAATGAAACATTACATGACTGTCATGCACTTTACATATTAAAAGAAATAACTAATACAGTTCATAAGTCAGAAAATGTACTGTATATGTCTGCTTTGCTGCTAATCACAGTATATGCATGGTACTGCATGAAGCCTAATTTTCCCTTTCATCTGGTTGTAAATGTGTATATGCAATACAATAATGCACATTAATAGAGGAAAGTATTTTCTATAATAACAATAAAAAACACAATATTGGTTATTTTTGGGTGCTGTAATCTTACACGTATGCCTGTATTTCTATGGCACGTTACTGTGTATCTTCTAGGTTTGTGTTACTGAAACCTGAGTGCCTACAGTGTGGAGTTGTGTTACAGTAACAGTTTCAAAGTGCTGGAGAAACTTCTCTCAAGTTTACGGTTGCAGGATCAAAGAGATAACCTGGCATTGCTATTAATTATTAAATTCTTTTTGTATATGTGAGTAATGACATCAGCTGGATGGAAATGTGGATGTTATTGTTCAATCAGCCTGCGATCTCTGTGGGTTCTGTCACCAGTTTGGAGCTGTCCCAAACAGTCTTGAACTGCTCTGGGACAGGGAACTCCCTCTGTAAAACAAACGAGGAAGTTGCTGAGTGGAGCTGCTACACAATGACATTAAACATAGAAATTTCAGGTAATGTTTACATTTTAGCTCTTTTCATGTCTATTGTTGTTCAGATACTCACATAATCGTCTTCTCCTTCTGGTATCAGGATGTTCATCTCAGAGCTCTTGGCACTGACAATGTCACAGTTTAGTGCATCCTTGCTCAGGTAGACCTGGCAGCCCTCTGTCTTGTTGATGGAAATGGTGGGAACTGTTCCCAGCACCTTCAGAAATGCACAGAATAAGATAAAAAAAAAAACCAACAACACACGTCTGGCATGTATGCCCTTATCACATAGTTTTAACACAGTAAAAGGGAAAATGATTAGATTCGGGAGATTTAGCAACTTTTTGTGAATAATTGCTCACCTGTAACTGAATAGCTTTGGAGTTGATGATTTCTACAATCCCAACAGCATTCTCAAAAACCAGACCCAGCTTCTTACAGTTGTCTGAGGGGTTAAAACAATGAGAAGGCCAACTAAAGCCAGAAATGTCCTATTTTAGCCATTTGTAGGCAACTTACCAACAATGATGGAGTTAATTTTTCCCTTAATTTGCAAAGTGGAGTTGTTACAACTGAAGACATACGCCACCTGTTTCAGCTCTGTCTCTTCGATCACTAAATCATGTTTCTGCTCAAAGTTTTCCTGCAACAAAAGAACAGTTTCAAACTATTTGTCATACAGATGTAGGACTGGCTCATCTGGGGTAATGGTTTCTTTATCAGTTAGTGATAACTATTTGTGCTTTAAGAAAGAAGACAGGATGGATTTTAGTAACAGTCGTTTCAATAACTTTTAATTGGAAAGGTTCACATACCACCCTCCATTTCTTTCCCTCCAACTCCAGTAGAGGGGGTCTTTTCTGAACAGCTGCTTTGGGAGGGTTAACAGGTGCGGGGTTCTTATTTTTGCTTGCTGACACTTGAGAGCGCAGATTGGGGTTCTTATGGGTCTTTTGTTCATCTGAGACACGCTTCAGACCTACACATGGAAAGTATGTAAAACAATTATTTAAAAAAAGAGAGAAGTATTTTGCTCTTTGGGCGTAAATGAACACCCACCTTTAGTTATGTCCATTCCCTGGTTGAGTTGGGCAAATAATGCTGAGTGGTGGGCCGCTGCACTGGCTGCCTCTGGCTTGCAGTCTTCATTGGTGAAGACTGGAGGAGGGCCGGGGGGAGGAGGTGGACAGGGAGCACTGGGAGCTGGGGGGGAGTCGAAAAGAGAAGCAGGAGCAATGGGGCCCTGGGAGATGAAGGAAGTCAGTGTCAAGATGGCAACACTGTATTTAAAGTTTGTCATATTTCAACGAAGGAAGCGACAGATGCAACGTGTGTTTTATTGGCAGCAATTGTTGTAATAAAAGTGTCCAGCAGGGGAAGTATTGCACAGGAAATATAATGCTTGGTGGTAATGTTAGTCTTTTTAATTAGGAGAGTAAATGGAAATTGACAGATGGTGTGTAGGTGGGTTCTGAATGCATGTAGAGACACACAAGTCATTTGCACGTAGAGGTCTCTTTAATTTGTCTTTTGTTTTTATAACTTAAAGGTTGCCTTGAAATCGAATCTGGTATATTTGATTTATATGTCAGTATTTACAGTCTACAAACAATGTTTAGCAGAAAAATATGAATTTGTAATGAAGTGTTTCAGTTCCAATGATAAGCTCTGATTTTTTATAATAACTACCATCTTTTGTTTAAGCGTAGAGCTGCATGCAGTCAAACTGCTGCAGGAAGATGCAGATTCATGCACCTTCTGGAGACCTCACAGCTGCGAAACACACACTTATCACACAACTCCAGGGGGCTGATGCAAATTTTCACTTGATGATTATGAAAGCTGAGACTTGATCTTTGACATGAGGCAAATGTGTTGCACCTATCGGTGCTGAACAATACAGACCTGTTACACTAAACTGCTCATTGCATACCACTGAATTAAAACCAGTGTGTGAGCACATGTGTTTATGCATGGCTGCAAAACTCTTTGACAATTTCTTTGTGCATGTGTGTTCACATATATACTTACATATACACACACACACACACACACACACACACACACACACATATATATGTTGTTGTTGTTTTTTTTGTTTGTTTTTTTTGGTTTGGCTAATAATATATCAGCTTGTACAACCTAGGGAACTAAAAAAACATTTGGCCTGAGAGAAATTTTATTTTAAATTACAGTGCATAATAATCAATAGCATTTTCAAACAAAAATGGCATTGAATACAACATGTTTTTGGATTCCACTTTCCAAATGAGACAATTAGCTACTTCTCTTGATATTTGTTCTCTTTTATTCTCTTAAAAATATATATGAATGCTGGACAAAAATAATCAATTCAAAGAGGACCTATAATCTATAATGGCTATTTTCAATGTTTTATAACTTTTTAAAGAACCAATAATTCATTCATAGTTTGAAAAAATAATTCTTTTGCCTTGAATCCATTCTGCAGCAATATGAACTAAAGTTACAAGTGGTGTGTCCATTTGTTAGCCTGTACATGGCAGAGAATAAGCTTGTCATTAAATCCCTATGTGAGTAGCAGATGACAGCTGTGCAGATCAGGCACCAGGCCTGCAGTTTAGGTTACGGCACAGGCTAAGTGTGTAAACAGACCCTTTGTTGGGGTTCCTCTGTAAAGAAAACCTTCATTCAAGCAGACCCCGAGGACCACCTGTTAGTTCAACACACTCCCATCCTTGTGCGTTCACACAGTGTCCCTCACATATATGCATCAGCTCTGTCGTCTGACAACAGGAGCAACAGCTGACACACGCACAGCCACCGCAAGCTCTCAGGTTTCTGCACATGTGGGCACAGTTGTTGAGCATTAGTCAGATTTCCATTGTCACATTATAGGAAAAACGTAACCTTTTAAGAGGAAACAGGAGGAAGCAGCTGCCAGTGCTTCTAAAACTCTATAGCAAAGTAATGAACTCAGTTTGTCTAATTTGATTAAACTTTGCAAAACAATTTGAGAAAGTCAGGCTATATCTTGCTAAGTTCCTAGCAAGAGAGCAAACAAGCATGTTTACCTAAGTGATTTGCCATTCATTTATGAGGGAAGGGCATCACAGCTGTTTTAAAAAGTGTGTCATTATAAGTCCTTAGTTTGATGATACTTCACTATCTTATAAGCAAAGAAACTTGAGCGTGTGTTGAAAGATTTGTTTTCCAGCAGTGGTATTCTCTGAAGTCCACTGTGGGTGAATGCTGAGCAGTCCCTGGGTAGACATCCTTAAACAGAAATATGTGTAGGACTGACAGGGGGTGTTTGCAAGCTCTACAGAGAGCTGTGGTGTGCAGCCACTGAAGATAAGCTCATTCATTCATTTATGCTCTCTGTAGGGTTTTATGTAACCGACTGCTTCATAGCTAAAAATGGAAGTGTACGCAAAAAGTAGCTGATGTAAAAATAACAAAGCCTGCAAACACAGAACTAAATGAAAACACAACTAAGATAACAGATTAGCTTTTACAAGGTTCATTGCTTGTGTTCAAAAACATCTATGAGAGTTTAACTAAAACAGTTTAACAATAATAAACCAAATTAACTATCAGTTTAGATCAGTGTTATTAAAAAGAATCTGCTTGTGACTGTGTTTGCCTGCTTACAGTCTTGCTCCACATCAGTCCTGTTGTGTGGTGCTGTTTGATGAAGGTTTGCATCTCTGTCCAGATTGATAGGTAGGATCGCACCCAGTCCACATGACGTCTGTCACTGGGCGAAAGAGTTTGAAAGGTGAAGAGGAAAATTAGCAAGGAGGTAAAATAGAAGAGATTAGTTAGGATGTAAAGGATGCATTAGCACAACTCCATCTCATGTCAATATGTGATACAGTTGCACAAAATGAAAATAATATTTGTTGGTGCAACTGCACTGAACCAAAAGTTTGTTTATATTATGTATGTATTAGAAAAGTGCCATTTTGTTTCTGTCATTAACTAACACACAACAAACCTTTTAAAACAGCACATTTCAAGTTATTAAGCTTTTCATATGTTTAGATTGTTATGTCCTCATTGTGGAGAGACCTCAAATTATCAACAC
>JBAMHW010000019.1:14872491-14902491 GCA_037177495.1 Rhadinocentrus ornatus
GCTGGAGCCTATCCCAGCAGTGTTTCAGGTGAAGGCAGGGTACACCCTGGACAGGTCACCAGTCCATCGCAGGTGCTCTAATAGAAATTTGATTAATGAAGGCAAAGAAAAAGTTCAGTCAAACTCACATCCCTGGCTTTGTAAAGAACAGGAAACCCATCCTCATACTGCTTTTCTACTTCTGTACTGTGAACCTCTCATACACACAACAACTGTATCCACTACTTTTTAAGAGCCGTGCCTATTTAAATGGAATCTAGAGAAGGACAATCCTGTCTGTTTATACATTTGTGTCCAGTAAGGAAAGAAAGCTGGCTCCAGCATTTCTAACAATGACCTATTTAAAGAGAAGACATCCAAAGGAACTTTCATTTCATTGTGCAATCTAATTTAAAAGATAAGAATAAATTTGATACAGAATCAGAAGATTTTCATTAAGGACTTGATTTTCTTCTTGTTAGAGAGTTATTGAGAATATTATATCAGTTTCAGCTTTATACATTAATTACTTGGCTGCAGTTGTACAAGATAAAACAAACAAATATAATGTATTCATTATTATATTTCAAAGATACAGTTACAGATACAGTTTCAAAGAAAGCTAACTAGCATTTGATTTCAGATACAGAAGATGACAAAGATAAAGTGACATTACAAAATTGGCTAATCATCAAATGGCTAAGCAAGTAAACCCTGACAAGCTTTAAAAGAAACACATTTTCTTGAACAGTCTAACCAAGATGATTTTTTTTTCTTTGTTTTCCTCCTTCTTTCCAAGTTTCAAAAATTACAAAAAGGGAAAAGTGGAAGAGTCATGGAAACGTCTGGGTACCCTAATATCAAAACTTAGCAAAGTCTCTGTGACAAAACTTGTAAACACTTTTTCAGCAAGTTTTTCTGTTCTTTTTTGGATAATCTTTACATTCTTCCAGTAAAAGGTTATTAGTTTATGAGATTTCTTGGCAACTCTGCGTACACCGCTCTCTGTCTGCAGATACTTGATGATGTTCAGATTGGGGTCAAAGCAAAACCTTCAGCTTGCTTTTCTTGGGGCAGCCTGTTGCTGGTTTGATGTGAGTATGTTATTTTTATTAGCATTCATTTTCATGAATGATCATTACCCTATTCTAACAGCCATCTTTGTTTCTTCTTCATTTTTTTTCTTGTCTTTTTTACAAAGCAATGTTTGTTTTTTCCCTGTACCAATGGCATATCTGTCCTACTCTGCTCACAAGAAAAAAGGGTCCAAACCGCCTTCTATCCACCTCAGTCCTGAACAGACTGAAGTTGCTATTTCTATGCAAACAATTAAAAGTATTATTTCCATTCTGAGCATAGTATTTGTTTTTCTTCAAAATTATCTTTGTACATTGTAGATAAAAAGTTAAGCCTTCACATGGTCCACAGGACTTGTGTCCAGAGTGCATCAAACATGGTCAAAAGTGCATTTTTAAAAATATGATGCTAAATTTTTAGAGTATTCAAGATTCAATCCAGATTCAAGGAACTTTATTCATCCCTAATAGGCTATTTCATTTAGCAGTTTCTCTGTTAAAAGCAGATAAAAAAAAATAATAAAACAATAACATAACCACATACAGCATTCAGACATTGAAGATGAGTCATTTAAAACAAGTGAAGATGCCAAGAGACTGTCTAGTAGCACACCGTGGACTGTCCCCAGAAGTAGAGTATAACCTGTTGTGCAATGGTACAACAATGCACCATCACACCTAGTAAATCTTGCTGCAGGTCTTGTGCAGTCAGACTGGGGTTTTCACTTACCTTTCCAAGAATTCTATAACCAGTTTTCTCACCTCATACTTCTGCACGACCTCTGTTTGTCTTAACTCTCATTTCTTGTTTACCTCACAAGTAAATGGATGAGAATGTTTTTCTAATTTCATGTTTAGGGGCTGGCAGATTGGGCCATGATGGATGACTGCTGAGAGAATGTGGATTCTGATTATTTATTAAGCTTTAAAATTTCCTGACATGCCCTTTTCTAATAATATCTGTGAGCCTAAATCAACTGAATAAGATGTGAGACTTTGAAGGTGCAGAACCATTTACATGAAACTAAGAATTGTTTAAAACAAAAATGCCACTCTTATCTAGTTTGAATGTTGAGGAAATTGATTTGATTTTGAGATGGTTGATTTTAACTGTATGTTTTTTGGAGACAACTTGGTATCTTCTTTCTTAATTTTTTAAAGTAGTAGATGTTTTAAGAGTGTGTCTAAAGAACCCTGTTGAAGCCAGACTGAAATCTGTTTCAGCAAACAGTAGACTGAGACACCTGCTTCACTGTGGCGGCAGATTTCTATGGCAGCAGTTGTTGAAAACAGCTGGTGCTTGGCAGTGGTGGCTCATTATTCACTTAAGTTAGGAAAAAGTTTTTTTCTGAGCTTACATGTTTCTCCACTTCACTTCCTATAGATTTGCTGTAGTTCAGGTAGTCTGACACTGGACCTTTCATCAGCACATCAAAGGCCTCCACACACTGAGACAAACCTAGAAACAAAGAGAAACCACAGATCATTTACTCAGCTTGACTTAAAAACAGATATTATTTAGTTTTTCAACACAGACTTGCCTCCATCTATCCCATTGACACAGTTTCCATTAGCCATGCCGCCGGATGCCTGCATTGTGACGGACATCTGCTCCAGGCGGGTCACAGCTCGCTCCAGGCGCTGTATTAAACCTTCCATGGTGATAAACCCAGAGACAAATGCAGGAATGGCTTCTGTGTGGGTCTACAATGAGTTTGGGAATACAAAACATGTTTAATCTTAAGTTTCTTTCTCTGATACTTTACTTCAAACAGTTTTTAAATTCTGAGCAGCAACCCCAGACAGATTTATATTTCCAACTAGTTGCTCTTGATTCTCATGAAAACTAAATGTAGCCCGTGTAGCTGGTTGTATATTAACACTGTCACTGTTCGAAGTATCCAACCCTTTGTAGTAGTCAGGGCGCTGGCCTACAACACAGGCCTTTCACAGGCCTTCCACAACAAATCACATAATTAAGTTAAAAAAAGGGCAGAAACTTGTGCCAGGCTGAGAGGAGGGCCCTAGAATTAAAAAAAAAGAAAAAGAGAGGGATTAGTTAAAGAAAAATCTAATAAAATAAAAAATGTCTTCAGATATTATCAACAACATACTCAAAAAGCCAAAGTAAAGACACACACACCAGAACTAAGATAAGAACTGATCACAGGTCATTTTTATTCAAAATATTTTGTTTATTAGCCTAATTAACTGTGTACAAACAGTTGCTAAACATTATTACATTCAAGGATGTTGCAATGGCCAAACTCAGTCTCTTGCTTTAACACCGAGCAGCCATATGTCTCACCATGAAGCGATGCAGGCCTGCTTCCAATATTCATTAGTCAACAGAAGAGGAATTCAATCCCACAACTCACTGCATTTTTACACAAACTACTGCTAGGTAACATACACTTTCTAATCTGACACCTTAATCTGCACCACACGATCCAGCGGAGAGACTGGATCATTATTGACTTTCTTTTTTTTAAAATTCCGTTTCAAAATGATCTATAAAACTTACAAAAACACAAAGAAGCTCTGCAATAATATGCTAGCTATTCAGCCTGACAATTGCTCCCTGCTGTAATATTTTTAAATTCTGTTTAGTAATTATGTGCAGCAAACATGCCATGGTGGGTCATCAAGTCATCTCTCAGGAGAGCTCTCCCAGCAGTGCCACATGCCTGTCGCAGGACTCAGATGTTATTTCTGCTCTGTGGGTCACAACAACAGCTCTCAGGCAAGACCAGACACCTGGAGAGCTGGAACTGGATTAAGAACAAGTCTGAAATGAACCAGAACATCAACTTGAGAAATCTGTATTAACAGATTCCTTTAACAATGTTTGGATTAATTGGTTACTTGATGTGTTTATATGAACCCCTTAAGACTGTTATATCAAAGATTAAATAAGGTTTTTGTAAAGATTTTAATTATAGCTTATAATATTATTATTTAAGGCTGTAAGAAGAGGTCAACCAGGTGATGAGCTTATGAGTGGCAACAGCATGTTGGATGTTTCAGTGAGTTTAATTTTCACACTTTGGAGTACTTTAATAGTGTACATTTAAAACATAATATTGTTGATACTTATTTTCATGGTTTTATCACCAAAACAAACAACTCATGAAATGAACATTTATCTGTAGATTAGTGAATAATGAACATGAACTATGCTGTGGTTTCAGCCTAATCTATATAAATAGGAAATAGTCACAAAACATTTATCTATGACTTCTAATTCGTGTGACCAACATGTTTTGTGTTTTAAATTGAGGTGGTGGGGCTTAGCATATTGTAATCCAGGAAAATAAGACTAGGATGCAAAAGTTACTTGAGTCTTTAGCCCAAATCTAACCACATTGTTTGTAATTCATTACCTTAACCAAGGGATGTGTAAAGCAGAAATGAAACAGTGACCAAATCTTAAAAAATGACATTTAAATGAAAAGCTGAACAGCTAATTCAGTTCTTCAGCTTGACTCCAGCTTCCAAATACAGATTTTCTTGCCTTTAATGTGATGCAACAGTCATTTTGTCACTATTTCTAAATGCAAAGACTGTGTTCCTCTATGGAGTCATTTTGTCATCCAGGTGCATAAAAAATAAAAAAGATGCGTGCATATGGACACAAATCCATGAATTAAGATTTTGTGATTATTCTGTTTTAGTGTGAGACTGGGTGATAAATAGGGGGCAAATAAGCTCAAATTAATAAAAGTTGCACTGTTGTGCTCAAAACTTGATTCTAAACCATGAAGTAGAGCTGGCCAGCATCTGTGCTGACTGTATTGTTTGTCAGCCAAATTCTCCATGGCAATGCATGCATAGCAAGTGGTGCTCTTGTATACTGTATGAATGAATTCATTCAGCCCATCATCAAAACAAAGAAACAACCAAGAGTTTAGCCAGACATTTGTATCAGAAAAATTGTTTGCAAAATTACCAGAGAAACTAAATGTTATGGTCTTGTATATCACTTTTTTTTTTTTAAATACTCTTTTTGAAAGTGGGTTATAATGTCTCAAAACCAACAGCTGAGACGCAGACATGCTCCTGCAGTGGAAAGATGTGAGTGACTTCACCGTGACCCTGTGTGTGTGTCTCCTGAACCCTCCAACCTGGTATCTGATCTTTAGTGCTATATTGGGCCGCAGTCTGCCTTTTGCTGCGGTGGGCCCTCAGTGAAATGTTCTAGGTCTCGGCTTCATGTGGCTCACTCTGGACAATGTGAAGATAAAGGAGGAAGCAAAACCTGTTGCTTTACACCACATCAGCAGCTGTCCATTCAGTCATGAAAGCTGAGTATTTGGATTAAAAAAATAATCGAAGAAACGTATATATGAATAGAAGAAAAAAGACTTGTGCATCGGACTAATGATTTTGATGATAGCTATGAAAAGGTATAGGTTCATTGTGAGAAGCAGCAGGTCATTTGAAAAATCTAATTGTGGAAAAAAAAAACTTTTGATCACACCAAAATTTCGTTTAAAATGAAATAATATCTTATAGCTACACGGTGGTTTTGAATACAGTAGTACAGGTGCTCGTCGGCGCCTCACAGGCTAAAGATGGGGAGAACACCAACACGTCGTAATCAAAGATGAGCTGGCACTGGCTGACAGGACTTTCATCACCTCTGATATCAGAAGCTTTTAAATCAGCAGCACGCTATTATTTAAAAAAATAAATAAAGGAAGGAATCTGCGGAAAGAATTTTATATTGCACCAATTCCTTGCAGCAATATGAAAATAAATAAATAACAGGCAGCAGGTGATGAGGTTTCGACATTTCTGCGCAAAGACGCACCCTCCTACCCACCCACGGTACTGCTTCATCTCTCTGCCGCGATCCATTTTATTTATTTATTTACATTTTTTATGACGTCCTTTTAAAAAGGCTTACCTCTCTCTTCTGCAGTAAATTTCAGCCGGGATGTTTAGTCGTGTTTCTCGGTGCTGGTCCGTTGTTGTGCGCTGTTGCCTTGCGGTCTAGTCCTTCCTTCTTGCCCCGTCCCACAACTGTGCACGGTAGCACCGGCGACTCTTCCAGGAAGTCCTAATTAAGCAACACAGTGAACCTGAGAGCCACACAACGTGCTGCTAGACCAGGACCATGACTGTCAGTACCGCCATATCTCCTCTGGGGCGGACGAACCTCTCAGACAGTATGGCAGCCTCGAAGAACCCTGCCAAAAATAGACAGACTATTGACGGTGTGTTGGAGGTTGATCTCTCCTGAGGGAATTGTCCTTAACTTGATAGAGAGTCATCATCATTAAAGTAGACTGGAGTGAGAACCGGTTTAAGACCCCCACTTGGAAATTCCTGATTTCGCATTGTTTCTGAGAACACGAGAAGATGATGACTCCTGATCAGGAATAAGACAGCACCACTGTAGAGTACTGGAAACCTATCTTTTTTTGTTTACATTGTAAACCAGATAGCCTGAAAGAACATTTAAAGAAAAACAGCTCTGATTTATATTTAAAGGGCATTGGAGAACATTAAACACAACTACTTAAACCATTCAAAATTTAAATCTAAAAGATTGTTTTAAAAATGGGCCTACATATCTTTTGTCTTCATCCTTTTTTTTAATGTCCCATTAGACTTTGTACTCGATCATGATTTTATTTAGTTTTTGCCCATTTTTAAATTTCCCTTTATTATTATAATTATTGTTATTTAGGGCTTTCCCTCACAAACATTACCTAGGACCAGGTCTGTACTGCTACATCACATAATTTGGAGAAACAAGAGTTGCTATCCAGATGACAATTTCAGCAAAGAAGTCTATGTTCTCTATGTTTTGCAACAGGTTGGCTCTGTTGTATAAGAGTCTGAGTGCTAAGCTGAAAATGTTTGCTTTCACAAGGCAAACAGATATATTAAACCACCAATGTATAACATTAGTAAATCCATCAATAGCTGAACAACTAATTAATCCATATTAATGGCTTTTTACATATCAGTACAAGATTAACAAACTAACTGCTGTCATATTTTTAAAATCCTCCCATTAGCAAGTGGTTTTGATTGCTAAGCTACACTTGAGACTACAAGGTCAAATCAGAGAAGCATCACAGCTCTACATTACCTTTTGAATAAAATAACAGCTTTAAGCCTGGCATGACATCACCTGCAATAACTGCTGCTGATTTCATCCATCCAGCCTTGTTGCATCCATGCTGCGTCATGGTCACCCACCACTCACAGTATGTGGCCCAGTTTCATGTTTCACTGGTGACCAAAATACTTCTCTGAGCTGAGAGAAAGAAGGCAGCGAAGGAGCAGGAGGAGCAACGCACTCTTTTTAACATGACTTTTTAATGAGAGAACTGATCAATCATTAATGGAGTGAGTCATCAAGAGACTTTATCATGTGTCAGTTTTTATCCAACACACCAAACCTCACTGCATGTAATGACAACTTTATGGTTTCTTAAATTGCCTAGAGACAATCTCACAGTGAGGAGGAGTAGAGTACCATCTAGCATGTGTCACTCTGCAAGCAGAAAAACAAGACATAAATGACATCATTTCATGAATAAACTGCGAAACATATACATAGAGCATGAATTGCTCAGTATTGTTCAGTTTGTTTTGTTTGTTAATATCACTTTTATTGGACAGATTTCTTAAGGCCTGTGATGTAAACTCATTTCTTGAGAAATATACACTGCACCGTATATCCAGGAGAAACAACACAACCAAAATGAGACAACAAAAAAGATGTGTGAACTTACCATGAAGAGAATTAGAGTAACTAAAGTCAGACAAAATTTAGGATAAATTGCAATATATGTGAAAGAGAGTGGCATGCCACCAAATCAAGCCACAAAAGTACAAGAAAAAAAAAGTGATCACAAAGACACGAAAGAATGGTGACAGGTGCAAACATAGAATTCATAATTAGAGCTGTAAATTGACCAAAATAATCACAATGGCAGTGTTTTTTGTTGCTTTGTGCAGTCAGTTGAAAAGCAGTTAGAATAGCAGCAAAGTAATCTTGCAATAAAAACACACAGACAATTAATAATATATGTTTTTATTTAAAGCTGCACATACAGACACTTACCTGGCTCACAAACTATACACAGTGTAGACTAGGTGTCTGTTTAATCAAAGTAGCAACTGTGCATTATTCCCTCTCTGGTCTCCACATATTTCAATTATTCATGAGCTTAACATGCATGATTAAAAAACGAAAGGGTTCCACATTTAATCCACATGCACTATTTACTTCTAAGTTCCTTAATCCAGAGTCTCAAAGAAGGAGCATCCATGCTCTTTCATCATTGGACAATTGCTCTCCTGGCTTGAAGAAGTCCAAAGTCCTAAGATTTTACATTAAACAGCTCTGACAAACACTTGATAACGTCTCCCCAAAATTTCTGGATCTTCGGACATTCCCATAAACAGTGAAGAAGGATTCTTTTAATATATAAACATTTACTGCAGACATCTGGACATATGATGATGTTTGACAGGGGTTATATACATTGTCATCAGTCACTTAAATTGGCAGCAGTTTGTTTCTGTGTCTTTAAACAAGCCTGATCCTAATCCATTTCATCTATGTTTTCTTTTTTTCATTTCATCTATTCCTTTCTTTGTGCATCTAATTTATCCACTGCTGAATCTTTCAGATATCAGTAAGTTATAATTTACCGAAAGAAAGGAAACCCTTACATTAGCAAGGCAACATTTCTCTAATTTTGACGACATGTAGTTTGTAATTAAAGTTTATTTATTTATTTGTTTATTTATTTTATTATCTATTTATTTATTTTTACATAATTGATCATTGGTGAGCAACACACCACCTACATACAAATCTTTCCCTTACTGCAATTTTTTTGTTCAATGTTTTAACATCTGATGAATATATCTATGTTTTTCAACACGGAGCTGAAAGAAAGAAAAGGCAGCTGATGGGCTGCCACATAGTACTATCTGAGACTGGGTGTGTGAAGTCTTCTTCTTTCAGAGGATAGTCTTGCTTGCCTGTTATTCCATATTAATAAACTAAACAGTTTGTTAAATTTATCACAAAACAAAACTGCCAATGGCAGTGGAAGTGTTTCAAAATACTATAAGATTTTAAGTAAAATAGGTCAAACTTTTACATTTATCCGGTCCATCATAGATATAGGCAGACTAGACCATTGGCGTCATGATTTGCTAGTTATTTTACTAAGTTCTGGAGTGATTTTAACCCCTAAATATTAACAACCTTCTGTAGCTGTTGTCTACAGTGGGATTTTTCCTTTTTCTTCCTCATTCAGAACCATTAATACTTTAATGGCCCTCCCATAGGGAAGACTCGGATACATCGTAACTCTCTTCCAGGAATTTTATTGAACACAATAACAGCATGCTATCCCAGCTACAACTCACTCTGTTAACAGTTCCTGTATCGCTCTTTCTCGCACATGCCACTGCAAGCACCACACACATACACACACGCGCGCGCGTTTGCACATCCACATAACAGCCAAACCTCAATGCCAACACAAGCATGAACAAATATCAGAACATTGGAACTATTACAATACTGATATAGAGTTTTTCATTTTATATACAAAGAACTCTCCAATTCCTTCTATTAACTTAATTAAATTGGAAATTGTATTTTTTAAATTCTGCAATGGACTGGTGACCTGTCTGGGGTGTTCCCTGCCTCTCACCTGCTAATTGCTAGGATAGGCTCCAGCTTCCCTGCAACCCTAAATTGGACTAAGCGATATAGAAAATGGACAAATGGATCTTTTAAATTTGTCAGGAAAAATATGATGTCATCTGCAAATAAAAAAATAGAGATGATCTCTTCTTCCAGTTCTGATACCTTATTCCTATATTTGCTCTCACAGCAATGGCCAGAGGTTCTGTCGCTAATGTAAAAAGTGGTGGTGAAAAAGGACAGCCCTGTCTGGCTGATCGTTCTAAGTTAAAAGGCTTTGACATCTTGTTCATTCTGTTTGAAATTTTAAAAACACTAGTTTTACTAATAGTCAACATTTCACCATTTCTAAAATCATTAGCTCACTTTGAATATTATAGATAAGTGATTCTCAACCCTGGTCCTCAAGGCCCACTATCCTGCAGGTATTAGATGTCTCCCTGCTGCAACACACCTGATTCAAATTAAATGGTTCTCTGACAAGCTCTGCACAAGTCTGCTACTGACCATGAATTTAAATCAGGTGTGTCGTGGCAGGGAGACATCTAAGACCTGCAGGATAGTGTGCCTTGAGGACCAGGGTTGGGAATCACTGTTATAGATCATCCATTTTATGGAGTTCCATACTTAACAATAAGTACTGTATATGCATTTTATATGTATCCCTAAATTGACTTTGTCCATTCTTTAGAAAAATTTCTTTATTTTTTAATGTTGAATGAATTTTTATCTTGTACTACTGTATATAATTTGTATATGTCTTTAACAGTTCTGATGACCTTTTGACTGAAATGCTTCATTTTAGCTCCTGTCTCTTTAAGGACCCCCCCCACACACACACGCACAAAAAAGACCCACTCTGCTCTGATTGGTCAGCTGAGAGTTCAAAAGCTGTGGAGAATATGGGCCTTTTCTTCCTCTACAGAAACAGAGAAACATGTTCGCTCTTCCTGGGCTGTGAGAAAAGAATTACAAAAGTTTTTTCTTAGTTTTGGTTTGGGAATTCTCACATATTGTTCTTGACACATCATCAGGGGAAAACCTTCTGCAGAATTTTCAACAATGCTGAATGGAAGGTTTTGAGAAAAAGCGGGCCAAGGAAGTGATTAAAGTACAAAAAAATACATTTATGACATATAAAAACAAGGACACTGCCTTTGCACAAACTTCCACCTGGACAATGTTTCTTGTGAATTTTAAAAATAACCAGGCCAAAACAACCTTTCTTCTTGTTCTTGCGACCTGGACTTGTGGAGTAATAGCAGGTAATATGCTAATATAGAAAAGTAAAAGTAAAGAAATGTAAAGAAATAACATGCTGAACTACAAATTAGGCTTTTAGGTCAGTTAAGAAGCAGTTATTATGCATTTTTTAAAAACTCAGATTGTGGACTATTTATAATTTATAATGCACTGAATAAAGGGAAAACACAACCAAAGAAAGCCACGGCATAATCTGTATCACAATATGGTGTGAGTGTGTGTGTGTGTGTGTCAAGAAGAAATAAAATTACCAGGAAGATCACAGAATAAACACATAAAGTGAAGAAATCTGAAGTAAGGGTTTTAATATCAACAGGACCTTTGCATGTAAATAGCAACATTTTACAAGCCTTCATACAGTGAGAATGAAAAGCTTCTTCAAAAAGTTTTTTGTAATTTGTTTTTCATATTTCCCTTGTAAGAAAGAGTTCAAGTATAAAAATTCCCAACAGTGTAAAACAGCCCATCTGATGTATGTGAAGCAAAAGAAGCACAGCTACTGAAACCTTGACGACAACCATACATTCTAGTAGAGAAAAGCAGCATTTTGCTTATTTTTTGTCAAAGTTATTATTATTTCCTCTTGTCTAAACACAGAAGTACAATCTGCATGCAAACAGGCTTGCACTTAAATAAAGTTCTTCCATACAAAAGGCATTAAGCTAATATTTAATGTCATGTACTAAAGAATCAAAAGATTAAATAAAAAGTACAGTGCACATAACAGTATTTCAAATAACTCCTACATTAACATTTTTGGTTGAGTATGTTAATAATACTTATAATGAAACTAATCAATAACTTATATAGGCCTTGAGATGAGTACATAATAATATTATTAATACAGTACCGCCACTAAGTCTCTACTCTCAGAGTGTCAACATAGTCACCCCTCAAAAATAAATATCTTAAATAGTAGATTTCTCTATTTTTATTTCTTTTTTTTTCTTTTTCATAAATAGCTGTAAAAATGTAAGGCACACAGAACAAAATAACATCAAAGAGGAAACCCCCCATCCTCCCCACCCCACCTGTTGTTCTTGACAGACGTGAGGCAAGCCAGTTGCTGGGGAGGCTTTGGTGAAAGTGTTTGTGAGTATTTACCTGACATCAGACTGCAGCAGCACAGAGGTGGAAATGCTGACAACAGCGCTGAATGACTGGCGGGGGAGTGGGGGCACCCGCAGTTGGGCTCTATTGGGCTGAGGGGGTGTAAAGTTGGTTCCCAAAGAGCTTGGCCAGGGATTAAAATGTGACAGCTCAACAAACGAGCACAAGTGATGCGTTCTTTCCAGAGTGATCCGTCTGTGCGGCGCTGGAGCGGCTCTGTCCCCCCTCCCACCCCCCAGCAACTGCTCTCTAGCTCTCTTTTTCTTTCTCACCATCACAGAGATACATGACTGTGCTGCCTTTGTCTTTGACTGCTCTGTGTGCAGGTTTGTATGTATACATGTGAGTGAAATGTGGAAAAGCAACAGATTTAGTGTTTCTCATTGTCTGAAGCCAACCTCTATTCTTTTGTCAGTGCTTTTTGTTTTGTTTGTCAAGCCCTCCTACCCACCCCCTTCCCCCTTCAGTCCAAGAGGCAAGTCAGAGTTGATGACATTTTCAGTTGTTGTTGTTTTTTTTTTTGTTTTTGTTTTTTTGTATTTTTTGTCTTGTGGTGATTTGTTTACTTTGCATAAGTCAAAAGGTTGAGACTCAGTAAAATAATAGAAAAAAGGGACATTCAGCATCAGGAAGAGAAAGGTAGTTCTTCAACTGTGTGTGACGCAACGAGATACAACTCTTCGACTTCCTGACAGCGGTCACATAACAATAGCTAACACATTGGAAACGGTTCCATTTCCCTGATTATCAGAAAATATTAACTCAAAAAAAAAAAGAAAGAAAAAAAAAAAAGAAAGAAAGAAATGCACTTTGAAAGACAATGAAGTACAAGCAGAGCCCTCAATGTGTAATAATAACAATAATAAATATAAATGTTATGAGGGCATTAAATAACACTTGTGGAACAAAACAAGTGAAAAAAGGCATTTTTTTCTAAACTAACGTTAAAGACAGCAATAGGACTTAAAGGCTTAGTTTAACACCTACAGTATACCAACCACTGGGATTAGTTCCTGTATTTTCCTCTAGAAAAAAAGTACTCTACTACAATGATAATAGTAATGATAATAATAATCATAATAATAACAACAGAAATAATAGTAAATAATTTTCATTATTTGTTCTATAACTTTTTTTCATTTTCTGCTCATTTTTGGTTGAAGCACAGCAAGTTGGAAAATTACTGTATAAAGTTCCCACCTCACCATTGTCATCACTACCATCACCATCATCATCTTCTTTTTAAAGCAACTCTGCCTCAGATTTGTTGACATGCCCACCCTTAAAGCCACTCCCTCTTTCTTTTCCTTGTCTCCTTACAATTACTCTGCTGTGGTCGTGGTTGGGCCTCCTCTCTCTTCTTGCCCAACACTTGTAGTAGCTGCTATTGCATGCGGTCAGCTTGCAACTGCTGAGCCTGGTACTGGCCGAAGGCAGCGGCAGCAGCGGCGGCTGATCCAGGTGCTGCAGCAGCTAAAGGCTGTGGGACAGCGTAGCCATAGCCAGTGGTAGCCACGTAGCCTGTGGTAGCAGGGGAGGCTGCGTAAGGATACTGCTCATAGGCTGCAGCGGCGGCTGCACTGGCTGCAGCCGAATACTGCGCATACGCAGCGCCAGTGTAGTCGATGTAAGGGGAGGAAGCAGTGGCAGGTGCAGCAGCCGCTGGCTGCACGTGAGGGATGACCACGCTAGGCTGAACAAAGGCTTGAGGGTACACATAGTGGGCCGGGATGCTGCAGGGCAAGCACACACAGGTGATAGGTAGTTAAATTTATGTAACAAACATAGAATATTAGAACAAGAGCCACCCCTCCCCAATCAAAAAAACAAAAACACACCCTAAAACCCAACCTTAACACACTGTCGCCAAGCTCCCTCCCACCACCCAGTCCAATTCACCAGTAAAGAACACCAAAGAAATGCCTGCTAGTAAAAAACAGTATAGGGTTGCCAAAATAGACTTTAACTCTGTGAAAAGAACATTGTAAGGTTAAGTAAAACTTTGAACAATCAGAGGTTTGATCTCTGGGCTTCTTAAATCTACTGAAAAACAACAGGTATATATACTTTTGGCAGAAATGATGATGTAGCCTTCTTGATGACCTACAATATTGTAAACTATATTCACTTCTTCTTAAAGTACATTTTGAATTGTAGAAACAGACCTATAGTGAGGCAAAGGGAGGTGAGATTAAAAAAAAAAGGCAGTAGTTGGTGATCTGTAACCTGCATCTATTAGTCGCTGCATGCTGGAAGGCCAGTGGGAATGGTGGCTGGCTTACAGTGCCAGGCTGTGGGTGGGGGTGCGAACAGAGGAGATGAGCCTCGGGACGCATTGTGAAAATGTCACTGCCACTTTGACAGCTGGACAGTTTTAAAAAGGGACACTGCTGGCCATTTCCCCCTCTGTCAGGACAAAGAGCCGGGAAGGCAGCGGGGGCAGCTGGGACTAGGCTCTGCACTGACAGGGATGTTTCGATTAAATAAACAGTTCTGAACAATGAGCGCATTCTGCCCTCCATGACATAGCCTTATCCCACCCCACAAACTCCATTTGAGCTGGAAACGTTGGATAGAAAACATGAGCGGATGGTTGGAAAGTTGTAGAGCCTTTGAAGGGCATGCAATCAACTTTTAACTAGAGGCATAGATCTAAGTTTTTGATGACTTCTTCCACTAAGTAAAAAGCAGAAGAAGAAGAAGTATCAGTTTAACAAAATAACAACAGACAAGTGTTTAAAAAAAAAAAGGCCTCACAAATCTGTTAAAAGAAAATCAGGGAAACCTATTAAAACCTGGTTACTTTAGAGTTTGGATGTAAAGAGAATAGTATAGTTACACAAAAAACACACTAAAGAGTAAAAGGAAGGATCTATCGTGGCAACCCTATTGTGAGCACTTCACTATCCAATCCAACTCGCATCTCAACACAAAACAATGGACTGGGAGAAAAACAGCAAAGAAGAAAAAACAGCAAGGCACCAGGTAAAGAAGAAAAAAGTACAATTAATATAATAAAATAAAATAGTTCATCTCAACTACATTGATTACAACATCACAGCACATTCAAAGACAAAAACATGAACAGGGGAGGCGATAACAATGAAAGAAGGCATGTCAAAGAACAGTGTCACTGTTACTGAGGGCAAAGCGAGATGTTACTATAATCAACACATAAATCAGGTATATGCACACACACACACTGTTTTTGAAGGCCAGTAGCTAAATTCCCACACTGAACGATTTAGATGTTTACTTTAGTGAAGCTAATTGTAAAACATTATGAAACAACATTTTCTGTTATCATGTGATGGCGAAACTCTTCTTTGAAACCCGCACTAATGAAACTCAGCAGGTCCAGGCAGGTTTTCAAGGTGACTGCAGAGAACACCATCCCTAAAGCTGGCCTAGTTATTAATAAAGTCTCATACTCTGAAGCCCAGAGACTGTTTTGATACAAAAGAAAATGAATTTCTGTTTTCTCTAATATTGCAGACATAGCCATTGTTAACAAATGTTTGTGTACTGGATTATTACACATTTTCACTTAACTTTTATTTAAAAACCAACTGTGCAATGCCTTGCCTTAAATATAATTGCTGTGAATATTTAAAAATATACAGTAATACAAATAAGAGGGAAGAAGAACAACATCCAGTCCCCAGCCTCCCCAAAAGCCAAATATCTTTTTATTTGAAAATCAGTCATTTCCATATCTTAACTTCTAAGTGGTCCTGTTCAGAAACACTACCTCAGTATTGTTGTCAGGGAAGCTTATGGTACTAACAAAACCATTTTAATGGGATGATTAAAGAATATCTCTGTGAATTGTGACATCAACATAGTGCCATAACCCTTTATAGCACCAACTGAGGCTTGCTGGACTTGCTACAGTCTCCATCGTAAACAGTAGATGTCACTTTCGATAAAATAACACCAATATAGGGCTGGAAAACTAAATGGAAAAAGTCATACAATAAGTATATAATCTAACTATACAGTTAAGACTTTTTCTTTGTTTTGCTATTATGTCATTTTTTACGTTTTAAATTTTTTAACACAAATATAATTTGGCCACCACACCAAAGTCAACTGCACCACTATGCCATCCATCACTTCTCATTTATTTACAGTTTGTTTTTGTTTGTTTTGGTACCTTAAAAAAATATTTTTTGCTTGACAGGTTCTAAATGTAATCTACAGATGCACTATACATGTACAACGTAGTAGGGCCTCTCTATACAAATTTTAAAAACTTGAAGACATTTTGTCCTCACAGCTAAACCAGTTTGTAAGAGCTCCCTGTGGATGTTTAATGGCCTTTCAATCAGCCTTGTGGGAACAACACTAACAACTATGGAAGAAAACATTAAACAATCAGATTTCACTTGCACAATTTTCAGAATCAGTTGCCTCCACGCTGTATGAAGATGATGATAGGAGCTGCAACTTGGACAGATTTAAATGTAAAAAAAAGAGACTTCCAGTGACATGTGCCCTTTTCCACCTATCTTGAAATTAAGCTCTCTGTTCAGTGCTTGTCACTGTCTCCAGTTGTATGGGCAAAGTGCCAGACAAACTTGAAAAAAAAATGCTCACACATGGCATAAATGGAGTTTATGGCCATGTGGAGCAAAGCCATGGCTGACAAGTTCCTTACAGCTCTTCTCAAAACAAAATTACTCCTCTTTTCCATGGAGGTCATGATAAAATAAGAAAATCTTATCAGTCACAGTAACTTTGTGAATAATCTGTGCAGGCATGCTGAAACTTTTAGTGAGTCCAACTGTTTCTCTCTGTGTACATCTGTGTTTTTATTAAAAGGTCCTGTTTATGCAACCCTGTAGTCATTATGTTTGAGGCTAAACATAAAAGGTTGTATTTGATTGTGCGTGTGTCAGCGTGCTGTGTGAAGGGCGACACTTTATGTGTGACAACTGCCCTTCTTTCCCAGGCATTTATAGTCAGTGCTGGATGTAACACATTGCCAAGGAACATGTTAGAGTTCTCAGATTACTTTTTTGTAGTAACTAGCAATGTGTTAAATTAATTTAGCTATTTATATTTTAATCAATAAGTCGTCGCGTGGGGTTCAAAAAGTTTGAAAAACACTGTGTTAGTGCACATGTGCAGGTCAGTCAACTGGGAAGATGGCACAGAGTAGAACATTTACCCAGTGGAAGTTCTCACACTATTTGTCATTAGTTGGTGAAAAAGACAAGGGCATGTCTTGAGAAAGTATGTTGTGCCTGAGTGATTAATTTTTTTTTACACTATTTGATCTACTTTATATTTGAAAAAGCGTGTGCAAGCTAAGCTGAGCTCCACAATGCCAGTGATTTTGCCTGAGTTACAACCTTATACCAACTTCACCTTAACCTTTAGCTCTGCAAAAGCAGCCACTTCTTGAAAAATTAATAAACATATTGCTGGTTATGTGGTGGAAGATATGCAACTGCCGCCTTATTTCCATAAGATCATTAATAAAATCCTTATAACTGGTCAAGCATTAGGCCCTGGACACTTGATGTTTTTTGTGAATATGAACATTAATAAAGTGCTATAGAGGGAATATTACATCTGTCATTTCTGCTATATATAATAATAATGACCTCATGAGCAAAAATCATCCAACTTAAAGCCTATCATCCTGATTTAAAGTCCAACAGTATCACAGCACTAACCAAAGCACACGTGTATATGTATGTATGAGCACCTTGACAAAACTGGAGTATTTGATGCCCTAAGGTTGGGAACAAGTAACAAACTAGCTAGTTAGCTTTAGCATAAACAGATAACAATTTGATTGCCAAATGCCAAACCCATTGTTATTTGCTGATACTGTGATTTTTTTTGCACTTGATGACAATACATTTGTGAGCAATGAGTTTCCACATTCCGCATATACTGTATGATGAGTAACTTGTCTGTAAAATGGCATATACAGTCTGTACCTTCCTACTTTAACACCCACATGGCCCCATTTAAATGGCCACTGCACTGCTTTTATATGACAGCGCCAACACCCTCAATGTACCCCCCTCCCAAAACACACACCAATACAGACAAAACTCAGAGCTTCGTGCGACTGCAGCGTCAGCATTCGGGGCTTTTGTGCGACACAATGGACGCGCTTGTTTTCCTTAACTCCGCGAGCCCATGTGACTAAAGCTCGCTGCGAGAGAATAAGAGAGACAGAGACATCCAGATATTTGTTTGTGTCACACTGGAGACTTTGGTGAGCTGAGCTGAATGAGCATGCATGTAGATGCATAAAGGCACACACAAACACAATAGGATCCCAACACCCATATGTACCAGTTAAATCGGATGCACTCGCAATAGCATGTGCAGCTCATATACTAATTGAAAGGCTTATCATTCATTCATTCTCCTTTCAAGTGCTACCAAACCATGAGACTCTGTAAAAGAACCAAGAGAAATGTTTTACAGACAGAAATTAGATGTTTACTGTAAACGTGTTTCTGTGGCATTGGGGATGAAACACTAGCACGATGCGTTGAGCAAACGAGAGCAGTGATGGATTTTGTTATTGGGGAGAGCGTGTGGGACTTTGGAGCAAAGTCAAGGTAGAAATGAAACTCCAAACTGAAAAGTCACCAATCACTCAAACAAAACAGTCAAAAAACAAAACAAAAACAAACACATGAAACAGCAGATCCTGTTAGACAATATCAGAAGTTAAAAGAAATGATAAAATTAACAAAAAACAAATAAACACACAAACAAAAGCATTGCACCTCTTTAGCAAAGTTGACAAGCTTCCAAAAAAAAATTAAAGAACACCCCAACAATTCAATCAATCCATTTTTTTTCTTCTTTTCAACTAAAATAAGAAAACACACGGTTTAGCTAACGACACCACTTCATAACTGCACACAAAGCTATGATCTATTCAAATACAAGTGAAAAGTCAAAATGAAACCCACGTACATGCATCTGTAATCACCATTTTGAGAGCTTGTTTGTGTGCGTATGAGTCTACAGGTAATTCCCTTCTCTGATCTGTGATTACGCTTGAAGAACTATTCCACAAACCAGTTAGCTTAAGCGAGAGCGAGCCTGTCGGACCAGAGAAAGAACATTGAGTCAGGCTGCAAGTTTCCATCTTTAATCCACTTAGCACACACACACACACAGCTATGTATACAGACTCAAACACGCTTTTTAAAAAACAGAAAAAATTAAGGAGGGCAGTTTAACTGGCCTTACGTTAAAAAAAGATTAAAAGATAAAGTTAAAGTCCCTTTGTATCTGCCTCTAATTATCATCTATCACAATTTTTTCTCTTTTGAAATGAAGACCAGAAATGTCACTTCATCTTTAAATGACAACATATTAAACTCCAAAATATTTAAATAACTAAGTCTGTTTTATTTTAACAGTCTTCTAAAACGGACGTAAACTCGCCAGTCCTTACCCATAAGGCCTCTGGATGAATGCAGGATGAATCTGGGGAACACCAAAGGTAAAACCTGCAAAATAAAATCTAAATTCAGAGAAAAATCCCACTAAAGAACCGAATTAAGCCTGAATTAGCATAGAGTATATGTAATCCTCCTTCTAACCTGTTTCTTCATCTGCATATGTAGATTTATCTGAAAAGCAAACAAACTCTCAGATGAAAATGAGGCTGACTTTACCTGGCTGCATCACACGAGGCTTGGCTCCAAGGTAGGCCAGGTTAACATTTGCCTTTCTTCCATCAATGATTGGGTTTGGGTCCTTGCAGGCCCGGTCTGCAGCAGAGCGATCCGCCATTGTCACCTGTAGGGATGAGAAACAGAGCACTGAGGCAGGTGTTTAAGAAAGGCTGAGGTTTAATTCTTCATAAATTATTATAAACTGATTGCATATACATGCTTGTGTGGTTAAACAGAGAAGTCATATTTTGTAAGCAGGTGTGTGTAGAGTCTTTTCTTTTGGTGTGTGGGGTGGAGGTCCTAGCCGTTAACACTGGCAAGCACTCAGGAGAACTCCCACTTTTATTACCCTCACATGGATGTGATGAAACCTGAAAAAAAACCAGGCCGAGATGACTTCTGAAAGCTTCCATTGCAAGATTACTCGACTCAGGGCTTCATGAACTCTTGTTTTTAAAACTCCCCACAAAAACTGTATTTCATATTACAGAGAAGATGGTTTTATTTTAAACAGTGGGTGTGACATTCTGAGTCAAGGTGAAGTCAGGACTTACATCTAATCCTGAAACCAGTACGGTAAATAAAGGAGTATTAAGTATTGATCAATTAATCTCTTTTTACCTTTGTATAAGTGAATAAATAACAAGGCACATGTGGGTGTAATAACGTGTTCAAGGCATATGTGGTTGTCCATAAGCAAAGAAATTGGAGATGAATGTATGGCATATCTGCAGATGTAAGAACAGATGTGTTTCCTGTTTGTTTTTCTTTTTAGTTAACTTAAAATAACAATGAGAAGACAATAAAGAAAAGCTTGATAAATAGTCCATGGATGTGATGGTGAATGTTCGAAAGTGGAACTATATGTTTAAAAAAAATTCCCTGTAAAATCGTATTAAATTATTTAGGATTTAATCAAATAAGGACAAAGTGCTGTCATCTTCAATTTAGATCCATTTGTTTTATGTCAACGAATCAAAGGTGCTACTTAAGTCAGTGTACTCATTCAAGGAAAAAAAAGTATGGGAAATGACTTTAACAAGTTAGAGCGAGTTGTTATTCACTATATTACAAGCAGCAGCCTTGCAGATAAAGAAAACATGACGCTTTTCTGAATCTGCTCTGCAAGATTATGACATGGCCCTGAGGTTTCTGCCAGCCCACCGCAGCTGTCAGAGAGAGGGCAACGCACCGAGAAACGTGTCAGAGCGCATACCAGCGCGCAACAAGTTGTGAGATTGCAACAGACGCCAGTGACAAATATAAGAGGGGCCTTCTTATCAAAACGTAAACACCCCGTGACCGAAGACTGATATTTCAGTTTAACTTAGTAAAAATATTGTAAAAGACATAAACACACGCGCACATTGGCAGATCCAATCAGAGGACAGTAATTTGATTACATGCGCAAAAATGACTCTCCGTAAAGATGATATTACGAGGTGATACTTACAAATCCATAACCTCTGGACTTGCCGGTCTGTCGGTCGGTAATGACCACCGCTTCTTCGATCTCACCAAAAACCTCAAAATATTTCCTGAGACTTGAATCTGTGGTGTGGTAGGGAAGACCCCCGACGAAAATCTTCGTGTAGGTCGTGTCCTTTTGCGTGGTGTGCATCGTTAGTGCAAAATACAATAAATAGAAATAATTACAAATAATATAGTGCAAAGTCTCCTTATCGATAACTCTTTGGGTGAAGATGGAAAGACCAGCTGGAACTTTTTCTGAGGAGAAAGAGGAAAAACTCAACAGTGATGGCGCCTGGAGGTAGATTTTTCTCGCGACCGTTAAAAAGGTAGTGGCATGGAGCGGATTGTCCCAAAGATACCATCAGGTGCTTCCAGCTCTCCTTCCTTACTCTGCTGTCTAACTAAATAGGTTTGGGTCCCATTCCTAAAAGCGGTGCCTCAAACTCCACCCAGTTGTTGGTTCATCTGTGCAGCCCGCCCACCGGCGCGCACAAACAGCTGTGAAGCCTGGCTGCACATTGAGAAGACTGGAGCTTCTTCACCATGAAGATTCAGGGCTGGGGTTAATGGAATCAAGTTCAATCAACCATCTACTTTGTGTGTGTGTGGGGGGGTTTGAAGAGGACGTTACTCTCTGGACTGAATACACATACCTGTTGCTTGTTTGGCCAGAGCAGAAAGACAAGTGCAGAACTGAGACTCCACTGGTACGATTCTAGACAGTACATTAGTGTAGGCCATAAGGTTTTTATGTGTGAAAATATAATATAATGTACCAAGCTTGTCAAATCTGGCTAAAAGTTCCTTTGATTCTCTGGTCAACTCTTATAGCTCAAAAATGAACATATAACAGGGACAGATCAGGAAAAATATAGTTTAACTCAACTGTGAGAGTCTGACTCTGAGTTTAATGATTCAAATAAACTGTCAGGAGTTATAAGTCTTACACATACTGCTGGATTTCTGAATCTCCCTGTGAACAGAGAGGATGAGTAATTTACCTTCAGTAATGTGAGAGGGAACTCCGCTGTTAATCATTTATGACAGCTTGCTTCTGTGAGCACTGCTGGCCTACATATACCTGTCCCTACAAGAAAGGTAGTCAATGACACTTTTGCCGAGGAAACAAGGCTGCCATGTGTTGTATTAAGAAGGAAGTTTTTGTATTTAAAGTAGAGAGACATAAGAAACTATTACAGCAAATTATACCAAATTATCTTATATCTTCTTCCTTTGATTAAATATTCCCAATCACAACCTGAAATCTTAAAGATAAAAATACAACACGTGCCCACAGTCCTTGTCTCCTCCATCATCCATCTGCGTGTAAGCTGTTGCCATACAGGACTTCACGTTACAATGAAATCCAACCTGATGAAGCGGTGTCTGTTCGCTTGCTGTTTTATTAATGCATCCACACACCCTTTAATGTCTGAGCAGAGTTGTTGAAAAAAAGGGGGACCTGTATCAAATTTCTTCAGCTCAACAATGGGGGTCAGGTTGCACACTCTTATTGTCTCTGTTCATATGCAGTACGCTGACTAATCTGAATTCTATTCATGCGTTAACAATATGGAGGCCCTTCTAAAAGTTTAATTTATTCTGTGTGTAAAAAAACACGTGTAAAAAATCCTCCACAGAAACAAAATTAGCTATTGTTTCTGTGGTGGCTTGATGTGCTTGTAGTTAAAAGCAATGCAAAATTAAAACTATCAAAGTAGAAAGTTCATTTAGTTTACTCATGAGATCTGTAAAGTTGTGCACACACAAATTTGAATTTATCTCACTCTACAAACAGAGGAAAGCTAAAAGCTGAACGCTCAGTCTTGGGTCACATCCTCAACCTCATTATGTAAAAATACATAGAAAAACAACTGATGCTTTAGTCGTCTAAGATCTTTTTAAAATACCCAATTATAGGATTTGAATGAAGAGCTTAGCAGGCACTTTTACTGTATCATTATACAAACCAGATTTTTCACTGAAAACAATTACTTTTAATAACTTTTTATTTATAAGAATACACCCTTAAACATGTCTGTTCACATTTTCTTACATTTCCAAAAACAAAAAAACATTTTTTATAGCTTATTACAGATTACATGCACTGACTTATGGGTGATGTGTACAACTGTAACTGTAACAGTGCCATCTTGTGTCCAACACATAAGCTCCCTTCACATGCAGTTAGACACAAAGGTATGTTGTGGTTTACTTTCACAGTTTCCTGTGTAAAAATCTCAATTTAATCAGTTTGGTCTGTTGGCAAGAACATGAAATCATATTTAATCAAGCTGAGGTAAATTACATTCTAGTAAAAGAAAACATTCATTTTTATTGGTCCCGATAGCTGAGCTTCTCCAGCATACAGGCAATGTAACTTTAGTCCACTTTCAACTATGAGGCCTTTAGATTTTCTTAAACAATATATATATTTCTGACACACTGTCTTCACGGGATTAAACAGGCTACTTAACTGTGCAAAAGCAAATACTTTGGCTACCTTTCTCTTTGTTCAACCCCTCGTAGTGCTCATTATTGGCTCATTCATGAAACAAACTAAAATATTTCCTCTTTGTCGTCTGGATGCTGAAAGCTGAAATCACTCTCCAGCTCTCCAGAGACAGTGAAGAGCTCATCTGCCTTGAGCTCTTCCACCTGGGTCACCTCTCCTTCTCCCTCATTTTCACCATCCTTTGCAACTTCCCTTCTTTGATCTCTGTTCTCTCTGTCCTCCTCTCCTCTTCCTGTCTTGCTCATTCTCCTCACCTCCTCTTGGAATGCCTTGCTGTTACCTTCGGCCTCTCTAACCCACTCTCCTCCCTCGGGTGGCTCGCGGGGGATCTGGTGTCGGAGCTTCGAAGCTGGAGTTTGGTCAGGGGTGAGAGGCAATTGTAGTAACTCCACAGGGGTGAGAGAGGAGTCATCCTTCTCAATCCTGGAGACGGAAGCAGGGCCACGAACACGTGCCGACTTTGTCTTTAAACGTGTTTTAAGCTGAACTTCCTTGAACTGAAAAGGAGTAAAGTGAGAAGTGTAAATGATGACAAAGATCAGGTGCTGGGATGGATAGACAAAAACACAAACTGTACCTTGCGTCTCTCTTCAACTAATCTCATTTTCTTATCAATCTCTTCTTTGCGGTGGAGACTTTGAGCCCTTTTGGCCTTCAGAGACTCCAGTCTGGCAGGAGGCCTTCGCATCATGCCTTCCTTTTCACCCAGCTAGTAAATACGCATGAAAACATACACTATTAAATTAGTTAAACTTTGTTATTCTAATGTATATATGTTTGTTGTTGAACTGCTGGTGGAGCAACTTGTCATTTACAAATATTGTCTTATTTCACTATATAACTTATACAACGTATTCTTCAGAGCTTAGTAATAGGAAAAGTTTGATGGTAATCTTTTTTCATGCTTTAATATAGACTATACATTGCCTTTTTTTATTTCTTGTGAACACACCATAAGGAGCAGGTCAGGTTTGGCTGAACTCTCAATAAAACCTCTGTCATTGACTGATGGTAGATTTTTACATGGTACAATACAGATGGATGGCAAAGAAAAGGAAAAACCTGAATACTTGACCAACAGTGAAAAGAACCAGTGGTTCTGTAGTGCTGCTGGGGTATTTTGAAGATATGGTGCCTCAATCTTAAAAATATCAATTGATTTGTACTTGATCTTCAGTTTGATCTGCAACTATTTTCTGAAACTGTATTAAGTGTATTGATGTCCAGGTTGTAAAAAGTCCTAGGTACAGAAAGCCTTGTTTAAGCAGGTTCTACAAATCCCATTTGTAATTTACACTTCTTGTTTTTCAGTCTCAAACTAAACTTAACGGATAATACCAATTATTTTCCCTCATCTAATGACAGCACAAAAGAAGATTAGTGGAGAAAAGCGGGGGACCTGAAGATAAAAGTAGATCACAGTGATGACAGAGGGGATCAAAGGCAGGAATGAACCTGAAGCGCCATCACCTGAAACTCCACCTGCAATGGATAACTGGCTGATTTCACATAGATTAGACACCCACCATGATGCTATAGGCAGCCCCGCTGCCCCTCTCGCTCATCTGTCCTTCTGGGATGATTCCGTGGCTGAGCAACTCCTCCAGAATATCGCTGGACTTTGGCCGTTCCTTTACTGGGCTTTCCTGCTGCAGCAAACCTGGAGCATCAGGTGAAATCAAATCACTGTAAGATAGATTTCTCTGCAGTGTGATGAGGTCTGATTCACTCATCCAACTTTTAAGGCTCATACTCACCGTCCTGAGTAACTCTCTCCACCTCACTTTCTCTGATGCTCTCAGATGTTAGAGGAGGGAGTTTAGTAGGAAATGATCCAGTTAGTGGCAGGATTTCTCTGTTCTCCATTACCACACCACTGTCTGTGGTCACCTTTGACACAACTGAGTCTCCACGGCCATCATGTTTGCTTCCTTTCTCATCCTGGTACCACAGCCACAATATAAATGTAGAAAATCATTATGGCGACATTATTGTGGTGACATATTACCATGAACACAGTAGCTTGGGAACAAAAATGAAACCAAATTAATTATACTATCTCAGATTATATCTGTATTACAAAAAGCACTTTTAACTTTAAACAGATGCACTAAAGTGACTGGCAAGAGGCAGCGATAGTGATGTAATTGTGTATTAGTAACATTTTGACACATGATAAATTTATTCTTTACTGTCTACCGTTGGACCAGCAATAAGATTTAATTAAAGTTGTTACTAATAAATACAGAGAATTGTTGTATTTGTGTATTATAATCTATATTATTCCATCTGTTAATATCACAACTGAAAATACTAGTAGGGCCACAAAAGGGGGTTGTGAGTGGTTTAAAACAGTCCTGGTGATGTTATACTCTCGGATGTGATGTGGAAAGTTGTTCCAGACTTTGGTCAGCACATATAAGAAAGATCTTTGTCAGTAACAGTTCCTAAAGAGTGGTAGCGTTAGAAGTCCATTTGTTAGTTATCTGTTTGAACTATGAGATCTGGGGTTAAGGTTTGGCATTAGCTAATGCTGCAGATGGGCATCTACTGAGCAGGTGAAAATACAATTATTCCCAGGACTCTGTACAAAGTTCTGAAAGGTTAGTCCATTGACAGTGAAAGGACAGAAAAGCGGTGAGTCCAATCAGGGAGCCTGTGGTGGATCTTAAATGCTCTGTTATGGAGTCTTGCAACTGGCTTAAGGATTTCATTGGTTGTGAGTGTTCAAACAGGTAAGCAATATGATACAGTTGAGAGAATTATTGCATGCAAATATGTCTTAAAAACTGACTGTTAAGTGTTAACGAATGAACGAATGAATAAATGAATGAATAAACGAACGCTAAGATCTTTCCTCTAACTGGTGACCTGTCCAGGGTTGCACCCTGTATTGGAATAAACAACTAAATATAACGAATGGATGATTTTTTACCTTAAAGAGGGATATGTCAGGGTTTCAATTCAGACTGGCACCTTAACTGAAGGCCTTCCTCATATAATGAATTGTCATTTATTTAGAAATATTCAAATTAATGTAATTGTACTTACTGAAATTAAAAGCACTGCAGTTATATATAACAAAAAATAATGCCAATATTTTTTACTCTCTTTTGACAAATGTCTCCTGATATTTTAAATTTATGAGAACCACCAATCAATGTTCCTCCTTAGTGAGGCTACGCTGTCTGTTTATATTAATTAATTAATTAAATTTATTTTTATTTATATATTTATTTTTAAGTGAGTACTTCACTGGTATGCTCAATGTTTACGGTGCTGTTGTTATGAGTTTATATTATAGGTCTTATAAAGAAACAACAAGGGAAAGTAATTATTTTTCTTAAATCGAGCAAAGTAAGTGTTTGGTTAACAAGTGAACGATTTCTTTACTGTCGTAATATTTTACGGGTCACAGATTTTGGCGTAACACCTAGTCAGACAGCTAGCTGTGATGTTTTTGATTTACTTTACCATTTGGCCAACAACTTTCAGTATAACTGTAAAGTGATGGGTAGCTATACTCTTTACCAGACTGACTCCACTATGAAATATAAATATTTTGACCTCTTTTCTACAGTTTCATCATACTAAAAGTGGCTGCAGAGAGATATCGAGCCTACCTCGTCTTCATTAGTCTTCGTCAGCGGGTGGACCGCCGTGTATGTGGAGCTTCCGCATCCCATCTTCACCCCAAGGCAGATAAGTGAAGTGAAAATCATAAAAGTACGTTTAATTACACACCAGAATGATGTTTTTACCCCTGTCTGTGCAATAACTCATATTGTCTTGCATTCCTTTACTCGGACACCGTTGGTCTTCAAAGTCCCGGCGCGTTGCTAGGGCCCGTTGCTACAATAAATCTGACCTGGTTAAAGAGGTGACATCCAGGAACAAGCAGAAACAAAACACCGGGTCACACCTCTCATAACGTAATGTTCATCTTTGATACTGCAGGTTAAACCACATTAAAATCCCCAGCCACCAAGCTATCAATCTGGTAACATTTAACACCAACAAAATCTACTCATGTTATTAGTTTACAGTTTTAACAGTTGATTTTTAACTGGACCATTTACCACCATATATGTAATATTAGCTTATTATTTCAATTTTTAAGGAAAATAATTAGCTATTTTTTATATACTACAACCTTACAACAAATTCTTGCAATATTACATTTGCAACCTCAATTCCAAACTAGTTGGGATGTATGTGAAATGTAAATAAAAACAGAATGCAATGATTAGCAAATCTCATGAACCCATATTTTATTACCAATCAAACATTAACAACATATCAGATCATTTTTATCATTTCAGGGAAAATGTGAATTAGCTCATTTTGAATTTGATGATGGCAATGCATCTAAAAAAAAATTGGAACAGGGTGATGTTCACCATTGTGTAGCATCCCCTCTTCTTTAAACAAGTGTCCATAAATGTCTGGGAAGTAATGCAAATACTTGCTGGAGTTTCACGAGAAGAATGTTGTTCTATTCTTGTCTGATGTGGGATTTTAACTGGGTCATCACTTATCTTTTGCACAAAGAACGGTCTGGACTGCAGGTCATCTGGCCATTTCAGAACTTGGACTCTTTTGGCATTATGTGGTTTGGCATGGTATTTACTGAAATATGCAAGGCCTTACCTGAAAGAGACTTTGTCTGGATATGTTGCTCTAAAAACTCTGTGTACTTTTCAGGATTGATGGTGCCTTCAGAGACTTGGACTTAGAAAAACGTTATTGTCCATTGCAGAGCCGTGAAAAATGGTCTTAGAGGGAATGGCTCAAAGAAGATAGATTGCCAATGCCACGAGTACTAATGCAACCTTATGGCATCAAAAATTAAGGCTGTACAGCTGTCCATTGACTGTAGAACATGCATGGTTTGCAAAAATAATTAAATATTTTTATCAATCTCACCATAGAGCAGTTTTCACTTTGTTTTCACTTAGTTTTGGTTTAGAGAAGACAGCAATGTTTTGGGATTGTGTTCACTTATGGCTTTTTCTTTGCATGATAAAGTTTTAATCTGCACTTGTGGATTGCATGGCAAACTGTATTTACAGACAGTTTTTTGGAAGAGCCCATACAGTGATTTCAGTAGACAATTATGTCTGTTTTTAATGCAGTGCTGCCTGAAGGCCTGAAGATCACAATCATGGAGTTTAGCCCTTTAGCTTTGTTCCATGCGCACAAAGATTTTTCCTGTTTCTTTGAATCTTTTGATGATATTATACACTATAGGTGGTGGACTCTTCAGTCGTTGCGATTTTAAATTGCAGGATTTTTTTTTTCCTAAAGTGTTGGGGAAATATGAGTTTAAGAGATTCTCAAATCATTGCATTCTTTTTTTTATTTACATTCTATACAGCATCTATACTTTTTGAAACTGGAGTTTTAAGTAAAATGTGAAGAGTTTTTCCACCACACAATTTTAGTTAGTTAATATTCAATCACCTATTTGAAAAAAAAAAAAATAATAATATTACACTGCTAGGCCCATGAAAGGAGTTTTTCTTTCTTTTTTCAAAAGTAGTTCATGTTCATGTTCTTGTTTTTAAATGAATTAGTGTGAGAATATGATATAAACTGTTTGCTAAATCTACAAATAACCTTTAATTTGCAGGTTGTGCAACAAAGCAAAACATTGCACAAAACTAAAACAACCTCAGGTGAATGTGTAAACTTATTTTTTCACCATATGTACATTTTTAATTGTTAAATATAAAATTCTTTTATTAAACCCCCCAGTTCCGTGAGTTTTACCAAACACTAACCAGCCTGCAGCCAAATTCCATCCATCGATTGATTACTGTTTGATTACATTTTTCTTACTTATATTAACTGTTTAAAAACTAAAGTCTGCAGATAAGACTGCAAAATAATCTAAATAAATGTGTAAATAGAAATATAATCATTTGTTTGGAATTACAAATCTTAGTGCAGGCTTTATGTGTGAGCAAAACATTTATTTAAACCATTAAACCCATCTGAAAATACATGTTAAATGTAATGAAACCAACATAAATATGCTCATATGCATTTTATTGAAAGTAACACCACATAGAGAAGGACGCACATGGCAGCAGAATGCTAATGCACTCCACTGTCAATCGCTGCTTGTAGCCTCAACTTGGGCTTAAGGACTACGCATTATCAAGGGCAGGCAGAAAGCTCTGGTGCATGTTATGTTATCTCTGCTGCACCTGCAGGGTACGAGAATTT
>JBAMHW010000019.1:14907491-14913073 GCA_037177495.1 Rhadinocentrus ornatus
ACACGCCCGATGCAGTAGGGTTTGTGACTCCAAATGCACTTGCTCCACCAAATTGAAAACCTCCACCTGATAAGAATGTGTTACATTTAAACATCTAACCTAAAAGAGTTGAGAAGCACGATGAAGTTAATGTAATACGCGATTACTCACTCGGAGCAGAATTAGCAGCCGCACCAAACACAGGGGTGGAGTTGGCCTGTTGTCCAAAGACAGGGGCAGTGTTGGGTTTAGCCCCAAAGGCTGGAGTCTGGGAAGGTGTGGCTGTGAAAGGTGATCCAAAGGAAGATCCAAATGCGGGAGTCTGGTTAGCCCCAAAACCACCAGTGGGGGCTGAGCTAAATGCAAATGGTGAAGGAGCTGCAGACGGAGCTATAAGAAAGCAAGGATTAAACATTTTTACAAACCTAAAAAATATATATTTAATGTAAAAAAAAGAAGAAGAATGAAGTTGTACAAGCACAAATATCCACGTTTTATTTGTTAAATCTAAAACTCAGAGGGAATAAGAACAAGAATGAACTGCCAAAGCAAATGCAGACCTGATGATGAAGCAGCAGATGGTGCTGCAGCTCCAAACCCAAAGGAGGGAGCAGTGGCAGCAGCAGCACTGGCAGGAGCACCAAAAATGAAGGGCTGAGTTTGGGCTGGGGCAGCATTCAGAGGGGCACTTGATGGGGCAGAGGGTTGGCTGTCCTGAGTCTGGCCAAATACGAAGGTTTTGGCTGGAGAGTCACTGGTAGTTGTTGAAGGCTGACCAAATATGAACGTACTGGGGGCTGCAGAAGCTGGAGCTGGTATTGAGCTGCTGCTGCTGTCAGCAACACCAAACAGACTGGGAGTCGGGGTGGAGGACGATGTGGTTGTTGAGTTGGTGGGATTATTAGCCATGAAAGAAAATGCTGGTTTTGGAGCAGTAGAAGAATCTGTTCAGAAAGAGACCGTTTTGCTTTTAGTAACTGTTGCTGTTTTGCCATACTGAATTTTTTCTTCAACAAATCACAACAAAATGATGCAGCCAAGTTATTGAAATCAGTAAAGAAAACATTTTTTATGTACCTGCAGCATTTTGTCCAAAGGTGAATGTGGGCTTTGGGCCCTCTGAAGTACTTGTTTCACTCTTTTCTGCTGGTTTGCCAAAAGTGAAAGCCGGAGGAGGTTGTTCTGCAGGGGCACTGGGCTTACCAAAGGAAAAGCCTCCAGAAGCAGCTGGTGCAGGTGCAGTGTCTGCATCCTTACTAGCAGCACTGAAGACGAAGGTCGACGGAACAGGTGAAGCAGCTCTTTCCTTCTTTGATTCTGGCTTCCCAAAGGTAAATGTTGGAGCAGCTGGTTCTTTACCAGCCTGTAAAGACCCAAATGTAGAGCTAACTTTTGGTGTGTTGGTAGGTAATTTTGGTTCACCAAGCCTATCAAATACAGAGCCTCTGGTTGTAGTTGTGGTGGTGATTGTGTTGACATTTGTTGATGTGGTGTCATTTGATGATTCTGCATCATTACTCTTTTCTTGTGATGAAGAAGGAGTGGGAGTAACAGAGGCGGTGGTGGTGGACGTGGTTGTGGTGGCTTCTGATGTTTTTTCTTCAGGTTTTGACAGACCAAAGGTGAAGCCAACATTAGAGTTACTCTCCGAGCTAGACGATCCAGTTCCTAACGTTATTCCACCGCTGACTCCAAACTTAAAACCAGAACCTGCAGCAGGCTGGTCTGACTTTTTGTCATCGCTTGAGTCGGCTCCAAATTTAAAGCCCTCAGAGGAGCTGCCAAATTTGAACCCTGATGAGGCAGTAGTGTCTTTTGAGGATTCTGATGAGGAGTTTCCAAATGGGACCCCAAATTTGAATCCCCCTGATAGAGAAGAAGTGGACGACTCTGAAGATGAGGTTCCAAACCTAAATCCCCCGGATCCAGATGTACTATCTGTTGTACCAAACTTAAAACCTCCAAAAGAAGAGGTAGAAGAGCCAATACCAGATGATCCTGAAGTCCCAGCTGCCGATGATCCAAAAGTAGAACCAAAGGCTGAAGAAAGACAAGGGATAACAAAAATGTGTAGATTAAGTTAAATAAAACACTCAGGTATAATGACATAAACAGCAACATAACATCTAGGTGGCATCAGTCCAGTAATACATGCAAACAATGACAAATTCTAACTTTTTATATGTTGCTGCAAAATTCTTAATGCCGACTAATTTTTGTTACCCTTGGGCTCTATGCTAGCTCCAGGTTTGGCTGCCTGACAGGCAACACACTGCATATCAGCAGCCTTATTCTGCACAAGACAGACATCACAGTCCCAGGATCCCTCTGGCTTCTTGAACCTGTCTGCCAATCCAAATACTGGGGCACTGCTGGCTGATGAGGAAGCTTCTGCTGGAGCTCCTGTAGGATAGAGGAAATAATGATGCTTACTGAAACCGTCTTTCATTTTAAGATAAGCTACACAGCCAGAAGCCAAGATTCAGCAGTTTGAAGATAGATAGCAATGATGCCATGGTTTAGCTCTCATTACCTGGTTTAGCACCTGTGCAGGCTACACACTTTGTATCCTCTGCCTTGTTCAGTACCAAACATGTTTCACATTCCCATGCACCTTCAGGTTTTTTAAATTTATTTCCAAATCCACTGAAGCCTGTGGAAACAGAGGCTGTTGGTGCAGATACAGTCTTAACAGCTGAGAAGGCAGAGGGAAAAGTCAGTGAGGGTTTGAGCCCTGTCCCAGGTTTGGCCGTCTCACAGGCCACACACTTTACTGCATCGGGTTTGTTCCGAACAAGACAAGTATCACATTCCCAAGTTCCTTCAGGTTTGGAAAATATTATGCCAAAACTAGTTGTGGTTGTAGTAGTGGAGGTGGCGTCCGTGCTGTTGCTCTCCAACCCAGCTGAGTTGGTGGGTAATTGTTTACTGTCCGGTGATTTGGATGAGGAGTTGGGCTTTGGGGCCATACAACAAACACACTTTATGTCAGATTGCTTGTTCTGAACCAAGCATACATCACAGCTCCAGTCTGTTGAGGATTTGAACAAACCACCAAATCCTGTTGACGAGGAGACAGCTGAGGAGGAGGAGGCTGAGACGGTGGATGTCTGCTGGAGGGTAGTGCTGGGACCTGCAGAAGTCTGAGCAACAGGAGAGGCAAAGCCTGGAGAGAGCAAAGAAAAGAATGAAAGGAATAATTATCCAGGTTAATAATAATAATAATAATAATAATAACAACAATAATAACAATAATAATAATAATAGAGCAAAATACAAAACAACTGCACTGATTTTGATTCTTTCACCTGGTGATTTGAGAAGATCCAGCACACTACCCTGTTTCAGAGTCTTGGCTGGTTTGAAAGGCCCTTCAAATTCTTCTGTGCTCTTGCTTGTTACTGACTTTACTGTAAACAACAAAAATAGATAAAAAATTATTTAAAACATTCAAAGTCAAGACAAGTCATTAATAAAAGGTCCGCAGAGTTAAAACTCTCTTACCTGACGCCACTATAGGTGTAGTGAGTTTTCCATTTGACATGGAAGGACCCAACTTTGCTACAGGTGCACTAAAAGTAAATCCAGACTACAAAGAAACAAAAACCACAAAAATTTATTTCACTTCTGTAACTGAAGTCTAAGAAATCTGTTACAAGGGTAATTAAAGAAATAAAAAATGTACTCACAGTAGGTGAATATGAAGGTGGGCTAGCAGCAGTGGCTTTGACAATAGGGGAGGAAAATGTAAAAGGTACACAGGGTGGAGTTGAGGCCTTTGGTGGACCCTGTAGGAAAAAAGTAAAGAAGAAAAAATGTTGGTTATCGTAAGACTAAAGTATCATTCTAGTAGGATTAGGCAATTTATGACGAACCTTATTTGTATCAGATTCCTTAGGAGTAACAGGTGTGATCTGAGGGGTGGAGCTAATGGAGGTGGTGGGAGGGGGCAGGGGTGAGGAGAAACTGAAGGTGGGCAAGGAGGTCGTGCTGATGGGAAGCGAAATTCTTGGGAAGTCTGGTAGCTCAACCACCTAAAGTCAGTAAACAAACATATCATGTTTTTTAATGGTATGATTATATAAATAAATAAAAAATAACCCAAAATAAAAGATCATTTTTGGCTATACAAAGCTCTTACTTCATCCTCTTCGAGACGTTTGGAGGAGGGCCTTGTACTGGTTCTGTCTCTCTTGATTTTGCCCCCTCCAGAGCTTGCAGTGCTGGTTGCTGGGGTGCTGGACAGAGGATAGGCTGGGCGAGAGGTCCTTGTGCTAGAAAACACACATTTAGTCAATTACTAAAAACAAAAATACAAGAGAGCAGTGTGCATCCAAATAATAGAACAATCAAACACAAAAAAAGAAGTTATCATCCTTTTATTACTTTAAATAATTAACTTGGAAACATTTAGTAAAAAAAAATTCATCCAAAAGAGGAATAATGACACCGAGCTACGTATTTAACGACACCAAATATCAATTACTTAAGAGTAGGGATGCACGATATATCGGCATTAATATCGGTATAGGCCGATGTTAGTCATTCTTCAACACATCGGTATCGGTCCGATAAGCAAAACTGGGCAGATATTAACAGCCGATATTTATTTTATATAACAGCGATGCAGCACTGCATTGTGGGATGTAACTGAAGCTAAAAGCAATGTTTTGCAATGTTGCAGCTTTGTGGTAATTTTTCACGATGTCAAAAGAAGATACTCCAAGAGCAGCATGCAGTATTTGCCAAGTTGAAGTGATGAGGAGGATGCCGTGTTAAATCATTCAACACCACAAATTTAATATGTCATCTGAAGATACATATACACCATCCAGAAGCTCAAACAATGCTAACGCCCCTAATGTTTGCATTATTTTTACTTTGTACAGAATCTGATAATCTCAAACCTTTTGATACAAAATATATATATCGACATCGGTAAATATCGGTTATCGGTCATAACGACAATATTAATATAGAATATCGGTATTGGCCAAAATTTTCATATTGGTCCATCCCTACTTAAGAGAAACCTTGGTTTTACCTTTGAGATGGGCCTGGAGTTGCTGCAGGTAATTGAGGTGATTGTCTTTTGAACTATGGGAACGATACAAACAAAAACAAATTAAATGTATTTTTAAAACACAATATGTTTGCATCAATATGAAACAATTATATTGCTACATAACACAATACAACAGCTTGCTACTAACCGCGTTCTCCCTTGGGGTCCTGTCCAGAGGTCGGCTCAATCCTCCAGGTGTTAAAGTTGCCCTGAAGGACACTGCACGGTTTCCTGAAACAGAAGCGGCAGCAGGAACCACGAGTTTCTGCACAGGTGGGAGGGTCGAGTCCATCTGAATTTCAATGAAGATATTGAAACATGGACAAAGGATAGACAAATAAATGGCAGAGACAAAAAAAGTCACAATATGCCCTCCTTCTAACTGATTGCATGCAGCGTTACACATCTCACTTTGCCACACACCTGCAAATAGTATAAACTACGTGTTGTACTACTGCAGTATTCTCCAATTCGGTCCTACGAGGGCCGCAATCCAGCAGGTTTTCCATGTATCCCTGCTTCAACACACCTGCATCAA
>JBAMHW010000019.1:14913239-14934466 GCA_037177495.1 Rhadinocentrus ornatus
CTTCAACACACCTGCATCAAATTAAATGGATCTAACAGCCAATCAAGTTCTGCACAATGACTCATTAATTTGAGTCAAGTGTGTTGAAGCAGGGATACATGGAAAACCTGCTGGATTGCGGTCCTCTTAGGACCGAATTGGAGAACCCTGTACTACTGCATTAAAATATAAATCCAACACTTGCTGTAAAGGGTTAATTTCTCTTGGTCCTTCATACATGATCTATAGATTTGTTTAACAGCTGCCACTCAGACAAAAAGTGTGAATTAATGCTGCTTTCCAACAGTCATTAAACGCACAAAAATAATAATAAAATGTGTCTAATTGACCACTAAATGTTCTGGTTTAATAAGAACATATTCTCAACAGTTCTCTTTATCATACTGTTGACATTTTGACTTCACAAGACCTCAAAAAACATGACAAATTATTGAAATTTAATGTTGTGGTAAGCCCATTACTGTAGTTAGCTTTTATTTCACAAAACCGTTTGAGATGATGGGGTTACCATTGCACAATTTTACTAAAATGCCCAACATTCATGATATAATATCAGTGTAGCACAAACTCTTTACATTTTCTGCAAATCCCACCTGAAAGTTGAGACCCAGTTATGGTTGGGCTACATTTTACTCCATGTCAAGATAAAACTGCTCTCTGCACGACTGTTTCAGTACTTCCATGGTCAGTAAACCATTTAGCTATCCTTCACAAAGCAGCTGTCACAGCTGGGAATGTCTGAGATTTTACTTACTCAACAGCTGGCAGAACTTCACAATGGGCTATAGTTGAACACACTTTCATTAGCCAAATACATTTTGCAACGTATCAGTTTTGCTCACAAGCGCACATGTACCATAATCTTGGCAAAAATACAGTCCTAAACAGCTGGAGAGAAGTCTGTTTAATAGTGTTTAAGGAGTCTAACGGGCAGTGGGGCAGGAAATGACAAGAAGACAAAAACAACAAATGTTGCTGGGTTTGAACAATCGACCCTGTTCACCTCACCAAGCACGACACAGACTCATCAAGTTTAGCTGTTTTTATGAATACAAGCTTTAAAACATATAGGGACATTCTGTGTTGTAATAAAAAATAAACATAAAAGCTAGTTAAACAGTAGTCATCAGTGTGTACATTCATATTTTCATGGAGGAGATGTAAAGTTAAGTCATGACAAGTGTGAACTTTCTACTTACCCTTTTCTTTTTTGACTGGAGGTGTGAAGCATCCAGATTCATGCCATCCGTTGACTGCAAAGAGTTTATGTGAGATTTTTTTTTTTTTTAACTAATACTGCTGTATTGTACAAAGTGATACAAACAGCATGTGATCAATGTGATATACTGAAGACTCACTGGTGACAAGATGGAAGAGGCTGCTGCTGGGATTCTCTTGGCATCCTGTAGATGAAGACAAATGAACATGTAGCTACATATTTGAAAAAGGTTTTGAGAAGTAACACCATAAGACCATTTCACAGGTCAAATAAGATATACAATTTAAACTTGAGTTATGGCTGTTATAGGTCTTTGCGCTCACAGCTAGTGGGCTTGACATGCGCTCCAAAGACTGAAGGATGCGTCTGGCGGTGGCACTGGTCACACCACAGGGCTGAGTACCAGCAGGCTTGGCCTTGATCTGCCTTCTCACTGGAGCCTACGAATCAAATGTGCTAAATTAGCATCTAATCAAAGTAAAAACAGTCAGCTTTAGTCCTAGATTTTTATCAGTGTCAGAAATATTTTCTTTCCCCACTACACATTCAGTAACTGTATCATAAGTAGTAACTTGAGTGTACCAAGTGTGATTTCTTTTTTAAAACTGTATGTTAACATTAATTTGCTTAATTTGTTTAAACAATACATGAACATTCATAGGTCACCTGGTAGGGCGTTCCGGGGCGACCACGAGAGCTCCTGACTGCAGATGCCCCGCCATATGTGGTCTTCCCAGGGTAGAAGGGTGAATCCCCAAGCTGGCTTGAGTTTAGCAGCGTGCTGTTTAATGTTGACTGAAAGAAAGAATTATATGAAATTATACCAGGTCCAAGTTAATCTTTTTCAGGATATTTTGAATGTTTGAATGTTCCTCAGGGATAAATAAAATGTTTTTCATATAAGCAGCAAAACAGCATTCTAAAATTTGAGTAATTCTCTTTTTAATTCAAGAAATAAGAATATCAAAATAGCAAAAGTTAACCAGATTCTGTGTTTGGTTTGTGTTATCTAACCTTTATTGAACCAGGAAAAAATACCATTAGTATTAAAAAAAAGTCTTTTTTAGGGGAGTCTTAGTCCAATATGGACAGCAGCAAATAAGCAATCTTTTCATCCGGATTTTCTATTTATAATAATAATAAAAAAAAAGCTCAAAGACATACTTTAACCAAATAGGCAGAGTGAATTATTGTTCTTAGAAGTAAACATTATATCTGATGTCCAGGTGTTTTGAACAATATCTAAAATAGTTCCAGGATGGCTTTTTATTTTTAAGTAAATCACTTCCAGTAACTTAACCTTAAGAGAAAATCCAAAGTGCCAAGCTTTGCCACATAGAACTTCTTTTAGCAACTTTATCAGTGTAACATGTTGACAGAACTCAGCCTCTCGGTGGACAGGAAAATACTCACGTTAGAGGAAGTTCCAAAGACAGACAGGTTAAATGAAGGCTTTTTCAGACTAGATTGAGAAGGCTGAGGTCCAGAGTTTGTTCTGTCCATCTCTGGGGACCATAGCTGTGGGAGCGATGCAGTTTTGGAAGTGGGGACGTCTTGTAGGGACAAAAGAGAATATATTGAAACCATCTAAGACTCTTAAGAAAGGAACCATTTCATTAGACAAGCTTTTAGAAAAAGTCTTAGCAACTTGGTCTTGGTAACAGTACATGTTGAACGTTAAGCTTAAGGCTTTTGTTATAGCTCAACCTGGACATTAACTTGACCACTGCAGTTGTCCCAGGATATATGCAGAGAAGAACACTTTTTTACTTCAGTTGTTACAGATTTCCAGGCAATGCAGGCAACATAACATTGATTATTCAAAATACTATTCTACCGTGACATACCATATACAAAAGTTGTTTAGGTGTTGCTCAAACACTCTGCTCTTACCCTTGTCAGATGCACGAGAGGAGAACCCACTAGTGGTGGAGATATTATCATCTTCATGCTGTGAAAGGTTGTCTTTGATTTCTTTAACCAAAGAAAAGCCTGTGGAAAAAGGACCGGGGGCTGATGAGGTGGAGGGCTGAGAGAAGAGGCTGCTGGAGGCTCCCAAAGAGGGAGAGGAGGCATCCAGTGGGGTAAAGTGAAGGTGGGAGCGACTCAGAGGAGGTCGAGAAAGCACATATTCCTGAAAGTTAAGTGATGCACGGCTCGTTGAGGGCTCTGTGCAAAAGGGACAGAAGCAACAGGTAAGCACTATTTTATGCTTGACCAGAAAGAGAGAAATCTCATAAATTAATGGCCTCTCACCCGCGTTACTGGTACTTGGTTCTGGGGAGTCGCATCCATCGAGGGGAGGAGGCCCCTCCTCACTGCCATTAGGTGGTGGTGGTGCTGGCTGGCAGTTCTGATCTATCCCCTGTGCCAAATCTCCTCCTTCAGGAGCATCTCCATTCTTAAAATATTTCTGCAGCCAAGAAGGAACGATGCTCTTTACTGTGTCTGTCACTCGACTGATGAGGCCTGACTGCTGCAGATAAGAATATGAGAAAGGGAGACGAAATTAATAGAAGGATAATGCAATGAGTGATTGCCTGAGATTAACCAATATCAATAAAATATAAAGCCCACAATTCTAGGTGTTATTTGTAGCCTCCTCAAATGAAAAATCACTTAATAATTGGTTCTATATACAAACTTGTTTAAAATAACACATTTTACGGAATTATTTTTCATTTTGTTTTTACCAAGAAAAAAAAAACAAAACACTGATGCTTGTGTGTCTGATGATCAAAACCAGTTAATTCATGGTAAATCAACTCCATATTTCTTAATGAGGAAATATACAGTGCTCCTCTTGTGATTAGCAAAATACAACAATCAAAACTAAGTTTCATTATCTGATTTAAGTGCATAGCCCCATCTACAATGCAAAGTTTTTTTGTCTTGCCTTGTGCAAAACTAAAACACATGCTTCATAGAAACTGGGTCAGGCAACTGTGCATGTCTCTACTGTATGAAACACTGACAAAAGCGATGTTGATCTGACTGTACAGAGGACTAATACTGGATGAATGCAAATCAATAAGGAAGACTTTCCAACCAAATGTAGTAAAAATAACTATTTTCACAACATAAAGCATCCTCAAAGCACTTAAGGCTTCTTGTGTATGTTTATCAACTCTAGCAACTTTGCTGAATATAATATTCTACATTTCTACATGTGGGGAAGAACAATACTAGAAACAAAATTCATTGCATGAATGCTATTACCAGTTAAAGGATGGAACGAGAGGTGGTCTGTAAAAAAAATCTGCTAGGCTTGTCCAGCCACTTATGTTAAAGCTAAAACAAACACATGTATTGATAATTATTGCTTTTAGCCTGTTTTTGCCTTTTAGCCTTAGTAAGTGGCAACTTTCAACACCAGATAAGAGCCATGTGCACTTCTTTCTTCTGCTTATCTATGAAATACACCTGTCGGGCACACTATACTTTACCCCATGTAGAAATACACAAAACTTTAACCAGAGAAGTATAATGATCTGTAAAATGTTAGGCCATTAGGATTTAGGAATGTATTGTAAATGCCATGGATACAGATGAAAAGGTGCAGCAATTGCCCCCCCCCCAAAAAAAAAAAAAAAAAAATTTCCTTAAGCACAGGGTTCAGAGGACCATACTTACAAGAAAGAGATAACGCTGTCCCAAATTTCAAAGCGTTAGCAACAATCAAATTCAAGCACCAAAGACTTAAATCAGATCAAAAACAGCACATCTTCAACACTGGTGACTTACAGCAAAGTACAAGCACAGTCGGATACCCTCAGAGATATATACATTTGGCTTTTGAAGCAAAAATAAGCAAACAAAGTAACATAAGAATAGATACCTGTTAAAATCTGAGAAAAATGTTCATTTCTACATCATGCAAAAAACAACTAATCAAAACTAAATCATTGTCCAAACTGGCAAGCAATCTCTTAAATTGAGGAATAAAGAGTGTGCAAAAGCACTGCATGTCTTCTTGAGCCCCCTCTACCTGGTGTATTGTGTAATCTGAGCAGCTGAGGAAAAACTAAACGCATCTTTTAAACTAGATTTAAATATTTTTTGTTTATTTTACATGACTGGACTTTTTAATTTATGATTTCTAAATAAGTTCAACCATGTTTATATTACTCACTATTGAGTCGTTACCTGAGACCAGAAAGGCATACACATGATTTACCAAACAGCATTACTAGGACCCAGTTTAATTATTACACATTTGCTTTCTTTTTTTTTTTTTAAATAGTGTACGAATGCAAACTCTCTTTGCCTTCAAAATACATGTTATTTCAACGAACACCATTTAATAGGATCATAATTAAATAATCAGTTTTTGGGCTAGTAATGAAAACAGATAGTCCCAAGAACTTTTACATGGATACAAGCATCTTATGCTACCAGTATGGAAAATAATTTTTTACTGACCCTGTTTTGTACACACTACTAAGGGAAATCACTCATATTCACATACAACTAATTAGTTACAACTTATCAGACTTTAAAGCCAATATAATGCAACATTAAGAAAGTTCTGCTTTTTATTAGTATTTGTCTGTGATGCACCTTAAAAAAACAAAATTAAAAAACAAAAAAAAAAAGAGAAAAAAAAACACTTTAAAACAACAAAAAAGCTTAATGTTATGGCTTATTTTCAAGACACTTAATAAACCTTACCTTCTAACTTAAGGTAGTATTATATACAAGATGCCCAGATAAATGTGGATAATTGGTATTACCAACAAATTGCCATCTTAAATACAGCTTGGTAAACCACTTATACAAGTCATCAAATCACTGGGAATAATTAATATCCCTTTTACAAGGCTCAATAATCATCTGGTTGTACAGCCATCACTACACGATCATTACATTCTCATGTAATCAAGCTGACACTTAATTTATTTATTTTTAATAAGCATTTAAACTATCTAGCTCTCCAGTCAGAGAAAACACTGGAATGACGACACTTTTAAGCAACAAACTGGCAATTTACGGCATTATACTCAGCAATGACGTATGGGATCAGTGTATTTCCGACTACCCTATCTACGTCTCGCACATTATTCACATTGTAAGGTAGTTTATCAGCAAACTACTTTAATGTCCAGGCGGCAAAGAATTCCACGGATAACCATGTGGGTCCCCAATCAGCCAGGGCTCCCTGCGCAATTGAACTGTCTGAGATTTAGCAAACACTAGCCTATGTCTACATTGCTTTCCTTCTGGATTTTAATTATATTTGCATGAAAAACTAGTGTAAGAAGATATATGTAAATGTAATTTAAAATCGCGTCAATTTAACCTACTACGTTCAAGAGACAACAATGCGCTGCTCGCAGATGCTAGTTTGCTAGCTCCAATTAGCAGCTTCAGCTAACACTACAAATTACACTTCCTTGCTTTGCGAAAACTTCGGTAACAGCTGAAAAACAATTAAATAACCCAAAGCTGACTGTCTGAGATTGTTGTATGTGTACTGCCACGTACACAAATAACGGCTAAGTAGTCTAAAACGCACATAGCCGCGATTTGACCTGTCAGGTCCGCTTGATTTTGCTAACCTGTAAGCAAACTTGCTTGTTCGTTAGCATTTCCTGTGAAAATGCTAACAGCGCGTGGAGGCCACGAGCGTTAACAGCAGGCCATAAAATGTATCCAACACAACAATAACTAGGGAACAGTGGCACTACAGTCGTTGTAACGTAATCGACGTGGGCTTTAAACACGAAAGCTTTCAGTTAATTTACCTGTTTACTTTTAGCGTAAGGTTTAGAAGCGATATGATATCTCCTGCTTCTAATTTTCCCTCCACCCGTGGCCGCCATGGCTCTTTCGTCTGAGTGTCTATCGGTGTTTCGGCGCCGGATAGCTGTCATCCAGCACGGTGCCCACTGACAAAGGAACTGTGGGAAATGTAGTGATTAAACCTAACAAAGGCGGTAGGTTTGACAAGTCCTACCGCATAACAAGGCGGTTTTGTGTTATATGTACATGGTTAGTTTTCTCATTAACACCATAGCTATACAAGACATTTCACTGAGACATATTTATGTTTTTAAAGTTTTTTTTATATACAAGTTATTAGAGGAGACACAATTCAAGGGGAAATTAATTTGCACAATTTATATAAAGGAAAATTAGTTAAGAGTTAGCACATTTATTATTGTTTAAAAAAAAAATTCAGAATTTTCTTATGACTGACAATAAAAAGTTCAATCCAAAATTCCATTTTAAGCAGTGTTTATATGAATGTTTCTATACCACTCAGTATGTATTACAAACTCTAGACAAAGTTCAAATCAGTTATTTAAAAAATGTTTTCTTTGTATTTGTTTCTAATTAATTCATTATTTCAGCGATATTTCATCAATGGGGCAGAATTCAAGATAAAATTATTGTCCTTCTATTGACCGAGATCATTGCAAGAAACACAAGAACGATAGCACAACATTCACAAAATATAAGTTTATTCCTTATGTTCAATAATTTTACTATTTAAAAATACAAGCAAACCCACTCATATAAATCTTACATTAGTAATATCCCATTAGTTTTGATTGAACTAATTTTAATATTTTATATATTATATCAAATATGGTGTTATCTGCATTAAAAGCATAAGAGATTTTTACAAGGCAGGAATTACAGTTAAATTTAGATAAAATAAAAAAAAGAAAAAAGAAAATTCAAAGCAACTTCTTCTGAAACACATAGTTTCTAGCAAGTAATTATCATCCACTACTAAATGTCTCAGTAATCTTTCATAGATCTACGACATCTCTACAGTTACAAAAACACAAAAAATATAGAAAATGAATGGATGGATATTCATTAATTCAAACTATTTCCATACAGATCAATTGTTATCATTTTTAATTGTTATTATAAAGCAATTAAGTTACGAACATAGTGTTATGTAAAGATTTAATGGTCAAATAAGTTGAGTGCAAAAAGTATTAGTGTTGGTAGTACAAACGGTACATGTAGACTGGAGTGTACACTCCCGGCTTAATATTCACAGTTTAAAGAATTTAAACATTCATTCTGCTGTGAAATAGACAGTGAGGATACACAATGCTGATGATACTATGGTAGTTTTTACAGTCCAAATAAAGCAGTCTTCACTTTAAAAAAACAAACAAAAACAAATCAAGACTCCAATCTACAGGTCTACGATGCTTTAGGTTCTTGTTGTGTTTTGCCTTCAATTTCCACACATATACACATTCTGGGATTCCTTAAAACAATGATACAACTTTTCCATAAGGTAAACTGTATTCTGTATTCCTTTTGTTGAATGTATCATCCACTCATCTTCTCCACAACAGTTATGAATATTTAGTGCTGTTTACTATCTCTTTCCTCCATGGCTGTTCACATGTCTAGCAGAGGCCTTCTTCCGTTTTGTTGGTTGTAAACTTTTCAAGGAATTTATCTGAGCTATGGAGAAAAAACACAGAGTTATCTTAAACATCAAGAAAGGAGCACAATTAAATTTGTCACCTGTCTGCCTGTTATGGGACTGACCTGCAACGCCATCTGAGACACAAGCATGCGAGTCAATGCGGCTATCATTGCAGTCCTCAGTTTGTAAAGAAACACTCTATTAACAGAAAAAAGCTCAGAGTAATTGAGTGTCTCTAATGAACCAAAACTTACATCCAAAGCAAAAATAAGTAACTTAATATCTACCTAAAAACTAAAATTTTTATGATCTTCATTGGTTGAAAATGCAAAAACCCCATAAAAAACATTAAAAGAGAATAAAGGTTTGCTGCATCACTTTAAGTGTCATATGTATTGTGCATGCCAACTCCATCAATGTCTTGGCCTACTTAAAAAGAACATTGTCCTCATTATTAATAAAAGAATTGTGCTCTTCCTTATGACAAGGTAAAATGTTTGCAGTAAAAGAAACCTGCTGTCTTCAATTTAAAAACAATAGGAATATAAAAAAAAACTCCGACTTTATTTTGTTTTAGATGACTGATCAGAATATAATAAAGACTTTTTAAAATGGACCAAAGTAGGATCTCACCTTCACTTTGCGTTGCTCATACCACACCATCACATATAAACATAGGAGTGTGATGAGTGCCTGAAGATTAGCATTAAAAAAAAAAGAGTGAGCCGACAACAAATTCAGGAAAGGACTGAGTAAGGAGTTATTATAATTACGTAGGAAACACGGGTACGAAATACACATGTATATGTTTAAACATGCACTTTGCATGCAGCCGTTTTATAAATATACAGTATAATAAATAAATAAAATGTTCTTTTTTCAATAATTTTTTAAATACACTCATTGATTTATTTTATTTTATATAAATAAATAAACCAGGAAAAAAGAGCAAAAATTAGACTGCAATATAAAAGTAAAAATTTAAATTAAATACTTTTACAAAAAAAGTGTTACAAAATTAATTAAAGTATATATAAACAATTAGATAAATAAGAAATTAAAAGTATTGAGAAACAGATAAATAAATAAATAAAACTAAATTAATCAATAAGTATCATTAAACAAATAATCACAGAAAAATGTAAATTTTATTAATTTATTAATTTATTTTGTAATTATTTAACTAGATATTTATTCATTTTAGAATTTATTTATTTATTTAATTATTAATAAAAACAGCTCTCCATAACTATACACGTTTTTTCTTACCAGACAGAAGAGCCATAAAAGGACATGGCGAATTTGGGTCTTAGAAAATAAGTCTTGGCCAAACTTCACACAAGCAAGAGCTTCCAGGAAAGCGATGGCTCTTAAGGGACATAGAGAAATACAATCAGACAAGAAGTAAAAAAAATAAAATAAAATTTTATATATATATATATATATATATATATATGCACACACACACACACACAATGGCACCTAGTAGGAAGCTAAGAGACCAGTGCTCATCTTGTGTTGCTATAGCAACTGATGCAGTGTGAGGGCATCAGAAGCTTTGTGTCTGAGGTAAGTGAGGTCAATAAGAGCATAATGTTATTAATGTAAATTGACCAGGGGATATACTGCTATAAAATTAACCTCAATGAGCTACGCTAAAAGTACATTTAAATAAAACCTAAAGCAAGCTAACAGGGTATGTGTTAGTTGGCTTGTTAAGAGTTTGGCTCAGTTGATATCGCTAATGTGAAGCCATGAAACCTTTCTCTAAAAAATGCCACCATGCCAGACTACCAGCAATGTCTACTTTTTTTTTTTTTTTTTTTGCTGGTAGGGAGTTGTGTAAAACATTACCAAAAATCTACCAAACACAAAAATAAAAGACATAAACTGGTGTAACAAAATATTCTTACCCAAACACCCAACACTGTGTGCCAACTCGTTTACACTGAGTGTCTGTCAGGTATGCATAATACTGTCTGAAAAATGTTTAAGAAAAAATTTGTTAATAATAACACAAAGCATACATTCTTTCTAAAAACAGACTTACAAGCAGTAACTTATAACAGTTTGATAGCAATCGTCTAACTTGCTTAAAACTGTTTTTCAATGTCCCAAATCTTTTCTAAACTAAGTGTGTGTCTATCATAAGTAAAATCTGAGAACATTTTTATAAATGAGGTTTAATGATTATTTTGCCAGTATTCGACACCGATTTAAAAGAGAATAATTACTTTATGGTTAACACCTAATTACATTGTATCTGAATTTAGTTTATCACAAGCACGAATTAACTTGTGTAAGTAATTTTGAAGCTTGAACATACCGTACAGTGGGTGCGGTAATGATTCCAATAAGGAGGATACGACACCAGCTGAGAGGATGTGAAGCTTGGAAGATGAAGATGTGCTTCAGAAAGAATGTGTTCAACTCTGTCAGCTACAAGTATAAACAAAAATGTATTTAAACAATAAGGCCAAAAACATTTGTATGATTTTTTAACATGTAGTTCTTTTGTTAAACTGAACTAATACCCATGACAAGCTGTCAGACAAGTATTTCTAAAATAAAAAAAACAAAGCATACTCTACCTGCCATAAGATCATAAAGAGGTAGATGCCTGCCAGCCTCTGGAAGGAAGACTTTGGGTCAAACCAGCGCACATAAGTCCAGCTGGCTGGGGTGAACTGGAGAACGGCTCGCTTTATCTTCCCAGTGGTGCTGTGGATTTCTCTGAACAGAAACAGTTGTGCAACCTTACAGAGATGTTAAAAACACACAAACTCTAGCTCCAAACATTCATAACAAGCTACTAGCTTTTTTTTTTTTAAAGAAAATGTAAGCCGCTTATAATTAGAGATGCTAGTTTCTCTCCAAGCGTTTAAATCAAAATATCTGGAATGTGATTAATTTAGGAATCACAAAAAATTTAAAGTGCTAGAAACACAAAAAATCGTACTTGGACCACTTTATACACCAAACAAAAAACAAACTGTTAATGCTCATCTAGTCAATGACAATAAAACAAAAGGGTCCTGGGTCTGGGAAGTTTGAGGATCTAAGATAAAGAAAAAAAATACTTCATTAGTCCCTCAGTGGAGAAATTGCTTTGGTGAAACAGTACAGGTGCAGTACACAGAAGCACACAGGTGATATCAAAAAGAACACGCACACAAATAATAAATAAAAATATGTACAGTATATGGTCCGTCACGGTAAGTGGGTAAGGTAAATATGTACATAAACATGTATGCAAATATGTAAACACGGTTTACATGTGTTCATTGTAAAGTCTGACAGCAGCAGGGAGGAAAGACCTGCGGTATCTCTCCTTCGCACAGCGAGGATGGATCAGACTGTCACTGAAGCTGCTCTCCAGAGCAGACAGGGTATCCTGCAGGGGGTGTGATTTATGGTCCAGCATGGATGTCAGTTTGCCAGCACCCTTTTTGTCACCTACACTGAGTCCAGAAAACAGCCCAGGACAGAGCTGGACTTCTTGATGACTTTGTTCAGCTTCTCCCTCTCTGTGATGCTGCTGATCCAGCAGACCACACCATACAAGATGGCTGATTCCACCACAGAATCATAGAAGGTCTACAGGAGCGCCCCCTTCACTCCCAAAGGCCGCAGTCTCTTCAGAAGAAAGAGTCTACCCTGAGCCTTCCTGTACAGTGCGTCCATGTTGTGAGTCTAGTCTATTGTTTAGGTGAACACATAGGTACTTATAAGAGTCCACTCTCTCAATGTCCGTTCCCTGGATGTTCACCAGTGAGAGGACAGCAGACCAGCATCTGCGAAAATCCATCACCACCTCCTTGATTTTCCCCGCATTGATCAGGAGGTGGTTTTGCTGACACCAGTCCAAAAAGTTCTGCACCAGACCTCTGTACTCCCCATCGTCATAAGTTCTCTGGTGTGCAATGTATTTGGCACTGGTACCACACAGGAGGTCTTCCAGAGCTGTGGTACCACCTTCAGCTTGAGGCTCAGGCTCATGTTGCTGACATGCTCTATGGTGGGGGCTGAGTTTAAGGAGATGTGGAGTGCTTTGATGGCAGAATGAGCCAATGTGGGGGTAGTCCAGGTGTCAAGGTTTTTTAATGTAGCTGCCTGGGGGAAATGGGTGCTTGATCAAACCCATTGAAATGCAGATTCAGATCGTTGACCCAATTCAGGTCCCCCTCAGCCTCACATTTTGAAGCCTGAGAGAGTTTTCAGTCTTCTCCACATCCCACTGATGTTCTGTTGCCGCAGCTGCTCCTCCATCTTCCTCCTGTAACTGGCCTTCCCCTCTCCGATCTTTCTTCTTAGCTTCTTCTGTACAATCCTCAGCTCTTCCTTGTTCCCTGACCTGAAAGCTCTCTTCTTCTCCTTCAGGAGAGTTTTAAAATCAGGGGTAATCCACGGCTTGTTGTTAGCGAAGCACCGCACAAACCTGGATGGAAGAGTGTTCTCAAAATCTCACAGCTGTTCAAGGTCATCAGCCAGAGAAATGCTGCATAGCTAACTCTAAATGTCTTCTTTAGACTCTACCAAATCCCCAGTCTTGTGAAGTTTATACAAATATAGCAAAAATTCATGAGAATTGTCCATGAGCATTCATCTTTTCCCATCTGTGGTTGTATCATGGTTTGAAATTAAACTATAATTAATTAGAAGAAGATATTGCCTTGTACTGCAAGGTGATGGCTGCTGGCAGGATTGACCTTTGGTACCTTTCTGTCTTGCATCAGACTTAACAAAGCCTCACACTGAACACACTCTTGTTTCTTCACTGTGTTGTGTAGAGGATGCAAAGAATCTTCCATTATTTTCCAGCAGCTTGTGTAGCATTCTTTTCAAGACCATTAAGATATGCAAAGTGTAATGGGTCCTAAAAAATGTCCACTTAATTATGTAGGTGAGCCAATAACAGTCTCTCAAGGACTTTCATGATGTGAGATGTTAGAGAGACTGGTCTGTAATCATTTGGTTCAGATGGTTTAGATTTTTTGGGTATTGGAACAGGCAGGATGTGTCCCACAGCACGGGAACTCTTTTCTGGCTCAGGCTGGTGTTGAAAATGTGCTGAAGAAACCAACATGGTTGTTCTGAGCAGGTTTTCAGAACCGTAGCGCCGTCACCATCTGGCCCTACAGCCTTGTTCTACTTTTGTCTCTGAAGTTGCTTCTTCACCTGACTGCAGGAGACAGACAAGCTAGAGATGGAGGCAGTGGAGGTCTCAGTATGTTCTGATGTGGAGGGAAATCAAGCTGTGTTAAGGTCCACGAGCTGCAGAGTGACAGAGTCAAGGCATGACAGGAAAACTAACTGTGGGCTCACAACCTGGCCTCTGATGCTGTATCCAGACCAGGACAGCTATAATTTGTAAATATTAGAAGGGAATTCTAAAGGAAAATAGTATGTCTTTTATTTAAATCATAATGTAAATCAGGTTATGCAGCAAGACAACGGCTTTTGCTGCAGAAGGGCACCACACTAAGAAAGTGTTAGCATATTTTTGCCATTCAAGGGTATTTGATCATTTACCTTAAAAAAAATTTACTAATTACAAAATGTTTATTTTTTTTTTGTTTAATAAGGTTTTTATTTAAAACTTGCATGAAAATAAAATATATTTTTAAGAACATGTTTTAGTGCTAAACTATTCTAGCACCATAACTTAAACCAGATTGGTAAAGCCATTTGGCCTCTTATGCTCTAAGGCTGACATGTGTATAATGTGAGAAAATAATGTCTATGTAAACACTGACTTGATGCTAGCCCAGCGGTAGGTCCTCATCTCCAGAAAATGGCAGACTGTCATCCCCAACCAGATGCCTCCTCCATTACATAACAGTATGTCGAGTATCACCTGATCCCACCAGCACTCCGCAAAGTTTGGTAAAAGATGCATGAAGAATAGCTGTGAACAAGTGTGTACAAGAGAGAGGGGTAAAAGTAACAAAAAGAATTAAGTACCAAAAATTTATTCTAACTCTAGAAAAACTAATTCTGAAAGATTCTGTTTGGTCTGACGTTTAGTGATGCACTTGATTCAGTGACAAATTTGATATAAAACTAAATCTACCCACATACAATTAGAGCTGCTAACACAACAGCTGTGTGGAAAAACTGCTTGTTAGTCAGACAAACCATCCGAGTTGGTTGCATGTCTACACTGATCCAGCAGTATTTACAACTTGTTTGACATAAATATATGCAGGAGTTATGGCACATTTGTTTAATGCAGCCACAGGAAGCCTCATCTCAGCCACAAGTAGACACACATGCCCGTTACCTCAGTGAGTTCCCAGGTGATGCTAATAGTCCAGCACAGGCCGTAGCTGCGGATCAGCAAAGCCTTCATGGCCCACCCTGCAAAGTGGCCGAATGCAAAGATGTCGAAGTGGCTCAGGATGCGCTCCCATGTTATTACTTCACAGTTCACAGCATATGCCTATTAAAAGGAAAACATAACTAACAATTGGCAACAAACAGAAATAAAATGTATGCAAAACTCAAAGTTCAGAACTAACCCTACCATAACATCAGCTTCTCGTTTGGCATAACGCAGATTTGGGTCTAGCCAATACATGAGACTTTTCACTTGGTCCCAGTTAAGGAAGATGAGAAAGACAAGAAACAGGAAGTAGAGCACACTGAGACCTACCAAAGAAAATAGAATATGAGTGAGTACTAAGACAAATAAAAATGGCCTCAGAAAAGAGAAAAGGTAGGTCAATTTGACCACTCACCAAATACCATTCGCCAGATTGCAGGATGTGGCCTCGTAAAGGGTCCTGAGAAAATATCAGCAAACTATACAATGTGTGCTTTTCACAGCATACACAGCAGGAATATTAAAAAAAAAAACCTGACATAAAGAGAAGTATTCATTGATTCATCATCTGATTTATAATCTGAATTACTATCTTGATTCTGCCAATTATTTCCTCTTAAAATTAAACTGTCAGAAAAAAATGTACATCACTAGTTTCAATCAACCAAGAGTCAAATACCCCTAAATATTTTCTTTATTATTTAGGACTTAATCACACACCATTCAATAATGAAGCCAGTGTATGTGTAGTTAGAGCTTACCATTAGGGAAGGCCAGAATACTGATGACCAAGAAAAAGGAGACAACTACCAACAGACCAACCCACAGATTATTGTCTGAGTGTTCATTGTCTCTGTCAGAATACAATTTCAAGTGTTAACAATTAGAAGATTGAAAACAGGCATTTAAGCTAGACTTAAACTAGAATTAAACATTTAGAATCGCAGTCTTCACGTTCTTATTTACCTCGTGAACGCAAAGTACATCATGCTGAACACAGTGACTGACAACAGTGTTATAGTGTGTGGCTTGTAGAAGAAGTCAAGACAGATTTCCTCCACTTGTTGCTCGTTTATCATTCGGAAATGTAACTTGTAGTCGGCATCATCCCTCCTCAGTGATCGGGGGCCTTCAGTGGCTGCCATTTCACTTTTGTTACCTGTCTTCTAAGTTTTACTGATGATGTATTTAAAACTAAAACCAAATGTAAGAGAAATTATTCTAAAACAGCTCAGCAAAGAGAAACCCTGAGGACGGACGAAACCACTACAATTATAGGAAGAGGTGTGTGACGACCTTTAAAAAATTATCAGCGTTACCATCAAAACAAATGATTAAACTGTAGCAATTTATTTGGGCCTTAATTAGATATTTACTCAAATATTTGCTCTAAATAGTAAATTACAGATAGTGTCTAACAATACAATGCACAATTGTGGCACATTCCATAACATGACGTCGTCCAGAACACTTCCGTTAATATGCACGTGAAGTAGTTGACATTGCACAACGTTTTGGTTTGAGCAGGAGCAAAGTTGGAGATAAAATCTATTGTGTCAGAAACTGTGAGTGGAGTAAATTTCCTAAAATTGTGTGTTGGCTTTGGCTGTTTAATTGATAATTTAAGTTTCTATATTTGACGAGTTGTTGTTATGCTAGCTTGCTAGCTTTGAGTAATCTGGGTCAAGTTAGTCCCTGAGAAGGCAATAATAGAGCAACAATCTCAAATTTCTGGTGTCATAAGCTTAGTGAGCAAATAAGTGGAACGGTAGATAACTGTAAATGTGTCCACATGAACATGAATAATACTAGCTTTAAAACATTGCTTCTTAACTAAACTCTTGTGTTCACGAACAGCTGGATTATCCATAAATGGACAAAATTATGTCAAATAGTGCAGTACAAAACCATTTTACCATATCTTATACAAATATACTTTGTATAAACTATGTATTAATGACAAAATTTCTATATTGCATCCATATTGCCATCTAACTTAGCAACTTATAAAGTCAAAATAGTAAAAGGAGTAAGAACAGTGTACAGCACAGTACAATAAATTGAATTAAATCCGAAGGTATATAATTTTTTCTGATTTTTCCAAGGTTTTTTCTTAAAATGTTTTGGCGCATTTTGATGGAATCTGAGCTAATGTGTCTATCGGTGATGCATGTCAAAATAGCCACATAAATCTAGGACTTACAGTTATCCTTTCAGAGCTTGACTTAATCTAACCAATTTTGTTAACGTTTGTAGTTTAAATGTGAGTGATCTGGGTATTAACTAGGTTTTTACAAACTTTTTACATTAAGACACTACAGACAGACGTCACTAGATAATCTCTGTCTGAAGATGGTATTGACTTGCATTATTCTTTAATATGCCATATTTCTTTCTTACAGAATAAACATGGCATCTACATGTGCTCAGCTGTGTTTGCGAAGCAGATGTCTTCTTTGCTCTAAGGCTAGCACATGGCAGCATTACCTTCAAGTTCGACATTGCGTTATAGTAACCAAGGAATCGGCCAAAATCAGTAATGGATTATTCATCTCTGGGAGTCACACAGCAATTCAGACAAGACTGAAGTGGAAACAGCAGATGTACCACTACAATGATTTGACAGCAAAATATCTGACAACCAAGGCAAAGGAGAACAAGTACACAGAAGATTTGTCTAGAAATGATATTGTTGCATTTAAGACCACCTATATGCCAACCACTGATCCTCAGCCAATAACCCAGAATCAGATTTCCTTAGGTAAAAATTTGATTTTTGTTGGTGATCATATGAACATTGAATACACGTCATCATCTAAAACTGTATTACAGAATTCTGTTTAATCTTATGGGTGTTCAACTGCCTCATTCTGCATTTTCTTTTAAGCAGACTTGGATGCTGTTGGTGAATTTTCAGCACTGGAGGAGATCAGCGATGAGGAAGCTGTCAGTATTTCTATTCCTTCTTCCATGCCCTCAACTTCCACGTCCCTTAGAGATTATGTTGACAAGTCAGAGACACTTGCCAAGCTTGTACAACTAGGTAAATAAATTGTTTGCAAAATGTTAAGAACATTTTAATTAAAAGATTTCTTTGCTAGTTATGACAAAACATTAGAACTATGGTTTAAAATAAAAGACAATGGTCTTTTTAAGTGTTACATCATGAAAATTTTCTTGGGTCATTGCAGGGGTGAATTTGTTTAAGCTGGAACAAAAACCCAATGTAGGCTCCATGCTGCTGAGACTTGACTTCAACACAGATGTGGCACCCCGGCTGCTATTTCTCAAAGAGATTGGAGTGGAGGACTCCCGTTTTAGCTATATTATCACACACAATCCCTTCATTCTCACTGAGAGTTTGGAAAACCTACAAGCCAGGTAGCATTAAGATATTTTAGAAACATTAGATGCCTTAATATTTGACAATATACATTGTTTTCGAAGCCATAGGTGATTTTTTCCATCTCTGCTGTCACATTATCCACAAGACTGTTTAATTAATGCCCTTTTCCTGTTTTATGTATATAGGGTTAACTTTCTCAAGTCAAGAAAGTTTAGTGCAGAGACAGTTGCCTCCATGGTGTCCAGAGCGCCTTATCTCCTCAACTTCAGTGTGAAGAGAATAGACAACCGACTGGCTTTCTACCAACAACAGCTCAAACTCAGTGCTTCTAATGTATGTATGGTTTGAAGGAGATCTCACTTCTTTGAAGGAAAAGCATAACATTTAATGTATCAATTTGTCTCTCTCATCTCTGTCTGCAGACACGAAACATTTTAGCTCGTCTGCCCAGATTACTGTGTGGTAGTTTGGAGCCTGTTAAAGAAAACATGAAGGTATCAAATAACAGCATAATTTATTACAAATCATAGTTTGAATATCCATGAGATGGTGTTTGAAATCATTTTGTAAATGTGCTTCACAGGTGTGTGAAATAGAGCTTGGCTTTAAGGAAAATGAGATCCAACACATAGTGATTGCGGTTCCTAAAGTGTTGACAGCCAATAAAAGGAAACTTACACAGATATTTGACTTCCTCCACAACACCATGAAGGTGCCCCACTACCTGATCACAAAGTTTCCACAGGTAAATGGTTTTTCATATTTTTTTTTTCTTTTTTTCCACCAATTTAGGGTCATTGTAAACATGTTTTGTTTTATTTCTTAATTGGAGAAAAATATAACTGCATTATCGGTTGTATCTTTATATAGGTCCTTAATACAAAGTACCTACGCCTTCGAGAGCGCCACCTCTTCCTTGAGTACCTTGGGAAAGCTCAGTATGACCCAGTCCTGCCCAACTACATCTCCCTGGACCGCTTGGTTTCGTTGCCAGATGATACTTTTTGCACTGAGTTGGCTTTGGCAAGACTGGAAGATTTTTATTTGTTCCAAAAGATGCTTTAATTCTGGACAATGTGACTTTTAAAGGACTAAAGTAGTAAAATCTACTCAATAAATGTCATTATGTCAAGTGCATGCAGCCATATAGGTCCAAACATACAGGGCATCAACTACGCTTGAAGTAAAAGGTTTTGTAAATATGATGTTCAATGAATATATAATGTATGTCAGCTTGTGCTAGAATTATTTTTTTTTTTTACTTTGACTGTGGATCAGGTAAAAAACTATTTGGATTTATGTTCAGTCCTAAAAGCACATTCTTAATTTTAGGTTTTATGTCATAAAATGGAGATTTCACTTGTTCAGTGGCTGAACATAAGTCAGTACAAATATACATTTGAAATGCTATAAACACATTTGCATCTCCTATATCATGATGAAGTACATATATATACATGAACTTGTGGATGTGACAGAAATATGCTCTTCGCTTTTATTGAATTCTTTCAGTTTTCCTTGAGTATTATGACCGTGTATTAAAAAATAATTAAAAAATGCACACGTTTTGAAATCATAGGGTAAAAATGCCTATAGAATGTAAATAGCATCATACCTAATATTTAATTGAATAAACCTTAGTTAATTGGCCTTTGGCTAATTGTTTTTGTTTAACCAGTGACAAGGCTGTGGCTAAATAGACCACTGGAATTGACAGAATAAGTGGTTTCCTCTTAAATTTCTTAGTGTTGGAGGGAGAAAAGGTTCATTATGTATAGAATTGAAGGGGTAGTGCAGCAGCAAATAGCTGTTTGCTAAGCTAACACTAGACATGACAGCACATTCTTGTCATGAACTGGAGCATCTGTATATATTGCGTTCTGACTGGCTTCGTTTTAGGTTTTGGTTTTGTTTACTGAGATTCTGCTGATTTAATTTTCATATAATGCATATTTGATCGAAGAATATTTTATCCATTTTACAACCAGCTTTGATGTGTAACAATTGACCTGTTGGAACATCCAATCCTGACAAAGTTTTTACTGTGTAGTTTGTGGTTGAGGCTAAAGAGTTATAAATTAGTCATTGTTCATCCACTTTGTGCAGTTAAAAGTTTCACTGGCAGCAAAACAAACATTTCTTCTCAAGCATGATGCCACATTTACCCTGATTCTTTGTACGCTGTTGTAACTGTTGAAGGCTTCAGTGTATCTCTGGTTTCTTTGTCTCATAATTGTAAAAACTAATTCTAGAAGGCTTTTCCTTTAACCATGATGTCACTTGCAAACTTTAGTCAAGTAAAGATTTTGGAGCTGAGGTTTTTTGCTTAGATAGCACCCAGTAGAGATGTGATGTTTGTGAACGAATCAATTCTTTTGAAAGGCTCTTTTAAATGAACAATGGGAACCAAGTTGCAGCTGTGATCTGTTCATTTGTGAGCCTTTTTTTTTCCCCATATAAAAATGATCTAATATGCTTTCACACATGTGTGCCATCATAGGAGTATGATGTCCAACATGCTCCATTTATGGTACACATCTATGGAAGTATTGTTTGAAAACAAATACCCAAGTTCTTTTCAAAATGTTAACGAGATAGATTACACATATACATATACATATATATACACATATATATATACATATATATACACATATATATATACATATATATACACATATATATACACATATATATATACATATATATACACATATATATACATATATATGTATACATATACATAAAAATTCCTTCCCCAAAGACACTATGAGGGGACCATCGCGGGCAGTAATGAGCAGTGAAAAATGATAACTTATTGAGTTACTGTGTCCAATCTTGTAAAACAGCATTTTTTTACCTCCGCAACATAGCTAGAATTAGAAATATGTTATCAAACAGTGATGCAGAGAAACTAATCCATGCATTTGTTACG
>JBAMHW010000019.1:14943986-14958989 GCA_037177495.1 Rhadinocentrus ornatus
CCCAGAGTCAGAACCAGACATGGAGAAGCTGCATTCAGCTTCTATGCTCCACATGTCTGGAACAAACTCTCAGAAAGCCTCAGGTCAGCTGAAACACTCAGTTGATTTAAATCAAGGTTGAAGACGCACCTGTTCTCTGCTGCATTTCAATAGTTCTTACAAGGAGTCCAGATCTGCAGCTTGTTCTTTAACGCTGAAATCTTAACTTATTTCTTTAGCTTGATTTTTTATGTAATCTATTTTATCGTTTTTAATCTTTGTTTCTCTAATACACTTGTATTTTTTCTGCACCCTGCTGTAATGTTTTTTATGTTTTGTGTAAAGCACTTTGAATTGTGTTGTACATGAAATGTGCTATACAAATAAATTAGCCATGTATTGCCTTAACACATTGCCAGTTATAAGTACACAGTTCAACAACCAGCTTATGTGATGCTATGCAAATGAACTAGTGCAAGATGCTTGAGCAATTTGAATGTCTGTAAAGGCCCCACTGAAAAAGACATACGGGCTTTTGAGCATGATAATGCAAAACCCTTCTGCATGTATTATAAACATATGGTCCAACACTAAAGGAGCCCAGGCGCTACACTGGCCTTCCTACAATCCAGATCTGCCATCCACAGCGCACATTTGGCAATAAAACATATCGAACAATACCAGAATGAACAATGGAACATAGCAGGTGATTTGCTAAAATCGTACAGTATGCCAAGCAAAAGTGGGAAAGTTTTTGTATTCCTCAGTTAAAAAAATGCTAACAGTATTGAGATCCTGCACAGTGGTAAACACATGCCTATCGTCCTGATGTTTTTCAATTTTTTTGTTGGAATCAATTTCAAAATGACTGCATATATATATATATATATATATAAAAAATATAGTTCATGTGGTTTGCAACAGAGCTGTTACAATTTCTGATTCTTATTTTGTGCTTGTTGTGGCTGCATTCACAATGAGATTATTGCTATTTCAATAGAACTTTGTAATAAAAAAAATGCTATCCGAAAAATTAATCTGCATTCAGTCATGTTTTGGTTGATGACTGTGGTTGTGAGAGGCCAAACATCAAATATTGAACATGTTACAGTTTATTATTCAGACATAAAAGTAAAGACTCACGTCAGCATGAATATTCCTCTTCTTTGTTTTGTCCCTGAGCTGGAAGGTGTCGGGTGTTTCCTTTGGTAGCAGAGCCACTTAACAATAAAAAAGAAATGACAGGAATAACTGTTACAGCACAGTCAAAGTTTATTATTATAATGCTAACATGCAATTCATTAACTCAGTATGTTCGAACATGGATAAATCCTCTAAGAACTTTGTAAGGTATGATTTGTATGGGTCTCTACTCACCCTTGAAGTTGCTGTTATGTTCAGACTTGACTTTCTTCACTTCCACATACAAGTTCTGTTAAAAAAAGAAGAGAGTAAATAACCATAGAGAAGAGAGAGAGAGAAAGAGAGAGAGGAGGGGGGGGGGGGACAATTAAGTGATTTTTATGTCCCCAGAGTGAGAGAATGTGAACAGCTTGTGTAGCAACTATTGACTTTTTCTATTGCTTGTTCGTTCTCAGATCTTTCTGATGGAGTGAAGCAGTGATTTGAATCTTTCTGGGTTACTTGCACATTAAAACAAACAAATATGAGACAGTCAAGAAGAAATAGGAAAGTCATTTTACACTTTTTAGGCTTTCCTCTTTAAACAGCTGACATGCTGACCTTTTCTTCTCCATCACATTTAACTAACATGTACCTGTAGTTTAATACAATTTCTTAACCCTCTTGGGTCTTGGACAATGGTGGGTTTTGGATCATTTTACTATTGCTATACTGGACTGGACTGTAAAAAGGCATTATTGTTAGATATTAGCAATAGGTTAAAGTTTATTTAAAATATTTGTTTTTAATATGAGCTGTGTGTGTGTGTTCGTGTAATAAATCGGTTCAGCTCTCTAGTTTTGTTTTCTGGTGATTAGACTTTCTTCTGCAAAGCAAGACAGGACTGGAAGCACCAGCAAGACATGTGTTATCTGCCACCAAACAATCCATCTTCAGTGTCACACTGATGCTCTAGCAGATGAGAAACAAAAGGAACGATAAGGTGAGTGCACCCGCATTCCCACACAAATGTCCAAATGCACACAACCCAACCTTCCTCTCACAGTTCGCCATGCTCAGCCCATTAAGCACTGATGCTTACTTTGATTTCTACAGAAATATGGAGCGATGATGCAGGTAGGAGGTGCATTTCTGGTTGTTCCAGTATCCATTTAACTCTGTTTCTGCCTCTTTCTAACATCTTACTCATTCAGGCCGTTGCTCTGGAATCAAGCTGCTAAATCTTCCTTTTTATGTAACAAATAAATAAAAAAATAAATACATTGAAGTGTTTTTGCAATGCAAAAAGGTTTGATAAGAGAAACCAACCAAACAAACCAATCTATTCATTCTGAAAAGAATCATCTGGCAGCCTAATGATGGATCCAAATACATGAGTAATAATAATAAGAGGCACAGAAGCCATTTCTCCTGTTATTGCCTTTAAATAATTATGTTGCAAATAAGTGAGTCTGTGTAACAGATATTTGACAAGTGGGCATGTAAGCACTGAGTTAATAAAACTCTATCTTCAAATTTTTACTGCCTTGGCTGTGAAAACTGTGACATTGTGGCCTTCAAACACTTTACACGTAATGCTGTTGCAAAAATTAAAAGCAAAGATCAAGAGAGACCAGATGCTGTTAAAATGATTTAGAGATAAGACTGCTTACATACACAGTTTGGTTATCACAGCTAATAGCACTTGTGTTGTGGAGGATGTAATTATTTTAGGATGGAAAATCTTATTACAGGAAGTGCTCTAGCATTAATGAGCGAAAAAAAAAACTCCACAGTTCTTCAAACTTCTTAGCTGAGTCAACATCTTCTTCCAAACTGTAGGGCTTTCCAGAACCTTCACATACTTGGCAAATATTGTCCTTAGCTTTCAATCTTAGTCTATTAACTTTAAAACAAGTTGTGCCTAGTAAGAAATCGAATATAGTGAGAAGAAGTGAAAATGGCATGTTGGCTGCTGAACACATTTACCTTTAAAATTGGATGAATGAGAGACTTTATTGTGTAACTTAAAAGCATGTAAGAATTCTTTACTTTGACAATAAAAAAAATATATATAAACTAATAAATAAATAAATAAATAGTAGGGCCTTAATGTGACTGCTTCACCAGTAAAGCAGTATATGTGATGGCATTTGCTTAGTTTGCTGACCACACCTCTACATGCTTCACCACCCCACTTCACATCTTTTCCACACACTCCATCAGGCTAGAGAAGGAAAACAGTAACAGATGTGGAGTTTTTTCTTTTTTTTTTTTTTCTTTTAGGAAAGGGTATAAAGACTGTGCTGTGTGGATAGAGGGTGGCGGCGTTGAACTTCACAGACTTGGATGTCTCTTCACAGCAAGGGTGGAAGAATAAATAAACGACAACCTCTAAACATGTTTGATGTCTCCTTGAAGTGACATGAGCAAATACTGTTTGTCCCCAAGTTCAGAATAACTGAAGAGAAGCTGTTGGCACTGAAATATACCAGTTTGACCAGTCTGCTCTCTCCTCTCTGTTAGCTTCTTGTTTTTCTGCTGTATCGTTTGCTTTTAGAAATATATGGTAGTCAGCTAATTTTTTATTTAAAAAAGGGCAAAATGGTCTCATAATTAATAAAAAAATATACAATGATTACAGACATGCTTACTGAAGAAGTTCAGTGTGTAGAGTCTGTCTTTTAGTTGTGTTTGAAGAAAATGTGACTCGTGAGGCATACAAAGTAACTTTTAACAACTGCAACTTGACTAAAAGGACTACTCAAATGATATGAAAGAAATAGGAAAGGAGATTGAATAGCTCAAGAACTGAACAAGAGACCACCAAACTAGAGCTTCTTATTGATTAATGATCAATAAAGATTTGGAATCAATTGAAAACAGTAATAAATTACTTACATGACCACAGACTGAAAACAGCTAAAACTCAACTAAAACCCAGTGATTAGTAACAAACAAACAAAAAAAAAGACTAAAACGAATATTTTTAAAAAACACTTTATATGTTCAAGAAACAGAAAATTATTTGAGTGACAACAAACTACTAAAGACAGTCCTAAAATGATACAAAACATGACTGAAGACAGCAACCATGAATAGATTTAAATCAAACAAATAAAGGAATGCAAAATGTATGCAAACAAAACTGAACACAACAGGTATAAAACCAATATAATTGGAGACCCAGATGTTTAGACTTGTGTATTGCTTGTGTTATGAAGGACATGGGGGCCTACTGACTGTGTATTACAACAAACAATGCCTTTTTTGTTTCTTCTCTTTGACTTTTGATTGTGATAAAGAAATATTCCACTCATACCATCTGTGACTTTGTCCATGGGGCTGTAGAGTCTAAACAAAAACACTAGTGAGCCATATAGAAGAGTTGTGCTTTTTATGCTGCTGATCCCAGCCTCTGAAAGATACCATTCAATTCTATCCTTAACTCTGCCAATTCACCATTGCAATGGGAAAGAAAACCAATTTCAGCACAGTGAGTTCTTGGACTGACAGTAAAATATCTAAGTGTGTGATGATGATAATTATAATAATAAGCTTACTTCTGTCAGTTTAGTTTTGTTGATGCTGTGCTCCATCTCTCGTTCACAGGTCAGCACGCTGGAAGGCAAACCACCACCTGCACAACATAAGACAGGTTAGCCACATCCACACAAAGGAGCCACATTGTTTAGTGTACATTACTCGGTAGTCTCACCTTCTGGGCTCTGCCTGCGGTTCGAAACTGTCCAAATAATGAGAGGAATGTCAAAGCCTGTAAGTTCCGGTAAAATAAATAAATACACAGTTCATGCATGATAAGTAATGCCTTACCATGTTTGGACAGGAATTTGCCCATGTTTTGATCGACAAAATTTTTAATCAGCACAGCGCAATAAATGTTGAAGCAGAGTCCATCAGGATACATTGACACACTGAGCTGCTGCACGGCGGAGACCCTGTATGTTGGGATAATTGTCGAAGAGAAAAGAGGCGAAGCAAGAGGATTCGCTTTCGCGTGCTTCCGTTTTCGACATATTTAAGCAAAACACGCAGACAGCGGTTTAGCTTTTTGTTGTAATGACGATTACTTGCCTATACATTAGCAACCAATGAATTGTTACGTTAACAACACAATTTACTCACAGATCCCCAATAATTCACACAGACTGCATTATAGAATCCATTATCAGCAGGATATGTAAATATAAATGCATATTAAGTTGTTTCCTCGATATTGTGTTATGAAATGGTAATCACCATGAACGGAAAGAAAGGTTTGGAGAACCGAGATAAGTGTTCAGTTCTGGTCCTTAGGGACCACTGCCCGGCACGGCTAATGACCTTCAATGTCTCATTAGCAAGAACCTGGCAACCAGTTCAACTGATCTAAATCATTATCTATGGTGAAAATATTACTTTTAAAACCATAAAACAAGGTCCTCAAGGAAAATAGGTTGGTAACCACTGTTATAGAGGAATGCTGTTATTTGACATCCTCCCTAATAAACATCACCATTATAAGTTTATAAAAGCACATCTCACTAAGTTTGATGCAAGTTTTTTTTTTTATCATCACAAATGTGTGGATATACCTCAAAGAAAGTGTTCAAGACAGTTCAATCTCACTAAACTACAAACTGCTGAAAAAATCCATCATAACAGAGCTGACCCTCACTGCACTGTAATAACCCATAACAAGCTGTGACACTTGCCATGGATGCTGTTAGACGGCATTGATCAGGTGATAAACTTTGCCTGTGTCCCTTTTCCTTTTGAATATATCCAAAATGTAAATTTAAAAGGAAAAATACTGCTTACAGTATTACATTTATAATATTGTGCCATTTTTAAATTTAAAACATGTTCTTAATCTCTTACTTAAAACCTAAGAGTATAATTAAGGTAGGGGTTTCAAAAATCCTTTAACTAGTGTATTATTATTATTATTAATATTGGTGTTAATTTTTTTTTTAAAGAATCAGTCAAAAGTAATAGATATTTTTATATCATCAAATACAAAAGTTATAATCCAATGTTGCAGCGTAAGTAACTAATTTACAGAATAGTTTAAATTTTTTTTCTTTGTTTTTCCAAGTTGTCTTTAAACTGAAATAGCTACAATGACAATGCTTTTGTTTTTTCTTATATAACACAAATGTACATTCATCTGTTTGAATGAAACAGAATAAGTCCATATCACTGTCTTGTTAACTGGCACTGCTGGCAGACTCTTTGACAGTGAGTGCTGGTGTGGGTCCTATGTGGGTCCAGATGTAGCCTTTTTCAGGACGTATAGGGATAGTTGGAAATGGGGAGCTCCGTGACTTGAAATATTCAGAAGGAGCGTGACACACAAACTCCAGGTACTCCATCTTTCTGGGCAGATCCTCTTCTGGACCTAATACACAATACACAGTTCTTAGCCAAGTCAAACACATGACATAAATAACAACAAGAAAAAAGGGAATAATCTGTATAATTGCTCACCAACAATGTATGTCCCAGGATCAAACTGGTCCTTTGGGCTGGCCTGAGTGGGAATGAGCCATGTAAGTGCTGCACTCTTTTCACAGTATTGGTCCTGCACAAATCCTCTGATCTGGGCATAGTAAGACTTCCCATCCTCCTCATCTGTAACCTTGATCACATCACCTGTCTGGTAGTATACACCCTGTGAATAAAAAACAACAACAGATAAACACAAACAACACACACACACATATATACACACATATATATATATATAAATAATGATAATTTGGAATATTTTTCAATTTTTGATTAGAATGAACACAATACCTTATAAAATACAGATTCTGATGTGATGATAGTTGCTACAGATTCTGGGGCTTTGATTGGCTGCAGAAGAGATAACACAGGTAGTCAATTCCAAAATCACATCAGGCAGAAATGAAAGACTTCAATGTAGTTTTACCATACATTTTTAAGTTTAAATATGTGTCTTCTTCCTTTTCCCTTTGTTGACACTTTCTTCTCAGAAGCAGGAGCTTTGTACTTGGTGCTTCTCAGCCGTGCAGACCTCCTGTGAATCTCCTGCTTAGACTTCAAACATGTGAATATAAGTCAGGACATTCGACTGCAGCCTATCTACAATATCAAGGGCATCAGCTAACCACAGTTGGATTCTGCATTCTTGCTCAAGCTGCTGCAATTCATAAAATCGCTTTACTGTCACCTTTTTGCTACCTAACACCGAACCCAAAACTAAGCTGTACGAAGACTAGCATATACCAAACTTCAATCTCTATATGAAGTATCTTTTCAGCATGACCTACCTGCTTTCCCCCGCCATTGCTGGGCTGCGTGCTGGAGGACAGGGAGGGCCCTGATGCTCCGCCACCGCTGGTCTTTCCTGTGCAGTTGTTGCACAGTATTTCACCCTGGTTTCCTTTCTTCCACATCGAAGAAGAGTTCGTCTTACAGATAGCACAGCATGGTTTCAAACCCAGAGGCATCTTTAAGTCATTCAACGACGCCAGCCAGAGAAAATGAACACAATTGTGTTCAACAATGAGATCCGCTGCTAACAATGTATTGTAAATTCCCACTGATGTATTTCCAGCAGAAGGCTCCAACAGAAGGATTGATATTTCCACCCTGCGACATTTAGGTAGAAGATTTCGGACATTAAATGAACAGCAAAGACAAGTGGAATAAGTAACAACCGGTACTGTTTATTTATGCAGGCAATTTGTCGCCATTGCTAACTCCAATACTCTTCTTCTCTGTTAGTGTGGAATAGTGACTCTTCTTCTGTGGTAAAAAAGGGGAATTGTGTAAGTACAGCGCCACTACGACAATTGCGGAAATTGTATCACGCTCTGCTTATCTGGAGAATCTACAAAAACCCATTTTCAACAAGTTGGAAATTCTTTAAAGAACTATAAACTGTACAAGCAGCTGAATTCAGCATGTTGATTGTAATGTCAGAAACAGATAATTGGTAGAAACGACTCAGCTAATGCTCCTCCACTCCAGCAGGTGGCAACTTGATAAAGACGAAGAAGAAAACGCGTCACCGTTCAAAACATCCCCTCACTGACTGTTTGGCGCTGCGCTCTCTAAAATATGTCTCAAAATAACCCTGACAAAGACGACCAAACGTCGGGAGACAAAAAGATGATCTCTCTGCCGATATCCAGGGTGAGGCTGATCATGAAGAGCTCCCCGGATGTGTCGAGCATTAACCAGGACGCTCTCTTCCTCACCACCAAGGCTACAGTAAGCGGCAGTTTAATGCTACATTATCGCTTGCTTGAGCGATGTTAACCTATCAGCTCCTTCATTACTCGCTGCCAACAGGGGTTAGCGTCGTTAGCTGTTCGTTTAAAGTGAAAAATTGAAAGCTCTGAGCTTTGTTGGAGACTTGTAAGTTTCTTATTTGTGCTGTTTAATTAAAGGAGCTGTTTGTCCACCACTTGGCTCTGTCCTCGTTCAACAACGGCGCCGGGAAGGAAACCAACACTCTCTCATACAGTGACCTGGCTAAAGCCGCGGAGGAGACCGAGACTTTCCACTTTCTCACAGGTGAAACCCACCTTAACTGTTTAACTGAATCACTCCAGACTGAGCAAGAACAGAGTTAAAGGATAGCTGATTAACAAAATAAGTAGTAATAAAAAAACGTTAAAACAGGAATAAAATTGGAGTGAAGAACACAAGCTAAATATAAGATCAACAGACGTATTTACAGTGTGCAGAAGTATATAAATGTACATAACGTGACCTTGTGGAAGTGACAGAGCAGTGCAAGTATCACAGTTAGTTAAGGGAGTGCATAACTAAAGTAAAATTTCTAATCATATGGCAAATACAGTGGTGTGATGATAGTTATTTCAGATTGTGGGGCATGTCCTGGTTGAGAAGTCTTATAGATTGGGGGTCGAAGCTCCTCTTGAGACTTTCTGTTTTAGTTTTCCTGGCTACAGAACCATTGCCTGAGTTCAGCAGCCTTATATTTACTGGGGTGGGCAGAGTCCTTTTGCTTCTGCAGTGTCTGGTGTAAATGTCCTGCAGAGAGGACAGTTCAGATCTGCTGCAGCACTCTGCTGCCTAATACCTTTGTATGGCTTTTCTGTCTTGAGCAGTGTTGTTGCCTAATATATTGAAGACAAAAGTCAGGTCATTGACTTATATAATTGTTAACATACAGTTGTTTCAACACAAGGTATATAAGGTATATAAAAATGATCACTGAATGTTAACATATTGCACAATGTTTTAAAAATATTTTATTTACAGATTTAAAACAAATCTAACAAAAGTATAATAAAATACGAACCAATAGTAACAATGAAATATTAAAAAACACTTCATAGTGAAACACAGGTTAAGTCTCTCACACCACAAGTTGCAGTCTTAAAATGATCATAAAACGATCGAAGTCTGTTCCCTTTTGTAGCAATTTCAACATAATGGAACCTCTATAACATGATGATTTCATGCAGGGCAATTGTATTTGACTTAATATTCACTCAATATGTAGAGCACAATAATGACTACAGCTTGCACATGAATGGCACAAATTGGCCAGAAAGTTAGTTGTCCTGATGTGACATTTTTTTTTATCCATGAACACTTTCTTAATTAATTTAACAGGAACTGTGCTACATAGTTTTACATCCTAACAATAAAGATGGTGGATTTTAATTATTTATCACAATAGAGTACTTTGCGATTTGCTGCAAATTTTTTATTATTGTATATTTATTGACTTTTTCTCACCTTTTAAAAGTGTATCTTAACTGTTGTTAACAAACTAATTAATGTTGTTGAACAAACTGATTTATTTGTGGTTCTTACTGCAAAGCCCATTGCTTTGGTCAGCCACCACTAATGAAGGAAAAATTTGCCCTTTTTGCATAATCTATGGAAATGTTTTCACAAGACAGTTTTAATGCACCATAGCTTTATATTTTTTCTTTTACCTGACAGATATTTTGCCAAAGAAGATCTTTGCTCGAGATTACCTCAAGTCTTTGGATCAAATGCAAGAAGAGGATGCAGATTTTTAAGAAGAAAATGGCTTTCCTGTCTGGACAGATGTTATCACATGTAAATGTCCTGCTTTTCACTGAGAGCTATGTGACTTTCAGAAAAGACACTTTGATCTCCCTCTGTGCTTCAATAAGTTCATGTAGAGGTGTAGGTCAAAATTTGAGGACACGGAACTGAGAGTAAATCCAGAGAATCAAGTGAAGACTCAGAGATCAAATGCAAAGAAAATGGGACACAGGGTCTTATATAGGTGACTATAGGTGACAAATAATTATTCTGAGGAAATAAAATGTGACATTGGCTTAAAAAAAACAGAATAAGACAAACTGCAACTCAGTCAGACCTTAGATTTTCTGTGGAATGGATTTTCTGTTCAAAGTGATTACTTTTTTTTGTTGTTAGATTTCTCCCGTAGCTAATAAGTCAGTTGATATGAGTTTGCATTTTAGCCACTACAGCCAATTATCTGAGAGTTTTCTGGTGGCAGAATCATAAGTTTAGTACATGTTTTGCCTGGACCAGGAGTGAAATGTTTCCTCTTAACAGCCTGCAGGCGCACTCCACGTAAAAGACCAGTACCTGCAAATCCATTCCACACAGCTGGAGCACAGATGTCTCAGCTGCCTTCAAAACATGATAACTGTGGATGCATTGTTTTTATAGATACTGACATTGATTTCAAAACTTAAAATGCCGATCTTATTATAGGTTAAACATATTTAAGAATAGTTTTTTTTTTTTTTTTTTTTTTTTTTTTAGCTCATATGAACTTGAAAATTGTTTGAACTAATCTAAAGTACAAGCACCTCTGTTTCTCCAGTATAACTAGAAAGCCACTGAAAATGCTGTCTTTCCAAATTCAAATTCACTTTCAGCCTGCTAGATGTGAGGTTTTAAAATGTATACAAGATTAAAAAAAAAAAGCATCCTTCTGATATATTTGCAGATATGTGATTTAGATTTGATATGAAAACAAAGATTGGGGCTGTACTAAATATCATTTTATGACCTCAAGCATAAAGAGATAGGTGTTAAATTAACGTTTTAAAGGCTGACAACCCAATTATTCACTTCACAATTTTACAGGTGTGTTGCAGTTTTACTAGAGGTTTAATATGACCATGAAATTTCCATATGGTAGACGTTTACAAACAGCAACATGTTCATCGTAACTTGGCTGATTCCAGGTCACACATTTTACTTAGGCTGGTGAGCCTCTGACATAAGGTGGATATTAAATTTTTCCTCTCAAACTAAACTATGATGAAGATGCATGCACTGGCTACATTCTTATACAAAAGGTTTGTTTATAAATACTGTTTAAATAAGAAGAAAGTCCAACTCTGTCACTGTTGGATGAGTTTGCTGAGTCGAAGCTGAATATTGAGCAGAGTCTTCTCTAAAGTAGAAAACTGCCTCTCCAGGTGGTCTGCCATGTGTCCTCTTCCATCTATAGCATCCCTTGTATTGTAAAGGTGCTCCTTCAGGCTATATAGGATGATAAAATCACAAATAAAACTTTTTGACCCAGCCTTACAAAAGGTTTATTTGTTCATGTTCCCTCTCATCTCATAAAGGGAAAACATGGAGTTAATTACTGATGCTCCACAACTGCCAGTGCCTCCCCTCAGCCAGATGTCCAGACAGATGACTTTTGGAAAATACTTGGAATGACTCAGCTTGTTTGAAAGTCTTCTGTGTTAATTTGAGGTCAAGCAAGCAATACCGATCCAGGCTTCTTGACTCCCTCACTAATAACCATTTACAGGCAGCTGGAAAGTTAGCTGCAGTGTAAGGTTTCTGATCTTTGCAGATTACAGATTAGGTGTGCATGTCAACACAGATATGACAAACCACTGATATAAGTATATACTACTGTGTCATAACAGGAAATTACAGATTAATATTCACATTACCTACACTTAGTCAGACACAGCACTATTCAAACTGCTTGGCATAGGTGTAGTGCTACTGGAACAGTGGACAGTCCAGGTGATCAAATCACCTCATAATCCAGCCCCCCTCAAAAAAAAAAAAAAAAAAGTATCTGCACAAAAACACAGATCCCGAAATATCTTTTTTAAAGCCACGTGTTATAGGACTATGTTGGTTGTGCAAAGACTTTAGGCTGTCAATTACCACATGGCTAATTAGCATATCAAAATATAAGGGCATAACCTTTTTACCAGAGCTGTTTCTCAACCTCTGTAATATTCGGGATGGAGACCTAAACACAAAGATTTCCCTTTTCATGTGAAAACTGAAGAATCACATAGATCTTCAGATGACTCGGTGTCATATAGTTATATAGACAATAAGAATTTATTAATATTTTGTAACGTGCCACTGCAGAAATAGTACTTGCAAAACATTTGATAAAAAACAAAACCAAACCCTGTATGATTAGCGTCTCACGTGTGTGGATATTAGTGTTGCTCCGCATAAAAGAGGACAAACTGTGTCACTGAATAAACTGCTTATGGTATCTGTCGGGTTTTCCTTCACAGAACTGATAAAGAAATAAAGCCTATTTGCTCACCTTGTGAGGACCCCTTGCTCCTCCCCCTCTTTCCTCTCCTCCTTCAGAGAGACAAACACAGTCTCCATTGTTTGCATTGTTTCTACCACACTCTGGTGGTCGGAGCGGATACCCTGCACCTCCTCTCTGGCTTGGTGGTTATAAGAGATTGCTTCCTCCTCCACCCCGCTGGAGGTGGACACAGCCTGCAGGGCAGCTCTATTCTGCAGAACAAGCAGACGAGACTTGGCAAACTCCTCAGGTCCTGCTATGTTTTCCCAGCAGATCGGAGGGGATGGTGGCAACCAGAAACGCTGTGTGCAGTTGACTTGTTTTTCTGGGGTCTCTGTTACAAAGGAGCTGTCACCAGGGAAGCTTTGGAGCAAGTGCATAAGAGATGACCCAGAGCCCCATTCCCAATCCTCTAGGTCTGGCTCACCTGACGCTTGCTCAGAGCGGAAAGAAGGTAATGGAGCTGCTGGCCCTGGGTCCTCTGCCGGGGAACAGGTAACAGGTAGAAAGCAGCAGGATAAGCAGAGCCAGGCCCTGCTCACAGTCCAGGATAGCATCTCCAAACTGGCTTAAACAGGAAGCATCACACATGATTAGATTTACTGGCCTGATGACACACAACCTTGAACCAATATTGCTTTTACTAACATAAAGCCGAGGTCATTAAGTTCTTCCACAGTAGAAATTATACCATTTTCAGTTCCATGGTTACATTTTTAGCGCAAACTATGTTTGAAGAACCAACTCAGATCTTCTTGACCAATAATTTCCTTTTGTTTAACAAGAAATTACATGAATGAGACAGTAAGGTTTTATAACTCTCATTTAGTTAGTCTAAAAAACAGATGATGTCATATTGAATTCACAGAAAGAACTCAAAAACAATAAAAAGCTATCACATAGCTACTTTTCGTCTCATACGCCGTCGTAACACAAATTATAGGTTGCATGTATGAAAACATTGAACACATTCGTGTTTTATTTGTACAGAGTTAAATTTAAGTTGTAGCTTCGTGTTGGCAGAAAAATGAGCAAGTAACGACAACTGCTGAGAAAACCAGGTTTTTCAATACAGCACATTAAATAAACGAATGTTAACATAGCTCTCAACAGCTGTGAGGAAGTAACGTTTGTGTAGTGTGCAGTGAATAAACAAAACCTTACCTTGAGAAACAACGGCGACAGAGCTGTCCGCGTGTGTGTGTCTATACGTGTTTGTGCGCGTGCTGCTGGGCTCCTTTGGAGCCTGAAGTCTTTGGAAAAATTGAGTCGACTGCAGCCTGTTAAATGCAATCTGAGTGACTTTTTACTGGCTGCAGCAGATCCAGGAGCCAGGGTTTCCTTTCAGAGATGTAAAACTTAACGCAGAGGAGTGGTTTTTTTTGTGTGTTTTGTTTTGTCTCGTCGTGGTTTAAAGTGTAAACGTCTTGCTGAATATAGAAAATGACTTGTGGCAATGCTTTTCTGCATCTAATGCTCGTTTAACAGTGCATTCCAACTGACCTCAGTATCATTATTATCAGCATGAACTTGTAAGCTAATACCCTCCCTTTTCTTTTTTCCTGGCGAATGGAAGGGCTGGAGGTGGTGTGATGCTGCTGGTATTTATTAGGCGTTTTACAATTTCCTAAACAGAGCTACAGGCTCAAATATGGCCAAATTTCAATGTCTTAATAATCTAACTAGTTTACTGTGCAATCTGTTTTTGTACCATTGATGACTTTAAAATGATCGTTGTAAAAATCTACTTTCTGTTTAAAGACCAAAAGTTTTTTTTTTTAAAGGTACTAAAACTTTCCAAAACCTGGGGAAGTTGTAAGTAATGCAGACCATCTGTGTTTTTTAAGCCTTTTAGTTTCCCAGAGAATGAATTAATCTTGTCTGAGGTTTATACTCTGACATAAGCAACCAGGAATGGGACACATTTTGGCACAAACGAGTGAGGGTGTTGTAATCAGGGAGGCAGTAACATGAGACACAAAAGACCAACCTCTGAGACTGAATGTGTTTGAGGATGAATTGTCAGACTTCAGACTTAATTTTTTTAAGCCCCTAATATTAGGCTGTTACTATCTCTGGCCTGCAAATTACCTTCAAGTAAAAATGTACGTTCAACCTGAAGTTTGATAAATTTGTCCTTCCTGTAGAAAAAGTTAAATATTTTAAAATTCTCCAGCCCCACTGTGATGGACCGAGCAGTGAAGGACAGTCAGGCACAGATTTAAAGTAAAAGTTTTTAATTTTAACCCAAAAAAGTTGCCCAAAACCATTAACATCTGCCACATAAAAGAGGTCAACATAACAGAACTCTATTTAAATAACTTATGGCAAAAATAATTGAAACAAACAAA
>JBAMHW010000019.1:14965057-14993547 GCA_037177495.1 Rhadinocentrus ornatus
ATGTTTTTTAATTGCATTACAGGAAATAAAGAACTTTATCACAATATTCTAATTTTCTGAGACAGTCCTGTATGTATGTATATATTAATGAATAACATGGGTGATGTAGTTCATGTGGATTCATTCTGCTGCTGTTGTGTGTGATGACTGAAAATCGCCTTTTTCATATCATATTGAACATGACAGTACTGGTATAAATAACAGTTATTAAAACTGAAATGGGGAGAAAACAAAATCACAGTATCTCTCTATGATTGTTTATGTGGGGGTTTGATCAGGTCAGCTGATCCAGTCCATCACCGACCCTCGTCCAGTACTTCCTCCGCTTTAAGTTTCTTCTCCCAGATCAGCATTGCTGTGCGTACAGGCTTCAAATGCATGGAATCAATGTAACAGCAATGTAACAGCAATGTAACAGCAGCAGCATTTTGCCACAAGTTGGGAAACATCAAGTCCCTTTCATAACAATAATTTTACACTTCATAAATTAAATGTCAACATTGCAAACACTCGTTCTGAGACCATCTTTTACACCAGGGTGATACATGCTTGTGATTTCGCATCTGAAAGTAGTCCCCAAGAAATATAATATTTAATCCAGTTTGAATAATATCTTTTGCTTTTAGAAATAATAGATCTTTAATTTTTTAAAATAGAAAATTACGGCACAACAAGCCACAACAAAAGCAGGACTTTAGCCAAGCAGCTGTTGTCTGCATTCCAGCTGTTCAGTGAGCAGATCTACGCCACAAACCACAAGTCCCACAATTACTGAGCCTGTCAGCGTAAGGCAGGACGTTGTCATGGTGGTTGTATGCTGTATGCATCTTCTCCTCTTACCTTTGGTTCCAAGCACAGCGAGTGAAAACCTTTTGCTGTTGTGTATCACTTTCAGACATGCATTAAGAGTGCTTGTTTTGAATTTTTTATTTATTTATTAATTTATTAATTTTTACTGTTGTTGAGGTTTAAGGTGAGAATACATCTCTTCTTAACTACATTGGCTTAGAATTTGTATGAACAAGCATAGTAGTTTCTTGGTTTGTGTGTGTATAGAAGAAGGGTTGGCCTGCACATGCTGGGGCGTATCCGCTCTTTGGCATGCTCTGCTTTTTGTCCAAATGTGGACAGTGTGTCCCATCTGTCCCTGTGGTGTCAACTGATTGAGAGTCTTTAAATCTCAGAGCCAAGCTAATTTACCTGTTGACTAGTCTCATTATCTCATTTAGAGTCACACAAGGAGGAAATCAGTCAATTCCCAGATTAGTTGGTGTCTTTTGTGTTGGTTGCTGTGATATGAGACTGAAAGTTTTCTATTAAAGTGACAATCTCAGTTCTCATTTAACCTGTTTTCTCTAATAAATTAATTGCTTTAGGAAATGAGAGAAACTCAAGTTGGCATCTTTGATTTCCTCATTTTGTCCATAAAAATTATCCAGCATCTTCAGTTTTCTGTCACGGTGGTCAAAGAACTGGCATAAGGTTTTCACACTTGAGGTAAATCTTTGGACTTTTTTGTTTGTTTGTTTGTTTGTTTTATTGATTGACAAGCTATCTAAATAATTATTTGTTATCTATATTTGAAGCATCCCTTCCTGTGTTTAAGATAAGTGTTAGTCTAAATGCATACCCACATGTAATGCTTTGTGCTGCTTTAAATTTAAATAAAATATAATGTGTTGTATGAATTCATATACAAACCCAAATTCATTAAGATATTGGGAAAAAACGTAAACAAAAACACAATGCAATGACTTGCACATCTCACAAACCCATGTTTTATTTAAATGTGAAACTTATCAAATGTTGAATGTGAGACATTTAACTAACATTTTACTATTTTACAAAAAGCTGTAAAAGAGTTATTAAAAAGAATCAGATGTCATGAAAATGTCATGTTGATTGGTAACAGGTAAATATTGATTGTATGTGTGATGGGGCTGAAGAGGAGAACCTTAGAGTGGCAGAGTCTCTTAGAATTAAATGTGAGCAGAAGTTCAGGAATCTGCTATAAACTGTAAATAAAAATTATGGGAAAATTTCCAAATGATGTTTGGTCATGTTTCATGGAATTTTAACTTTCTATAATACACAATAACTGCTTTAGGGCGGCGTGGCTCGGCAAGGTGGAGCGCTCCTCTTTTAACCCGAGGGTTGCTGGTTCAATCCTCAGCCATGTCCAATTCATGTCGAGGTGTCTTTGGGCAAGACACCGAACCCCTAATTGCTCCTGATGGGTCGTGGTGAGCGCCTTGCATGGCAGCTACCGCCATCAGTGTGTGAATGGGTGAATGTGATGTACACTGTAAAAGCGCTTTATAAGTACGGAACATTTACCATTAGCTTTGTTTTCATTGCAGTTTTGATTTAGTATAATATAGATTAAAAAAAAGGACAAAATGAAAAAAAATCACTAACAAACAAACAAATAGACAAAAAGAAAGCACTCATTTCAGGTTTTTTTCTGTTCTAATCCAAATCTAATTAGGATAATTGAACAGAAACTTTTGTTTTTGGTTTGCCTGGCTCACAGTTTACGTGACTGACCAGGATTTCCTCAATGTGAAATAATATCCCAGATAGTCCAAGAGATGAAAATTATTCCTGAAGAAAGTTTTTTTTTTTTTTTTAACTTTTTTCCCCTCTTCCTTGAGTTGTGTTATTAGTTTGGCCAGCTAGTTCTACAGAAATGCAACCACCAGCAGTATATCCTATATCACTACCTCTGAGCTACTCTGCTGCCTTTTTAAAATTTTTTTATTATTAAATATGATTTAGTCATTGGAAACATTTGCATTTCTTTTGTGTAGGTTTTTTTTTCTGTGTGCTCTCATCTGATATGAACTCAGTTATTTTTGGGTGCCGAAAAAAAGCGCCATTTTCCATTGTTTTTCTATGTGTCTAGTTTTTGTAAATACTCTGATCTGAAATTTAAGTTAACTAAAAGCTCTATTTTTAAGTTGGACCACAGATTATTCATGTCAACAAAGCTAGTATTTCCTAACACAAAAAGATGAATCTTCTTTCAAAAATTCTAAACTAAAATCCAAATATCCTGAATTGGATTTAGTTATTGTGTTAAGTGGAGCTTCTGACCAACTTAAACTTTTTTTCTGGATGCATGAACTGTTGCTCATGAAGCTGCTGTATTTAAGGTGCATGCCATTAACAGCTTGCTGTGTTCTGTGTGGTTTGCCTTCCTCTTCTCAAAGCCGAACTACCTCCTCCTTACACAGCCATCGCCAGCCCTGATGCCGGCGGTGTGCCTGTCATCAACTGCCGTGTCTGCCAGTCGCTCATAAACCTGGATGGCAAGCTGCATCAGCACGTCGTCAAGTGCACAGTCTGCAATGAAGCTACAGTAAGTGGAAGCCACTGTTGTGTAAATGATCACCCGTTGTTTACATCACAGCAAACATTAGTTTCTCTTCTCTTTTCCTGCCTTTTCTTTGATATTTGTAACCTTTATACTCAGTTCTGTTTTATTATCTTACATCATCTGCATAAGGCCATTTGTCATGAATCAAAAGAGAAAATTAACTTTTAGTGTCAATGTTTTGGTTGTTTTGCATCTTGATGATGTCTGCCTGTTGCTTTTCACTGTATGTTAACAGAGTACAATATCTTCATACATAGGTCGGTGATAACTGACTCACATCAACTGTGTATGTCGTTGTCAAAGAGTAGTCAAAGCAGAAAGGAGAGCAGGGAGATTTAGTTACTGTCACTGCAGACACTTGGGCAGGAAATGCCATTTACACAGCTGTTAGTTGTGGAGCTTCAGCGTCCACACAGCCATATGATTAGGGCTGGGCAATATATTGAGACGTTATCAGACGCAATATAGAAGGAGAGAACATTGTTTATATCGAGATAGCTTGTTTTGAGCTAAAAGCACCCTTTGTTAGGGTCCTTGAAAAGCATTTTTCATTTATTTTGTTTTAATAGCATTTAATTTAATGTAAAGGTACTTTTATTTCAGTCAGCTGTTTTAATGCACATGTGCTGCTGATCCTTGTTAAAAGTGTATTTCACACTGAATGCTGTAAATTAGAACTGTTTCTTTGGTTACTTGACAAAAAAAAAATATATATTGAGATATATATCGTGATTGAGGTAAAAAATATCGAGATATAACATTTGGTTCATATCGCCCAGCCCTACGTATGATATTGTATTACTTTGTACTAAAACCGTGCATAGTATAAGGGCTTGTTATTCCACATGATACATTTCAAAGCACATTTAAACTTTAAAAAAATTTAGTTAAACTTTGATGAATTTACAGGTGTGTTGTAAGATTTGTTTTAGCTAACCCTTTAAACAGTATGTGAAGATGTTCCACAACTTGCAGTCACGTGACTCATGAATACAGCATGACTAGAAAAAGTCTGGATTTGTAAAATTCATGGCTGAAATAATATATATTTAATAATTAAAAGCAAAGCTATTGATTTATATCCCTTTATCATTGCTGATCAATAATAAAGGCTGTGTTAACCACACAACTCCACAGATTCGAAATCAGGGATGGATTGCAGACAAATTGAGGCTTGACCCAGTCTGGTTGGAGAACTGTGGCTTTTTACGTTAATATGTTTAAAGTTGTAGTGTTTACAATTAGGAATTTATTTGGAAAATGGTCATCGGTGTTAAATCATGTACATACTCCTATTTATATGCTAATCGTGTAACTCCACACCCAGCTCTTAGTCTAACTACACTTAATGCAAGATTTTAATAATTGCTAAAAAAAACAAAAGTGGGCTGAGAGGGATGAGCAGGGATGTGGGTTTTAAGCATGGATATGTGAGGATTTTAGCAGTGATATATGCCTTAGATGAAAAAAGTTGGAGAGTGACAAGTTCCAGGGTACGTACAAGATATCACACAGGCCTCTGTTCTGATGTATTTGAGATCCAGTGCGTCGTATCCCTGTAATATTGTTATGATTAGCATAGATCATTTATCTACTGTAAGATTTCCTGTTTGAGCCATTAACTCTGCAAACAATACTCAATGCTTGTTCTCTCACAGCCAATGCTGAGTGATGGCAAAACAGAATGGGACCCGCTTTAGATTGAAGAAGTCCCAAAAGGTTGTTTTTATGTCCATGTTTTGTAAAAGCTTGAGTGCTGTAAGATGACTTTAAACAGCTAATGCCCATTCCCAACCTATTAAATGACAGTTTTGGTAAAAGTTTTATTAACCCCTCAGTAACGTTTCACATTGTACTGACATTTAATTTAGTTTCCAGCTAACAAAGTGTTTAGTGCTCCTTTGATTATCTTGTAAAGATCTATATTGGTGTATTTTTATTTTTTATTTTTTTGTTTCAACAGACCACGGGGTCAATCAAATTTACTGATGCTGAAATGAAGAAGATGAGCGTTGCATTGGGTTAAACTGTGAGCAAGAGCTCATATGAAAGCTTTGGAGGAAACAAAGCTCATTCAAACACTTAGAAGTTGCACACTCGGCTGTAAAGGGAGTTGAGTCATTACTCTGGAAATCTAATGTGCAGGTGAATCCCAACCACCAAGCCACCACACTAGAATATGTATTGCAGCTCTAAATATGTTGCAGGACTGAACATATAAGGTACCAGGATTTATCAAACCTGATTGGTAGTCCTAACTGGAGCAGGTGGCTGGTTTCACAACTTTCATAAAACCAAGTTAGCGCTAAATTCACCTGGAAATGTGTGGTTTGAGCTGTCTAATTTATGTGAAATAGTTCTTTGTTTTTCTGGGAAACTGATGATTGATTATCTGTTCACCACCCAGCCCATCAAGAATCCCCCTACAGGGAAGAAGTACGTGAGGTGTCCATGTAACTGCCTGCTTATCTGTAAAGACACATCCAGGAGGATAGGATGTCCTCGACCAAACTGGTAGGTAAAAGGCAAACATTTTCTTGTCAAGTTTTCTCTTTTTTAACACCAAAAACGTGCATATATGATTAATTTTTCTTGAACAGATTGCTGTTTATAACAAGTCTGAATAGAATAGAATAGAATAGAATAGAATAGAATAGAATAGAATAGAAAAACTGTGACAAATTGTTGATACTGGCAAAAGCCAGTTCTTTGATCATTTAAAACTTTTATGATCCTGTCTTGGTTGTGCTGGAGTCTAAAGCTTTTCCCTCTATTGTCCCTTCTACAGCAGACGCATTATCAACCTAAGCCCAGTGATGGTAATCCCAGAGGAGCAACCCGCCCAGCCGGCGCTGCCCATCCAACCCGAAGGGATGAGAGTGGTCTGCGGTCACTGCGGCAACACCTTCCTAGTATGTAAACCCACAAAGACAAGCAATCACAGACTTGTCAATGCAGAATTGTGTTGCTGTGCTGATGTTGGTACGTGCACATAAATAATATTTAAAGACTTATTGTAGATAATTCTTAATGGACCTGGTGATAGAAAAGCACTGAATTTCTGAAGTGTTGTAGCACAGCGGTGCATTTGTTGTCAGGGTGCTAAAATGCTATTTATGATGTCAGATTTTGCAAAACAGTGAAACCCATCAGAATAAAAGTTCTACAAGTGGCTGACATACTTTCTATCTTCTTAGCCTCTCCAGGTAGCAGCTACTCCAGCTTTTTTGCAGACAACTTCATTCTTCTTGGATTAAACTATCTTCCTGCCACTCTTTTAAGGACACTGTTATATGTCTTAGCTGCTAGTTTAGTTCTACATGAAAAACAAAAACAAAAAGATATAATGCAGAACCTTAGTCAGTATGACAGACTCACATGAGTATTGTTGTCCACTAAACATATGCGCATTGTTGCTTGCGGTATCTGTAGGGCAGTGAGGACGCCAGGTCATCCCAGCCAATGTCTGGTCTCCCCAGCAATGGCTCTCCCCCAGCACAGCAACAGGTTGAGAAAGCTGGTCATACTGGTGGACTTATTAACAACAGCCTAACCTGCTCCATTTAAATCACTGGCCCTTTCACACTGGTGATGATATGACTTTGTGCACATCTGGCTCTGAGGAGAGCTGCAAACAAACAAACAAAAAAAAAAAACACCAAAAAATTAAAGTTTGATATGTAATGCATAGAAAGTCTGCATCTTCTGGCTTTACCGGTCTCTATGATTGCTGGTTGGATTGGAAGAATAATTTAAATCCGTTTTTTCCTTCACTGAAGCCAGATGTCTAGAGTCATAAAGAACTTGTGTTGCAGGACCTTCAAATTAATTATGCTGATCTGCGGTGGGTTCACTGTTTTCTTAGTGCTGCTTTTTAATAATCAAATGAAACACAACTAACTTACAGAACTGTAGGAATGACTCAAGGTGCGAATTTAACAATGATAAATAGATTTACTAGACACAAACATTCAAATCAATCATTTAAAATAATTGCCAGTAAGCTTTGTGTTGGGTGTTCTCAAAATAAATTTGGATTGTAGTGTGTTGCTACGTTTCTGTGCATGTGTGCTTATTCCTTTATGATTGAAATTAACAACGTGGTCATTTTCTGTTTCCTCACAGTGGATGGAGCTTCGATTTAACACGCTAGCCAAGTGTCCTCACTGCAAAAAAATGTAAGTGCCACTAAATAATTATTTTATTAAATTTTAATATACAGTTCACATTTGACTTTACGTTTTGCCTACATTTAATTTTCTAATGTCACAGCCTGTGGACCAAAACAAAGTACGTCATGGGCCACCCCTTCCTCTACCTCTCTTCCTGCCTCGTCTGCGAACAAATGTGCAAAGTGCCAACACACTGAGCAAAACCATATCAATATTTTGTGGAACATGTCGAAGTAACTTATAATGTTTATATTGTTACTGTCCCAGAGAAAAGTCAAATTGTAGCCTCTTTAGCTGTCGCAGTGCTCTCCACTGGAAATACCAGGCCAATGTTAGTCCAGCTTAGGTTCATTTCTTTATCCGACAACTTCGTCACCAAAGACCGTAGTTGTTTTAGAGGTAATGTTGTATCCCGGTTGCTTGCAGGTGAACGTTTTGTTCTGCTCTGGCATTTCGCTTAGAAAATATGAGCTTCCATTGCGCGCTTGCTATGGCTTTTATAGGGAGGGAGGGCCAAGAGCTCTGAGAGCAGAGAGGATTCAGATGAACGTACATGAACACGTGGCCGCACCGGCTGTTAAACACAGGGCTGGAGATCAACACAGACAGTGTGTGAAGTTACGCTATACTCCCCATGAAATTACACCTCTAGTTCTTCGCATATCGATGTTTTAATTCATTCAATGTAGAAATGAGGAATTTCCGCTTATTGACCCTTTAAATGGTTATCATCTTTAAAATGTAATAAAAGGAGTAATCCATGCTTGAGAGACTCTTGTATCTTTGTCAACTTCATGTCCTCCTTTTTTGATCAAATTTACTTTCTTATTGCCTTTTCTCAGTTTTAGGTAAATTAAACACATTTATAATGATAACAAAGGAAATCATTGAATTACCACTTTTGGACTGGCATCAGCTCTCAGCTGTGCAGACATATCACACACACATGCTTATGGGAGATATGAGATCCTGCAGGTGCTTTGCTGCATGATATGCTTTGACCTGGTGAATGGTCTTTGTTTTAAATTTTTTTTAATGTGTGTTTTAGGTATTGTATAATGTATTGTCCTGTGTAAACTCCCTCTCATTTGTGTTATTGCTGCCATGTTGGCCAAGTTGTGCATGTAAAAGAAAGAGTTTAATCTCAAGCAACTGCCTGGTAAAAAAATCTTAAAGAATTAGTATAAAATAAAATATAAATATGTGGGTAGATGAAAAGCCTCAGTTGTGAATTTGAGCTCCATTTTTCTTTGGAAATGTAACCAAAAGATTAAATGTGGTCAAGTTCACTGTAGTCAGATGCTGAGCTTTAGCAGTCTCGATTTGCAGTTTGCAGGGGAGGGGAGGCTAATCTAGTCGTGTGACAAGAATTAAAGACTGGCCTCACATGTCTTGTTAATGGGGTGGGCTGGTTACAGTGATGAGGAGCAATTTGCCCCGAGCACCCCCGTCCAGGGACTGGTTGTATTTGTCTGAAAGTGATGAAGTAGACAGGATTTATATGGGTAAGGCAGTGATGATGAGGCACCAATTTATATTATGCTTAAAAGCTACAACCAAATTGTGTCTTTACATTAACTCTTTCATGCCTTTCCCATACCCGTGTGTCTGTTTTGATATGTCTCTTTTTCCCTCATCTACTATCTTCATCCACATGTCTGTCTATTTTTTATATGCAACTGCATCTTTATGCTGCTTCTGTCTTAATGTAGCTTTCCATATCTGATTCTCTGTGTTTGTTTGACTCTGGGCATAGATGTTTATGACACATTACAATAAAAGTAAAAGAAATTATTTCTATTTAAAGATTCACAAATACAATCTACTACAAAACACTGTGTTATTATCCTAAAGTACAACCACATTTCCAAAAATGCTGGGATACAGTGCAATTTTTAAGTATTTAAATATCTTAGTTAATCAGGTTTCCTTTACTTTATTTATTCTACATATGCTAATAGTACAAGACTTCCCTATTTCTACTATTAAAATGATTTACACAGCATAATTCATAAAAGACAAATTGTTTGAGAAAATAATTAAAATGACATTACCTAATCTAAATATATAAAGAATATGAGGACATGCAGTGCATTATTATAAGAAGAATATGCAGAGAGTAATGAGAAATTTATCAACCAGGCTAAAAATCAAGTTTGAATGATGATTTTCAGGATTTCAATCATGATTCAGGATTGCTGCAAAGTAGAAGTTATTGCATGAAGTCAGGATAATGTTCCCATCTAGATGAAGTCCCTTTTATTTATTTATTTATTTATTTGAGTGTATACAGAACCACATGCTCTGTAGAAAAAGAGAGATAAACTGATCTGTCAGCAGTCCAGATGGTTAAAACCATTTGTAGCATTATGAAATGAGAAGTACAACAAAAAAAGCCTCAATTTCCCGAAGATCATGTTCCTGACTGAGCTTTTCTGAAACTGTGTTTCTGGTATTCAAAATGAGCATTTATATAGGGTAAAAATAGAAAAATATTTATATATTTAAATAGATTTAAATGGCTTTTTAATTTTGATTTTATTTGTATCTTAGATAGGTTCACAAAATAGTTTTAACAAAACCTAAAGAAGCTTTTTTTTAAGTTATTTACCAACCCATCCAAAATGATGAAAAAAGAAAAGAAAAAAAAATCCTACCTAAATTACTGTAAAATGAGCATTAAAATACATGTGGGCTTCTTATTTATTTTATCTTCATCTCTTTTCTCATATTGCCATTCCTACTGTCGGCAACACCCGTAAATTGCTCTCCGTTCCAGCCAAAGTCAAAGCAGTGAAGTATATTGCTGTCATAGATCAGTTTTATCTTAATGTTTATGAGGAATTGAAAATGAGAAACCGGCATTGTAGCCCAATTCTAAAGTAAAGTCCCTTTACTTCTGTGGTAAACATGCAGTAATTGCCCCACTCTGCTTACATTTCCTTGTCAAATTGTTTGATTCGTTATAGGTTTAAATTGAACTTTTTTCTGTGTTTGTAATGTTGAGAGAAATGCTGCCATTTTAGAGGGTAAATCTTAAAAATAATGGGTATGAAATATGGTTCCTAGTCAAATAAATTAAGTATAAATGGTGAAAAAAATGTGAAAGCAGTGTTTAAAAGGGATAGAAGGCAACAAATCAGGTGATTTAAGATCAAGCCCCCACAAGCCATCTGAGTACCAGCGATCCCTGAAGAATGCTTGAGTCCAGTCACATGAGAGGCATGTGAGAGCTCAGAGGGGGAGGAAAGTAAAGTTATAATGAAGCAAGAAAAAAAAAAAGATGCCAGTCTGCTGCTTAAGGACAGTTGTTTGCATGGAGCCGGGATGGATATAAAGTTGATGGGAACAGCACATGTGACTGCCCTCAGGCGCTCTCATGTGTAACTTGGAAGGGGAAGTGAGATGTTTTTGACTCACAAGATGTGGAGTGAAATCACCGGGAAAATGGAGGGGATTAACTAAACTTTAGGCACATTGTCATGATAATCAGTTCCACTTCAGGACAGAATGTAAATACTCAACACACAGATGTTTTTCTCTTAAAAATTTTTTTTTATCAAATTTTCAGAATGAATTTGATAATTTTTAATTCCTAGAGATGTTCCTCAAATGAAACGTCAAACCCAATATAACATAAAGGTTTTGTTTGTGTGTTAGTTTGTGTTGAACTCTTTTATTTATTTATTTATTTTTATTTTTTTTTCCTCAGATCCTCTGTTGGCAGTGCACTCCCCAGGAGGCGCTGTTGTGCTTATATAACCATAGGAATGATCTGCATTTTCATTGGAGTTGGTTTAACAGTAAGTATTGTCTGTTCTGCTATAATGTTTGTATTTTTTCAGATAATATCTAAGTAAATGGAACTAGGAATAATATCCAAGAAGGTTTGTAAAAAGCTATAGTGCTATTGATTCTTTAAGAAAATAGCTGTAAAGCTAATTCATGCTTATAGCATTTGCCAGGTTGTACTTGCATATTTACAATACTCTTGCAAAAATATAATCCTATCCAGGATTTAGTGCTATCTCTGATTAATTAAAAAAAAAGAAATAAAAAAGTCATACCAATGTGTTAGTGTTTACTTTTACCGTAATGGTATGATGATTCAGCCAGATTCACTCTGAGTTTGACATGAATGTACATTTTAATGTACATTTATTTTGAAATTAAACCATTGAGTTTTACAACATTTTTTAACACATGGGCAAGTAATGACTCTGAAATGTGTAACACAATGAGAAAGACTAATACAAACAAGGAAATGTCTGTACAAGTTTTAAAAACATTTTGTCAACAATGTGCTTGTGGTGCTTGTCTGCTGCCACTTGCTGGTAATAACAAAAATATGCAGAATAACCAGAAATGTTCTTGCTTTGCTTGCTTCTAGTCTGGGGAACAAAGAAGTAGTAGTGGGCAAAGAGCTGTTTTTAAAACTGAAAACAATTGACATTTTAGAGCGTACCTACATTGTTGTACTAACTGATCCTGTTTTCGTTCTTTCAAGTCAACATTCCAGCCAGTGTTTCTTGGCACATGCGTAGTAGTAAAAAATTTAACTCATGAAGGCTCTTGTGGCCTTGGGGATGATTCATAGGCATGAATTAGCTTCAACACTTGTGCTGTCCCTAAATTGAACGCTAATGTTGGAAGGCTAATATGCTCCTAAAGACAGTGCCAACAGGCTCATGCTAATGAGGTGCAATGTCCACCATGTTTACTATGTTTGTTTATTGCATTGACATGCTAACGTTTCTATTTAGCATCATCAACAAAGTACAACTAGACAGATGGATTTTCTTGCATTGTTTTCCGGAAAAATGGAGAAAAAGGAAAATGCCATTTGACGGCTTGAATGGTACAAGGAAAAGAATGGCATCTCCAGTGGGACTTCATTTTTTTCTTCAAGCTATATGAATATTTACACTGAATTTTATAGAAGTCCTAACTTTTAGTTGCCTTTACCAGCCAGGTGTCTTTAGAAATATTCACAGCAATCCATCCAGATGTGTTTCAGTGTGGAACAAAGTGGTAATTTTCTCAATATTAACTATGTTTTTATCCATGCTCCTCTCTTGAATGTGATACCAGGTTGGTACTCGGGAGTTTGCCAGTCGGTACAATGCCACCTACGTGTCCTGGGCTTTTGCCTACCTGCTGGGCCTCATCTGTCTGATACGAGCCTGCTACTGGGGAGCCATCAAAGTCAGCTACCCGGAGAATAGCTTTGCTTAGAACAGGAATTTGTGCAAAGCGGTGCATGGCTGGAAGTATAAACTCCACTTTTAGTTTTTCATCTTGTTTCAGATTTTAAACCAGTCACTTTGAGCAAAGTGCACAGGGTCTGGACTGGAGTGTTTTTAGTCTGAAATGTATGTGGTGATGTCTCCTGTTGTTTTGTCTGGGAAGTTTTGACTTGTTGATCAAACCTGCCGCCTGTCAATCTGCCCAATGCTTTCACCAGAGTCTAATTATTTCCATTTTTTTTTTGCCAAAATTCATCAGAATAGAGAAAAATTCTTAATGAATGACAATTACGCTTACAAATGGGTTAGATCAAGTATTTGTGGACCAGTTGCTCTGCTTTTCAACAGTCTGAATGACATGGTGGCACCTACTTGATTTCTCTTGTTACTGACCAGACCAAAATGACACAACATCCTAAGAACAGTTTGCCCATTGCACTATGATTTTATGCAATTGTGTTATTTGCTGCTAGTTAAACTGCAGCTACAAAAGCTGCATATCATACCGTATTGTAACCATTTTCCTTGCCTGTATACACTGACATAGTATTGCTATTATGATTTTAAAGCTCAAATGATCAATTTTAAAAGGAAATTGTCATTATATACCCATGCGTGCCAACTTTGCTGCACAGTGTCAAGACGAGCATCAGATCAACACAAGCTTGTGTTCATTTAATTTTGTGTGCCTGCAGCTTTTAAGTCACTACAGCAATAACCCTTTTGGGTAATTTTCCATAGCCTCTATCACTATGCTCCTTACCATGATTCAAGACTATCCCAAAAATATAGGTGACTCACGTTTGCATGTGAACTTGTTCATCTGACTGAGGTGGTGCTTGTTTGGTTTCAGAGGTACCTGAAGGCTGTGATGTTTCTGTTTTTGCTCCTTCTGCCTGTGAGTTTGAATGTAAACCCTCCTTCCTCTGCTTATAACGCTGCTCTCCAACCTCTAGTGAACTCAGTGCTAGCAGTCATCTCTATATGCTAACTCAACATACTCACTCCGCATCTTGACCAGTGGGCACAGTTTAAACTTCTAACCTTGTTTTGAATGTGATGATGATGATGATAAAGCTGAAAATATTGAAATATTGTACATAGCTCAAATTCAGTTATTAGGAACGTAGGTAGTGCGAGGTGGAAGGAAAACATTGTTCATGGGTCTTTTTAAAAATGATAATTTATCAATAAAATGTAAAACCTGTCTGTATTGGCCTATATATTTTGTAGACTGAGATCAGATTGAAAAGTTCAAGAATAAGATTTGGAATTTATACCTGGAATACCTCTTTCATGGCATTATGCAAGAGGTCAATCTCCAAGCTTGTCATACAAAAACAAGAAGAAGACACTTACACAGAAGATCGTAAGTAACAGACTAAGAAACATTCTGTGTGACCAAACTACAGAATGAACATTTCCAGCTAACAACTAAGTTCTCTTGTGGCTAAATAATCCTCATAGCTGAATTATTTCTCAGATGCTTGGATTTACTTCATCTGCAGCTTAACATAAGACAGTTGGCCTAGTTGTGCTCACTAGTAAAAGTTACTAATGATGTATTATCCTGTGACAACAGAACAGGTTGTGTGCAAAGACCCCTAAAGGTTCTTGTCTATTTCAAGTAGATCCAGTGCTTGCAAGAAGAAAATGGTGGTGAACCTTAAAGAGTAAATGTCAAACTGTGGGTGGAAATAGCTGAACTAGAGCCACAGCCACAAGACTTACTGAAAGAAAAATTTTAAAGCCACAATATATAGCGTAGGTTTTGGTATAGTTTTTAGGCTTGATATGGCTTCATATAAATGTTGAAACACAGAAAGGTGGTTGTTACATTATAAACCCTTTAAAGTAATGGGTATATTTTAAATTTAACTCAAATTAAATTTTTTTTATTTTTTATAACTAACTATGCACTGGTGTAAATTACTAAAGTCGTGGCAGAACTGATGTTAGGTGCTTCTGTTTTATTATGTAGAAGTTCATGCAGGCTCACTTTTACAAGTCATAAGACATGAGTCTTAACTAGACCTTTTCTTTATGACTCCATGAATGAAAGTGTCTTAGGACAAGTCAAATTTCTGCTGTGAAAAATGTCCATTAGAAATGCATCAAATACATTCTGCCAGCAAGTCAGTGAATCTCAAACAGTGGTTAGTACAAATTCATTATATTCATTTGTATAAGTAGCATGAATTAGCAATAAACAGGTCTTGGTTAATTTCTGCATAAATTTGTTAAAAAAAAAGAGTGTAAAACATTTTAGAAAAATTAGCTCATTTAAAGTTATAATCAAATCCAACTGTGTTGCTGAGTTTGGTCCGGTCTGACATGATCACCCGACTGATCACATTATGTTTCAGCAGCTGTTTCTTCTAGCTGCAGTGCTGTCGTGTTTCCACACAGTGGTGCATTTTGTTAATCTAAAACTAAGTTGGAAATGTATGGACACTTAGAACTCATGACACCAAAATATATCTGCTCAAATTCCATGTTTTTAAAAGGTTGGCTACTTTACTGTTGAAATGAGTGATTTTTCCGGTGATTAATTTATTCATCTTTCATGTACTAAGACATATTTCAAATGCCCAGAAACAGGTTGGATAACAGCAGAAAAATGTTTTAGATTTATAGAAATTTCAGACGAGTATAGGTGGCGTATAGAGATGACATTCATGAACGAATCAATTCTTTTAAATGAATGGTGTGAACCGAGTCGCAGCTGTGACCGTTCATTTGTGAGCCATTCTTTTTCATATACAAATTATCCACTCTGCTTTCACATGTGTGCCATCATAGGAGTTTGATGTCCAACACACTCCATTTATATGATGCACCTATGGGCAAAAAATACTGAGTTTTATCTGAAACATTTACTAAAATCTGCACCTATGTCACTCAGGTTTCTTCTTTTTTTTTTATATATATATTTCAATTTATTTATATTGACACCCATTTAAATTTTAAATATTTCTTTATAGTTCCTGGGTGTCAGCTGGGTTGGTAATGCTGCTGCGGTTGGAGAGGGTGAGGCCAGTGAATGCATAGCATCTTGTGCACCCCTTGGTAGTCGTGTTCTCACAGAGGGGGGAGTCCTGCAAGGATACAATTGGTGCCATCAACAAGGTGCCCAAGGATTTGCAGGAGAAAGACTGCCCTGACCAGCACAGACACAACAAAAAGCTTTTGTATAAGAAAATTGCCTCATGTTTTGATTAGTGCTGTGTTACTTCTTAATGCTGGCGTCCAGCAGCATTTTGCTCAAACAGGAGGGGATGGGGTTGGAGGTCATGACAACAGCAGGCTCTGGTGGTAATGGCACGTTCTCCTTTAGTGCCATGTTATGTAGCACAGCATATGCCCTGACTGTTTTGCACACATTTACAAGTGTGTAACATAACTTTCCTCCTGTGGCAGTGAGGCATCACCACCTGCCCTGCAGCAGCCCGATGGCCTGCTCCACTAAAGCGCGTGTGTGGCTGTGGCGGACATTGTAGTTCCGTTCTTCTGCGCCTTGTGGGTTTGAAAAATGAGTGAGCAGCCGCCACTTGAGAGGATATCCACTGTCGCCTGCAATGTTGGACAATGCGTTAGGTACTGCAGTAGTGTGTAGAGGCACATTTTTGCGTTAATAATCCTTACCTAGAAACCAGCCACCTTGCAGCTCCAGCCCGGAGTCTGTGCCCCACATTGCTGTTTCTTAGAATGAATGCGTCATGGGTGCACCCAAGCCAACGAGCGACTACATTGGTGCGCAACATGTTTGCATCACATATGATTGGGATGTTTAAATGAAAATGCTTTCAGTTTCACTTGGTGGCCTTATCGCAACATGAGTGCAGTCAATAGCGCCGATTACGTTGGGAAAACCGGACATTGCTGCAAATTGCTTTTTTTTTTTTTTGTTTGCCTGTTCACCCGCTGTGTAAGGAAAGATGGTGTGCTGTTGCGACAAACCAATTATGCCTTCCAACCCCTCTGGCATAAGGTTGAAGGTTGGCTGTGATATTCCTGACCGGTCGGCCAGTTCCCTCTGATGCCACTTGCCAGAAAACCCAGTGTTGTCAGTACTTGCAGACGGACTGGCACAGCATGGTTCCTCCTTATGACTAGAACTGGCATAAGCTGGTTTTTGTACATACATCAGCTTTATAAATGAGGCCCTTGAAATACAGAAATTTGGGTTTAAATTGCCTGTGAACACCATATTAATCCAAATAAACCATATGCAAGTGTAAAAAACACACAGGAGAGACCTGTTCTGTCAAAAATTAAAGGTACTGAAGAAAAAAGGTGTTATTAAATACTGCAGCTCAATGTACTGAACAACAGAAAGTGTAAAAATGCTGAAGTAAATTAGCCAAAATGATTTGTATTCACAATAAAAATGTGGCTTATTTAATAATGTGTATGATGGGAAATCCCTCTTTTGAACAACTCTGTTGCTTTCTTAGTTGTTATGATCTGCTGAAACAATAACTAACCTCCCAACCCCAATCCCAGCCCTGATGCAGCATCATGTCTGGTTGCTGTAAGGACTGGTACACTTCACAAAATGAATGACTTTATGTGGAAGTAAAACTACATGACAAAATTGAAGCAACACATGGTGTTAAAGTTGGATTTTGATTAATTTGTGATATTCAGCATCCCAAGCTCACTTGGCTAAAAGCCTAATACAACAAATTCAAGGTATCCGGACGTCTGTCACAAAACTCTTATGTTAAGACAATATAAAATGTATTGGAAAAACAAATACTTGGGGGTACGGAGGCTGGTAAGTATAATCTGGTAATTCCAGTTCTGTCAGGAGGAAGTTGCCAGAGCTTTTGGAAGTTTAACAGTTCAAGGGATGCTAGATGCACGGATCAGAAACCAAACATGGTAATGTACAGATTAATTCAGAGAGCCATGAATGAACACAATGTACACAACAATATCTTTAAAATTTTTGTCACAGTTTGACACAATGACTACATAAACTACAGAGTTATGGTTTACTGGGCTCCCCAGACCTGCTACAAGTAATACAATTATATTTCTAAGGACCTTTTACTCCAACTCTTTCACACACACACATTTGTATATTTATGAGGACATTCATTTAATTGATGGATTACCCAACACCTCATCCAATCAAAAATCTTAACAGCTAAATCTAAAATTTCCCTCTTCTTCATCGTAAATGTAGCGCTGAACAAAGTGTCCTTAAACCCAAACGTTAAACTAGTCCTTACAAACCTATGAAGTTAGACACACGCACACACACATCAGCTCTTGTGAACTACTTTGGACAGTAGATGATGTCACGTCAAACACAGTGATGATATCAGATCATCAGATGGATCACTGCTTGATAAGGTCATTGCTTTTAAGATACTGGAGCATTGTTTAGAAGTGTAAACAAACACACACACACATACACGCGTGTGCTATTTAAGCTACCACCAAACTATGAAGGAACATGGAGGTCATAAATGCTAATCACCATGACCTCACAAGTTGTGTTGAATTAATGTGCATGTGTGTGTGAAGTGCTGCTGTGGACGTCCTGATGTGTTGACAGGTGACTGTTTGGTCCTCACATCCAGCAGTGATGATCGGTGAAGGGTGCTGCTTTTCTTTCAGTTATTGTTGAGGACCCACCACGAAGCTGCGGAAAAGACAGAAGAAAATGGCCCAATTAACAACCTCAATTAACCACATGAAAAGCTCAGTAAATATTCAGTTTTACTTTGAGTATTTGTTTACAGAGCTCTCAGTCATACCTCTGGACCCTTATTTGAACTGAAAATTGCCAAGTCCTGATAAAAATTTAAAGCACAGTGTTAAACATGAACTGTCCAAAAGCAAGTCTGTTTGATTGATGATAACCCCACCACAGAGTGCTTGGACCTGAGGTGCTTACTTTTCATGTAAATAAAATAAGACAACCTTTTCAAGCACAAGAATTTGTACTTTCATCCCATAGTCTTGTAAATATAAAATTTATTAAAATTGTGGACATAATATATAAACTTTATTACAAATGCACAGGAGCCGCTAGTACAATACTAAGTGGTGGCTTTGCACCACCTGTAATGCCTTTAATGTTTTATATAAAGCACTTTGAATTGTCTTGTACATGAAATAAATACAAATAAAGTTGCCTTGCATTTCTGAGATGAAGAAGGGTGTATTTTTGCAATCAAAACTAGAATGTACAAACAATGGGAAATATAATTAAAGTAAAACTAGTCATACTTCAAAGAAAAGCAGACTATGACTAAATTAATATTACATTTGGTGACAGAGAGAACAATGGACAAAGAAAGTGGAACAGTTTTCACTCAATTTTTTAAATTAATTATTTACTGAACCTGTTTCTTTTTTATGATATCCCATGTTTTATACTTGCAAATAATAGATGTAACTCTTTAAAGCTTTCTTTGCATTTTTTGGTGTTCCTACCAAGATGTTTTATGCACATTTTCTATGCATTTTTAAGCTGAATGGAAACATAACTGAGTTGGGAGTGTTGAAAAACTACTCCCAGGGGGCAGTGCAGAAGCCTCCACACCTGTACCAGCAGGCTAAAGAACAGTTTTTCCCTGCAGTTGTTTCTCTGCTTAACACCACACACACACGCACGCACGCACGCACGCACGCACACGCACGCACACACACACACACACACACACACACACACACACACACACACACCTAACTAGCCTACTTTGTTCACATGCACACTGCACATTGTACTATATTGTATCTCTACACATACCATACATATGTAAATTTGCATGTATGTATGCATGTTTTCTTTATTCATACCTGCACATTATACTGCATATTTACATTATATGTATACTATGTGTACCGTGCCTCAAATTCATCATGAAATTTATATTATTTTTTCCACAATTTGTATTTTAGTGTCTATTAAAGTTGCTTACAGTTGACCATTAGCAGAAGAGCTAAATCTAAGCTAATGTAATATATTATGGGGTGACAGAGCTGTGTGCTTACCTGGAACGAGCATGGTAGTTAGGATCTCAGGGGTCTCCAGGAAGTCCACATTCCCCCTCTGGAAGGTTTTACTGTAGTTTGTCTGTAGGTGACTGGAAGGCAGAAGAGAGAGATTTTAATTATTGCTTTGTTTTGTGCGGACAGGATGTGTAAACACATATCCATTCTTGGCTTTGTTTAAGCAGATCCTTAAATAAATAAATGTACCAATACCACACTGTGACAACTGCATAAGTTTTGAGTCCTAAAAACGTAAATAAAACCTAAATAGAACTTAAGTTTTTTAAACAAAATTTACTTAAAGCATTGAAAGTAAGACCCTAGAAAAAATGTTTCCTTCCAGTGTTTTATTATTGTACACTGAATTTAGATTTCAGTTTTCTAGCCCCATTAATGTTTAAGTAGCATTTTGATGCTATAAATATTTAAAGTTGAGCTAATTTTAAGCATTCTGTGTACTTGTTTTATTTAATATGCAAAACATTATATTTTAGAAGATAATTACATGTCTAAAAGGGAAACTTTTTTATAGGAGATCAAACACCCTGTTAATTAAGTTCTGTGACCTTTGTTAAAACTGCAACAAGACCCAGGGAGACCATAGAAAGAAAGAATGAGAACAAAATTAAAGAGGAAATGTTGTCATCCCTTATGTGGCTGGAACATTTGAGGAACTCATGAGGACTTTTAACAAACACCAAATGTTTTTCAAACCCAGCCACATCAGACAAAAACTGGTTAATCCTAATAACCCAACTACACTCTCAAAAAAACCTCTGAACGAGGGCCTCTTGTGTAGGGGGTGGTTTGGGATTGAGCCGTACATACTTACTTCTTCCACACATTGTTGTGCTCCCAGAATTCATAGAGAATGAAGCGCGATTCATTTGCCAGCCGCTGAACTGCAATGCTGCCAAATGCAAAACAAAAGAGAACATAAGTCATGCAGACAATAATTAGTGTGATACGTCATGTCCCCAACACAGTCTCTATGAGACCACACTCTCAATGTGTGCAGGCTATGTGGATTTTTCCTAAAATAATTGTGTGACCTACCCTGTAATAAACATTATATAAAATTTAGTCTGGTCAGAGGCTAAATTTACATTTCAGCTTAAAAATACAGTAAGTGAATAATGAGTATTAGACAAAATTGTGGCAAAGCACTTAAATGTCGAGCTGCCCTTCAGGTTGCTGCATTGAGCATAAAATTTAAGTGACAGCCAAAGTGATACTAATTCAGTTTTAAGATGTGTTTAATCACAGAGCAACAAGGATGACACAGCTGAACATAAAACTTGTAAGCCATTGGTTAAAGTAAAATGAACAGCAAATGCTGTTGTATTCACTGATGCCACAAGTTAAGGTCAGATACAGCTGTGTTAAAAAGAGCCAAATTTTTGTTTTCACTGTACCCTGATTAATTATGATTGGACATTGTCTCATAAAATACTCAATTAAATGAGGACCAGAGGGGTTCAGTGTGACACAAATTATTGAAAACTATAATGTACATTGTAATGCACACAATATTAATATAAGGATGTTGTAGCATAAACATATTTTATAGAATATGGAATATATATTTAGTCTAAAGTATGGAAAAAAATGCCAGTCTGCATATATTCTAAACATATATCAATTTATTGGTATTTAATAAGCATGCCCTCCATCACCTGTCAGCAGGCATCCATTAGCTAGTGTGAGGACACAGACTGGCACAGGGTCATGAAAGCTTTGCTACGAAGTGAGGTCAAAATAATCGGTCCAGCACAACCCCCCCCCCAAAAAAAAACAACAACAACAACAACAACAACAAAACAACAAAAAACAAAAACAAAACTCTTGGCTACACTTTTCTTTACTTGGACAATGAGTAGCGGGACCTTTAGATTTTGACTAAATTTCCCAGGGCTTTGGTTGAAACTGCTAGACTGTCTTTATCAGGGCTATAGGGTTATATGGTTCCTTTTACACTGAATGCTGTTCCATCCCATTGTCCCTCCATTCTATTTGCTGGGTAAAGCTCGGGTTGTCCACAAATTCAGTTACATTGATGAGTTGCAATATTTTTGTTAACGGAAACTGAGAGATAAACAGACATGTCAAAAACAAAGTCCAAGTAAAAAACAATGTCTATCAGGAAACAATTAGTAGCCAGTAGTGCTACTACTTAGTTATATTGTACAGTGTGTTAAGAAAAAAACAGAGGGCTCTCAGTTTCACTCTGAAAATATTACCGTGGTACACTGAAACACATGTATTCTGTTTTTGTAGTGAAAGCATGAATAAGTGGAGCATCAGTTAGCTCAGCTGGCTGAATAGGGCCAAAGGCTGGAAAGCCATTGTTGCTGAAGGCCTAGGTCCATGTTATCCCTCTCTCTCTGGCTCCCTTTCCTGTCCTCAACAAAGGCCAATAGAGCCCACAAAATCTTAATAAATAAAATAGAATATAAAAAGTGAAAATTTGTAATATGCTAAACAATTTAATATTCTTATTACCAAGTTATCAGAAAGGCATGAACTTAATTTCAGAATTTTTCACCAGTGCTTGATTGAAGCTCCAGTCAATGAAACTTGTCCAAAAGGTTCTCATTCCTCACATTTCTGCTCCAGGAACTGGACATGTCTTTACACACATTATGTTATGGATATTTTTTAATGTCTTTAACGTTTTCTCACTGCTTTTTTTTTTTTTTTGTTTTTTAACTTTGAAGCCTGTTTCACTGATTTGCATATCAGCATTTCTCTTGAGCATTATGTACTAATTCTGGTAATGTTAACTGCTGACTGTCACTCAGAGCCCAAGTTTACTGAGACCTGAATCCAGGGAATGAATTATTGAACAAGCACCTTTTCCTCACAGTGAAAGGGTCTGAGGTCTTTAACAACCTTTTATTTATTAATTTATTTTCTTATTCCCATATTGCAAGTTTTAAAAAGCAATATAAAATGCAAACAGTAGCAGTTGTCTGCAACAGCACAAAATATCTACACTGATAAACAGAAATTCAACATGTCCATTGTTTCTTACCATGGTTTTGTATTTTGTATTTATTTATTTTTTTAAATTCAGTCAGTTATAACTGTCTTATCTTGAAAATTGTCGCGTCTTTGTGCACTGCTGTAAGTTTTCCTGCTCCACACCTGTTTTGAGTTGTGCTAATTAAACTATAGCTCTGTTTTTACATACACCTGTTTGTTATTACTACCTCAGTGTATATAGTCCCCACTTTCTGTTGCAATTTGCCAGACTAATTGCTGTTTTTCATTTTGATTATTACGTTTTTGCACATCCTGTTTGTGTATAGCTTTTAGTTTGTTTATTTAAGTCTTTAAAATTTAATGTCAACTTGCCTCCCAGAACATTAATTAATTACTACATACATTCAACATTGACAACATCTAAAAATGAAAAGTCTATGATCGTTGAGTATTAGATATAATTCACTTTATTTCATTTGGTGATTAAGTTTTTTTTTCTTTTTTCTTTTTGCATTAAAAAAAAGTAAAAAGAGCTTTAATATATAAACAGAAAATTCTTAATGTAGGTTGGAAAAGTGATCAAAACAAAAATGAACTCACTGTAGACATCCAGTTTGGGCACAAGCACACTCCATGTACTGTCTGAGAGCCAAACGAAACTCCTCCAGCTCCTCCTCCAGCACTGAGAGCTGCCTCTGGACTATTAGGATGTGCTGTCAAGACAAAACACACTTTTCAGAAGGTCAGAATTTGCTTCTGGTATAAAAGGAATCTGTTGGATTCACTGAATTGTTAAAAATAATCCTCTAGCATGATTTCACCTTTGCCTTGCATGTTACCAAAAAGCTGGCGACACACTGGACTTCGGCATCAGTTCTGTAGGAATTTGACAACCGGAAGTATGTGTGCAAAAACTACAACATGACACTGATAGCTGGAAACAATTATTTTTTACCGTCTCCCCATTAACAAGTTAAGCAGCATGTTCTTGTTCAAATGTGTGAACAACATGAAAACTGGTTAAATCAGGACAACAGACAGTCTATGAATCACTTTCTGTGGCTGATGAGGAACTGTTGACAGGCAGAGTGAATGATGAGAACAGGAAGTGAATGGTCTGCCTGCTGGCTATAAGGTACAGTGTGTGCATTAATGAGCCTTCTGGAGATGAATGTTTGTCTTCTAGAATGATGGAAACATGACTGTGTGTGTGTATTTGTGTAGTGACTGATTAAAAGCGTCAGGATCATCGCTCTGTGGCTAATTTGAGAGAAAAACACTGCAACACATGCACACACTCAAGTGTGTAAAAACAAATACATTCACATACTGTATTCACACATAAGGTTTGATTTTTGGGTCATTATTGGTTTCCTTAGCAGCCAATTCATCCTCAGTGATACGGTGTAAAACCAATTACATACTGATAAATTTCCACAAACACACACACACACACAGGCATCTGCATCAAATTAACAATGAGACATGATGGTGATGTGATATTTGTATGCAAAGGTTGATTTGCACTGACACTGCTGCTGAGTATAATCGTTTCTCAAGTAAAATACATTCAGAAGTGAATGATTTTACACGTCCAAACTTGCAACCAGCTGCAGGCTGGTAAATGATTGGCAAACCTTTCCACAATCCACAAGTAGGAGCTTCTTGTAAGTGAGGGTGAGCTGCATCTCTATTTTAACCCTTATTTTCTTGTGAACTAAACACTTTTTATTCTTCGTCTGGTGTTTGTTCTATGTAATTAAGGGCACAAAATTGCTGTAATAATTTTTTTGTCAGATATTTCATCATCTAAGAAATGTATTGGCCTAAAAATGAACAGTGAGAATACTGGATTACAAAAAAACACGTAGAGCACATAGAAAAAACAGTCTGACAAGGTTGCAGTGGCCTCTGTAAATACAGACACCTCAGTCAGGAGACTAGGGTTACTGTCAGGTGGCTTAATGTATTAACAATATCAGCAGATTTAATTTGTTTTCACACATGAACTGCAGCCCTGAATATTTCTAAAACTGGACTGGAGGGGCTGCATGTGACAACACAAATGTCTGAAGCCAATGCCCAGCCAGTCTGAAAAAGTTCTGTAAATGTCCAAGTGCGATCATGTGTGAATACAACGGCTAAACCTCGGGAGAATTTGAAGCAAGTTTGCATGCTGCCTCTTTCATGCTGACCTGCATGCTGCTTTTCATCAATATTGTGGACAGAGACAAGTAAAATTAATAAAACAGTCATCATTATGTTGGAGCCCCAACCATTATTCTGGACATGCGCTAATAAAAACACTTCATTGTATTTCCAGCAGTGAAGCATCTTCCAGTCTCAGTGCATCTAATGGCATCTGTGCACCTGATTCCCTGGAAATTATTGATATGGTTCCAAAATTTGGTTAAGCTTGAGAAAAGAAGAGTTAAAAGAAGATAAACTGATGATAGGTTATCAAACAAACCACTTATAATGTTATTAGCAGTCATCAGAAATAGATTATTTATCTAAGGAAGGACATTACAGAGTAGGAATGTTCAGAGTTGGAACTGAAAACCTAGATTTATCCCCTCTCTCTTGACTTTTATCTAACTTAATTTGAAATTGTTTTAACATTGGTCTATACGGCTGGACGCCTCACAGCAAGAAAGTTCCTCGTTCAAACCTTGAAAGGAGCTTCCTTTTAGGTGGAGTTTGCATTTCTTCCTGTGCATGTGTGGGTTCTTTCCACTTTGGCTTCTCCCACAGTCCAAAAGCAGGTTTGTTATGCGTCTCAGAACTTGAATTGTCTTTGTATTGGTCCTGCAATGTATACTGGGAACTTCTCCAGGGAGTACCACGCTCAGCTAGTGACCACTGGGATATGTTTATACATCTATGATGAAAAATGGTAAAAAGAATTTTCCCTGTGTGTGCTGCCGTGATCGTTAGTCATTAACAGAGGTTGATTTCACAGCTGTGAAATGAGCGACATGAAGCTTGAACGCCAGGAGCAATCTGTCTTTGCTCTGGTATGTGGACACTAACAGCACCTGCACACTCAGTAATCATCTTTCTTTGCACAACAACAAGCATGACATTTAATTTGTCTGGGGGTTTATACTTTTGAATAGCTAAAATAAACATTTATACTTTTATTATAGTGATCATTTATGATTTTTCAGGGTGTTTCATATGGATTCACCAAACAGTAACAACATTAAAGGCAGACACAGTATAATATTTACTCTGTCCTTTAGCTCCATCTCACATTACTTACCAACACTTGAATTGAATTTAAAGCCACAAACAGAAAGATTAAGAATAACAACAGAGCAAGGGGAGAGGGGGATGCTGCTCTGCTGTTGCTATGACAACTACTGGCTACGTTTATAAATGCGGCTTCCTTGTCTGTATGCCATCATGTAGAAACTGAACGACACAAACTGCAGCAAAATATGTGAATGATGGATACAAGTCAATACACTCACCGATTTGCTCTCCAAGACTTCCTCTTCAACAGGCTCCAATCGAATCTCCTGCAAGACAAGAGGAAAACAATAACTACAGGTTTTCTTTATATGTAGTTAGAAATTTGCTCCCTATCGTCTTTTTACATCACAGTCTCTTTCAAGTTCAAATCTGGTAACAGCTGGCAGAACAAACTAAAAACATAGATGTGATATTGTAAAACCAAACCAAAACAATGACCTGATATGACTGAGCTGACAGTTAAGCAGGATTGATTTTTTGTTGGTAAATCACTATCTATACTATGTAGGACATCAACTCTATTTATATGAAAGTTGTCATGTAATTTTAATAGTGAGGAGATAAATGTTTCAGCTGTTTTAGTTTCCCCGTCAGTTGCTGTGTGCTACCATTATTTTTCATCATATGTTTTCTTTTACTCCAGATTCTTTACTTGTAGTTTCTTTATTATTGAATGAGCTACTGAAAGCTGTCAGAAGAGGGATGCTTTTCTTTACAGTCAGGAAATTTTGGAAGAGCAGGTCACCTATGGAGGGGCAGAGATATTCCAGTGCACCCCAGTGAGGGCGCAGCTAGGCTAGATAAAACTTATAGTTTTTACACTGCTAGATAAATATGGACAAATTTGTGAAAGTACCAATGGGCAAATGATGATGAATCAACAACAGACATTTCAACTACCAAAAAAAAAGAAAAAGAAAAAAAAAGAAAATATGATGAGGCATGTTTTGCCCTAGGCTTGACCAGATAATGGTCAAGTAATAGCAATGGTCAAAGACAAGACCACACACAGCATATGACAGTATGAAGCCAAACAAGTTACAACCCCACTTGGGACATCTCATCCTGAACACTGTTGATTACTTTAGAAATAAATTACTTAACCGTCTAAAATAGCAGAGTTGTTTCACTAAAACAGCATCTGTCTTGGCAAATGCTCAACTTACCTGAGGTAGTTTACAGTTTCCTGGTTTAAAACACCTCACACTATAGCAGAGGAATTTATCATTCCCTCTGCCACTGACATGGTTTTAACTATAATTAATGAAGTAGCAGCCAGTAAACTGGACTATTTTGTTCCACATTTCTTCGTAAGCATTGGTGTGCATGTGATAGTGGGATTGGATGTAATAATCGATATAATAATAATTAAATCAATAAATAATCAACATTATTTTTGCTGATGAAGAGGGGCCCTGCAGAACAAGTTTGGGAACCACTGGATTAATGATAGTTTCTATGGCTGCTTTAAACAAGTGTAAACAAAAGTTTTCAGATGTAATTCTGGTTTTATGTGTGTGTGAGAAATTAATAATTTTTTAACAACAGTCATTTGAAGGTGTGTACAACTGTTGCAAGGAGTTACAATAAAATAACTGCAGAGAACATATTAATTACATTATTGATCGACAGGGAGCACTATATTGTAGCAAAGTAGTATGGTGTGCAAACATTTACCAAGAGGACCAGTTACAGTTATTAAAAGTTTGTGTCTATGGAAGCTGAGAGCGGCCGTACTCAGTTATTCCTTTTTTAATTTGTCATCTTGTGATAACAAGTTCATTTTCTTGTTACCTCAAGATAACGAGGACCGATTTCCCATTATAACGCGATAGTTGATCTCATCTGAGTTTTCTAGCTTGCTCATGCCAAAACGGAGCACCGGGACTTGTGGGCTTTAAAAGATTTGTGGACAAGATTTGTCTTTTAAACACTGAAATATTACTTGGACTTTGTCGGCACAAAGGATTAAGAATAGTAAAAGGCAAACTGTTTTTATAACCTTTTCCCAAAACAGGGGTTTGGGGACTTGTGGACTGTTTAATGGGTTTCAACCACTCAGCTCTGGTACAAGAATGAACTGGGTGTGTCTCCATCTGCAACCTTGACAGATTTACACAGCCTTAAACAAAGTGACTTAATATAGATTTAAGAGCGAGTTAATCAGAGATTTTTATGATTCTTTTTTGAAGATTAATCAGAACTGATTTATTCATTTATAGTCATTTTTATTGACTGAATTTAATTTTATTACATTTTTTATTATCTTACAAATAATTGCAAATCATATTATAATAATTTATTTAATAATCTATTGATAAGGTGATATAAGGTAAAAAAATTGAATGCATGAAATAATAGTTGCTCCCGGTGAGAGGCGGCGAGCGGGTGTGGGCATGCTCATTGCCCCCCGGCTTGGCGCCTGTACGTTGGGGT
>JBAMHW010000019.1:14998038-15010799 GCA_037177495.1 Rhadinocentrus ornatus
GCAGAGTCGTTATATATTATATATATATAATAGAGAGAAAAAGTGTGAACATGAAAATTATGACAAAAATGAACCATTAAGGAAGAATTATGAGAAATGCTTGGAAAAACATCTTTTAGAGTTTTGAGTTATTTGAGTTATCTCAAAGAAGTAAGTACATTTTGTACTCTACAATCCAAATTCAAGCATAAGTTCAGGCAAAACTCTTTTTTTCACAAACACTGATGAATATACAGGGTGCTACAATTGTTATGATTTTCTGAAAGGTCGTTTAAACCAGCCTGTTACGACCATATCTTAGTAAGTACTTCATTAGAAGTGGAGAAACAGGAAGGATAACAGGCTTAGCAAAAGCTGGAAGCAAATTACAGCTCAGCTGTTGAGCTCAGACAGGTGATTAAATGAAGAAAAGCAGTGCGTCATTACCTTTCCTTTAAACACACAATGCGGGAATACACATGACCTGCAGGGGAGACTCACATGCATGCTTGTACACTGGCACACAGTTTGTGGAAAAAGTTTTGTGCATGCATATTTTTGGGTGAGTCATCATCACTAATGAAATGAGCACACCAGGGGCATGTTGGAGTCCTGTATTTAGACCCAGATGGATCAAGTGCTACACACACAGGCAACAAAGCCCCTTGAGAATAAAACCCTTGTGGTCCAGTTTTCTTAGAGAGCCAGCATTAATTATCTTAGTGTATTTATAAATATGTTAATGATCAAATCATGACCAAATTATGTCCATATGTTACTCTTAAAGTAAGCACACATTCACAAAGATGGCAATGCAGCAATTAAAAAACACACACATTTAGCTTGATTTGATGTTGACACTCATGTATTATTTCACTTTGATTTTTAAACTTTAATCCAACAATCAATCAATAAATAAAAATGTGTGTAGCACTTACCAGTTTAATCTTTATTAAACATAAATGTTTGAAAAGGCTGAACAATTAGTTATCAGCTTCCTTTTACTTTTCCCTCATTTTTTTTTCCTTTATTTTTTTTCTTTAAATAAAAACTATATATCTTTCCATTAGTTTAAAAAGCAGCATAGGATCTAGTGCCATCTAACCATTAAGTTTGGGTTGGCAGTGGTTCAGTGCCAAAAGGTTGGTGGTCCAATTCCCAGTTCATCCCAGTCAATCTGTTGTTGTGACCGTAATTTACCCACTTTACCTCCAGTGTCATCCTTTTTTTTTTAAATCTAAATGAACTATTTTTAATTTGCCTCACTTTTCCTTTCTCTGTACACACACGATTTACATATTAAACAAATGATGTCATAAATATCTGCTGAATTAGAGGAAAGAGCAGGTGTTCTTCACAAATTGGCATCATGGTCGAAAGCATAATCCGGGTATTTAATGTAGAAGCTAAATTAGTATGAATAAAATAAGATGATTAGCATGAGAACTCTAATTATGAGCCAATGGATACTATACATTGCGTTCATCTCTTAGACACTATGTGTTTGTGTGTCCATAAAAGTGAAGGACCAGAGAGATTTGCTCTTACTTCTCCTGGCGAGTCTGCTCGGCTGTGGTTTCCATGGCGCACTCGAGTGAGCTTTGAAGTGAATGAAGCTGATTGGTTGTCTCCTTCAGCAAGAAGCGGGTCACAAACTGCTCCAGGTGGGTGGACTCCTGATAGTCCTGTCAATCAAGGTGGGGAAGAGGAGGACAAGTTAGAGTAGGAGGAACAACAAAGGGGAGCTGTGACACATTTCATGTGCCACTCTAGAGTTACTAAATGTCCAGATCTCTTCTGCTAATTAAAATATTCCCACAAGATAATTCATTTATGAGAAATTACATAATGCTGTTGCTGCCAAAGGGAAGACAAGAAATGGAAGACGAGGAGGAAGATGTCAAATCTTTGGTCATATCTGCTAACAACCACCCACTTAAGTTTTATCAATCACAGTAGTGTGATGACAGAAATCTTTTAGCCTGAAGTATTTATAAAAAGATGTCAGGGATTGTTGAAGCTAAATTAAACGTGAAGGCTTTAAAGGAAGACAGATTGTAATATAGGAATTTTCGAGTTAACGTCGACTTGATCTTTACATAGAGAAGCCTACAACTCTCCAATTTTTGCATCATTAGTTATTTAATATATCTGCTATGATCTATCTCTTAAATGCTCCACCATTTTTTTGATCATATTGTCTGTTTTGTATTATGTGGCCAAAGTTGCTGTGTCAGAGCCTTTTCACTAAAAACAGCTGCTTGGAAAAATACTGATGAGAGCAGTTGAATGAAGCAAAGCCAACACAGTTAGCTAAAGGAGCACTTTACAAAGCAAATTAAGGATTTAAACATTCATCCATTAAGATCTAAGGCTTCATTTTAAAAAGACCTGAGTTGTTTTTTTTAAACTTGTCCACTAAAATCTCATTTTTCTCTGGATTTGAAGAAAACAACAACACATGAAATACAAACCATTCAAGATGTTGAAGCTTTTCCTTTTTTTTTGTAAATAACTGACTTTTTTATTTAGTTTTTACTGAGGATACTAAAATAAGGAGGCACAAAAAATCAGAAAGTTAAATATAAGGTCTTCCAGATTAGTCTGTTTAACGCTTCATCTGAAGGCAGAGAGCACGGCTCTGTCCCAGAAACACACTGGCAACTGGTTTAACAGGAGCTAGCCTGAAAATGAAAAACTTAAGGTTCTGCCCTCAGATCTGATCTGGGAGCCATCAGCAGAAGGTAGAAGACCTACTTTTTTTCTCTGAAGAAAATGAGATTTATACAGGAAATAATCTAATTTAACTTTCCTGATGAAGTGAAACTAAAACAGGAAAGTGTGATTATTTGTGAAGAATGAGTCAGAACTCCAATTTTTTACATATATGCAATTAACTGGACACCAAGCTAAAATGGCAATGCAGTATTCCAACGTGGATAAGACGCTGATGTTGTTGGATGAGACATGGACGAGATCTGATTTGCAGCATTGCTTTGGGAAGGGATTAAAATGGCAGCTTTAAAGATCTCTTTATGTGTGAATTAAAAGACAAATCCTGGTTTTAAATAAAGGACCACAAAGTTCCTCACAACAATATTGGAGAAAAAGGTAATGACACCTATTGTCGCAAAACAGTTGAATAGTGAAGTGATTCTCTAAGGGTCTTTTTTAAAGTTATTATTATACACTAAGAAAATGATTGACGCCTTCTGAAGAGTATTTATTCTGACTGGCACAACAGGCGTTTGCACAATTTGTGGGAGATGACATGTTTTGTATTTCTGTAATGATGGAAAGTCGTATTATAGATGTAATGGAGTCATCAGCACCTTGTCATTTTAAACATGTATTTATATCAGATTCAAGTCAATGACATTTTGAAGACATGCCATTTGTTATACCTGGAACAAAGCAGGAGAGCTGAATGTTGTTTTGCATCTAATCAGAGGACTGAGGGACATTTGGCACTGTGGAGTTTGCTGTACACACACCACACCTGCTCCCGCAGTTAGGATTGTTACACTCAACTAACAATGAAAGGTTTGCTTGAAGAGTAAAAAACGACTAATGGACAAATGTATAGGTGAATAAAACACATTTCTTGTGTATTACTTAATAGAAAAAAAAAAAAATCTGAATTGAGATCTAACGCTATTTAAAAATAAAAAGGACACAAAATTTGGTTTATAGCACCTCATCATTAATTTCTGCTATTATTTAATCTGTCAGCTAACACAATCACATGCACATGCATGTACGCAGAGCGAGTCATGACAAGAGCAGGAAAGGTCAGTCTGAGCAGTGTGTGCCCATCTCACAAATCAGCAGCTTCTGTTGTGCCTGAATTAGTCTTTTTTTCCTTTTTGCCTCTCCCGTGATCTTTTATTGTTATTTGTCCAAAAGGTCAAATGAAAGCTCTGTTGAAGGCAATTACTTTTAGCTTTGTGCAAATTTTTCCAAGTCAATCTGTAACCCTGCTGTGCAGCCAAAACCACACAAATTAAAGCTGAACTAAACCCTGCAAACATTACATGTCCCTTAGTCACTCCCCAGAAATCTTTGTAAGAGCTAGTTTTTCTGATGCATTCTACTTTAATTCAAATGTAAGTCTTCATATAATGTATTTTATAAAAAACGTTAAGTTTGAGTGCATTAATAGTATATTTTCATATATACATTTCTTAGTGTTAGGAAGGCAATTTTTAATATGTGACTTTTATATTTCTTTTTTTTTTTATATATATAATTTCCTTTAAATGCGTTTTAAATGTAAAATAAGGCGAGTGGTTCTCAGAGTTTTCCTAAAGGTTGACAGCAGTGTTTCATAGTGATGTGATTTCATCGGGTAAACAAGCTTCACACTGCAGTGTTTCTCCCTGGTTTACAGTTTTGGCCCGGAGGGCCAACTGGCTATAAAAATACACGCACGGCATACACAACACTCTTAACTTTGTTTTTTTTTTCTTTCCCTGATATTCTCTTGATTTGCATTTTTCTGCATTTTTTCAAAAATAGGAATCTTTACAGTCCAGTAATGTTAGATGCTTGTTTTAAGTTTACAAGAAAGATATCCTCCTTTAGCTGTATGGTAGGCTCAGGTTTGGGTAGAGCAGGATGCATTGGAGAAAACAAGGATGCAGATTTAGACAACATCCAATTAAAAACTGTTCATACCGATAGCTATCTGGGAGTATGCCAAAGATGTTATTGTTGCATACTGAAAAGACATGCAGCAAATAAAGAAAGAATGTTTTTTTCTACATGAAAGTGTTTCTTTTTTTTTTTTTTTTAGTCTTTCGGTATGTCTTTTTTTTTAATACCTTCCCATTACTTTATCTACAAACCTCAATTCAGTTTTACTTTTATGAATTCAAATCTTTTGTTGGCTTTGGTGCGAATAAAACCCAGAGTGCCATTGATTGGATCCATGCTGTAAATATATATGCCTTTGATCCACACTCTTGTTTCGGCACCCCCGCACATGGGCATGAATATATCATGCTTGCAAATAAAATAGCTTGTGGGCACATATTCATTAGCAAAAATAAAAGAAAAAAAAATCTAAATACCTTTCATATGCACACACATACAACCAACCCCCTCACACACATCCACAGCCAGAGACCAACCACTCAAATGCATACACAGTTCAACAGAGACGACTGAGCTTTAGTCTGTGACTAATGCAGCATGTTCCCCTCTTTACCAGCCAATACCCGATAACAGTCAGAGAAATATAGTGCGTCATACAGTCTTACTTATATTTGTGCAGTGAGTCATGCCTTGGTCCAGAAAAGTGTGATGAATGGAGTGGCATATGCTTTATGTATGGTCAGTCCTTGAATTGAAGAAGAGGTAGAAAGGACATCAGCAGTGGGAGATACTGGGTGTCTCTCAAAGTTGAGCATAGTAATTTAGTTTTTGTTATGGTTAAGTTTTGTCCAGATTGTCCAGAGTAATTTGTTTCATTCAAGGTCAGATATTAATTTTGAGAGTCTGTGAAGGAACAGCAAAAAGGTTTCTGAGACTGACTGTGAGGCCATTTAAAGTCTTGTTTTTCCCCCTGAGAGATGAATAAAGGCTTTTAAAAGCCAGAGCAAGGCAAGCAATTCTTTCTCAAAGGACAACCGGCTTGTACTGCTCTTCACTGCTGCACCCCTTTAGGCCAAATGTTTTCAAAACCTATTTTATAAAAAATGTTTGTCATCCTAAAACAGATTTTAAGGGTTCAAATTAATCTATAGATCTTGCTTTCTTAATTAATCGTGATGAACGATGGTAGTTGTGGTATCATTTCCTGAATCAAACCTTTATCTGCAATTATCATTGATCATTGTTGTTATAGTATTTAAATTGTAAGTCCTCTATTGTCCCTTTCTTTGTGTTAATAAAAAAATCACAACTGTCAAATGAATGCTTTGACTCCCACTCAGTGTCCTCAATGAGACGTGTTGTCTTTGGTGCAGATCTGACGGGTGATTTCAGCTTCACAGCATGTGTCACAAGTGCCAGATAAGCTACTAGAGAAAGGGAGAGTTGCTAGAAAGAAAAAGAAGCTCTCCCTGCAGATCCAATACACCACTTCTCTAACTTCTTACATTTGTCATCTTTTATCTGTCATCTCCTTAATGTCTAATCATTTACACTCAATGCTGTCTGCTTACTCTTCTCTCCTTTACCACCTTTATCAATCCTTCCCTTCCTTTCTGATCATGTAAAATGTACCATCCTCTGACAGCTTAGCAGTAAGATCAAGAGGGCATTGTTCATAGGAATCAAAAGCAAATATTATTTCGTAATGCAGTCGCAGTCCATTTAATCTAATGGCTTTGTTGGCTACAAGTCCTGGACAGCATGTTTTTGTTGTTTTTTTTACATTTTATTATTATTTTATTTTTTTGTGGTTAATTAGCATGTTAAGCCATGACTTGTCCTTTTTGGCTCTGTAATGGAAATCTGACTAATGGGAGATCTGAGGAAGCCAGCCATTACCTCAACTAAATTTAAGATGATATTTTCGCCTATTTTCTCGTCTCTAAACCGACACTGACTGACCTCCACAAATGAGTCATAATGCTGTTCAATAGAAAGACACACTCCTCATCAGCATTTCTATAGCATCTAGTTTAGTTACAAATTAATGATAGTAATCGTTGCTAATTTTATGCAGGTTTGTTTTCAATACCAAAGGAAAATCGAATTTGTTGAGATGCTTGTTGAGGTCACAGATTCATTGTAAAGGCTTTGGTCCAGATCCAAATATCTTTAGAACTAGTAAATAGATTGACACGATTAGGTTTCAGTATTACTTATTTCCTCTATCCTCTAACTTTTCTATCAGTCACAAATAGCAGATGAAAATTTTTCCCTCATGTGAAATATTCTACTTCAAGACAGATTAGCACAATATCTGCTAATTTACTCTCACAGACACTGATAGTTTCCATATGATTCACAGTGACTTGTTTTTTCTTTTTACTTAACAGCCTCCATGTCGATAACATTAGTGGTTTTGAGTAGAAAGTTTCATCAACTATTACATAGATCATTGTAAGATGTGGCTGAAACATGCACACGATAAAACAGACTAACTGTAGAGATCATTTAACTTCGACTTTAGCTTCCTCCAAAACCATTACAAGGCCCAAATTCTAAATGACAAATGAGTTGGATAATTTAGCAGTTCTCTAAGAGACAACGGTAAAATAAGTCCTTCTGGTTGGCAGTTGACTAGCTAAAAGCTATGAATCGTCTACTTCTATTAAGTTTTTGCTTTGTCCAGCTTGTTTGTTGCCAGTTACGTATCTGTACCTATCAACGATCAGCTTCGGTGTAATGACAATGTCTGTTGGGACTTTGGTCAGATTTCTGGGGTTCTTGTGTACCAGCTGATAATTAAAAGAGAAAACAGAAAAGCTACAACCAAATATTCTGTCCTTTGCTCAACCATTTAACAGCCTGCTTTATCATTTGGTGGAGCAAATCTTTTTAGTGACCATGATGAAACTTTTGTGTAAATAGACATGTCTAAGCCATTTGTTCCACTTGGTTTGGTTATGTAATGCTAACAGTGTTTGTCATCTTATTGTTTCAAGTTTCACTTTCACGGTTTCTACTATTTTATTAACTCATTGCAACCATTTGTTAAAAAAATTATTCCCGTTATTATTGTCCAAAGGAAAAAGAAAAATGCTAATAATTTCTTTTCTTTAAGAAAGGGTTAAGATTCTGCACATATGTTTGTACTGATTGCATGTCACGAAACTTATGCATCTCAGCTAGATAGAAAATAAATTAAATTAGCAAACAACATAACGCTGAAAAGTTTGTAATCTAAATTATTTGAAAAGCATCTTCCTGCGATTTTCTGAATGATAAATAAATATTGATAGGAGATTGTGAGAAGTAATAAGCAGATACAGGTAACAACTTTGTGCTGCACATCTACTACTTCAATGCGTGTGCATTAACAATGGCATCACTTTCTATCATCTTACCTTCTTTGTTTTGTCCATTGCCTTCAGTATGGACATATTCAGATCTTCTAGAGCAGCAAGAACATTCTCATATTCACCGAGGTGCTGGGAGAAGTACTCTTTAAACCACAAGAATGAAAGAAATAGAGACAGAGAGGAAAAGATGCCTTAATCACACACAAATACAATTTAATAGTGTTCCTTAAAGTGTGAGGTGACAATGCACCTCATTATTTTATTTTTCAAAAGGTTTTTTTTAATTTAGAGGACTGAACTTACCACAGAGTTCATCTGTGTCCACATTGCTGTAAAAAGACAGCACAAGAGAGATGTTTAGATAAAATAAAATAAAAAACATTTAAAAAACAAGATAAGTGCAATTCTTTCATCTCTTCCTTTGGGCAGCTTTTTAACTGGATTAGTCAGCACGTGATGACAAATTGAGGGAGTAAAATAGATTATGAGTAACTTTGTTGTTGTAAAGTTGTTTTTCTTTTTACCCAGAGGGAATTGTGAGAAATGGGCTGGACAGAAAATTTTTCAAAGAAAATCTTTAAGAACAATTTGTCTTTTTATGATAAATACTCATGCATTGGAGTGTTTTTAATAAAGTCTGAGTATAAAAGCAAAGGATGAAACAAAACATAGACTGAAAAAGATGAAGAGGTGACAAGAATCCATTTTTGCACATGTGGGCAGTGGTGGGACACGGGACCGCATAATGGGCTTATGGCAAGCCAAAATGACCAAAATTTGCCACTCTATTGGTGCATTTTTCCACCATTTTATTACAAATTCATCAATAGAGTAGCGAATTTGGGCCCTTTTGGCTTGCCATAACCCAAGTGAAATCCAACACAGGGGATGTGACAAATGGCAGGGACAGCGTAAGTGTTGCGCATCCTATTCATCCTATTTTACAAACAACAGCATGGTGAATATCATTATTTGATGGTGGACCTCAAGGCTGATCCAGATAAATCCAGAACCTACGTTTGGACAAATTCACCCTGGCACCATGCAGCTTCCTTTTATTTACATCTGTACAACTTTTGCTTGAAATTTTGTAAAGTATGGGAAAGTCAGACATAGCTAATATGATCTGTTCCTCCATGTTGAAAGTGTCTAGCCAGTGCCATCACTGGTTGGTTGTAGGTCGATGCAACAGCGACAAAAATTGCAAATTTTTTAATTTTCTTGTGTCGTGTCCCAAGCCCCGGTGTGCACGTTTACGAGAATGAGCGCACCATTTCACATGCACAAATTTTGCCTGGCGCTTGGCTGGAGGAGGGCAGCAATTTCGTCCCAAACCTTCAAAAAGGCAAGCCCATTGTGTAAGAACAATCCAATTCATTAAGTACGGTTTAGTAAGCAAATGTAACAAGGAGGAGCTGAGAGGTCTTTATGCAGTGTTAGCTAACTCTATCCATCACTGAAGCCTTCAACACAATGCTACATCTAGAAACAAACATCCAACACTCCAGTGGAATATTTAACAAATAAAAAAAAGAAAGAAATGAGCTACAGATGCAGATAAATGTCATGTCTGGCAACTCTAAAAAAAATTATATGTAAAAGTTTATTAAATAAATTTATTTAAATAAATGTTCTGTGTTTAAATATCTAAATAACTCATAAATTTGTTTACTTTTATTTATTTAACTTGAACCCTTTTATTATTTTGAATGTATGTTATCACTGCATTGTTTGATTGTTAAAATTTCTATATTTTTCTATCAATTTTTTTCAAGTCCCTCTTTTGTTGCAGTAGTAAAATCTAATATTAAGTATAATTTTTGTTAATAAGCCTGACTTGACCTTTTGAATATGCTCTTGTGGGGTTCTGATTTTTTTTTCCCCATAAAATTATTATTACAAACACGTGATATATAAATGTCTTTGTGATGGTTTAATTGTCTCATGATATTTTTTTTTATATATATATTTTTTAATATATTTTTATGTATATTTTATACAGTTTTAGCTGTTACTGCAAGTGGATTTGGTTTCATTACTGAACACAATTTAAACAGAGAGTGGGGTCAATTAAACCTAAACAGTGTTAATATTTAAATGGGTGCCGGACCACTTTTTACTGGACAAGTTGGGTCCCATGTGTAAGAAAAGGTTAAGAACCCTGTTGTTCACAGAGAAAGAAATCTAGAAGAAAATACATAGTGTCATCAAGGATAGAGGAAGAAACCAGAGGACCCTAAATAGTGTAACATAACACAAATTTTTTTCCTGATGTGCCTGGTTTTCCATTTCAGTAGGACAATAGGACAACACAAAGAGTAAGTACTAATATATTAGAAAAAAAGAAAACACATAGCAAAATACTAAAATCTAAAACTTACTTCTTTTGGAGAAAACATTAAACTAAAGAAGTGTTTATCTGCAGAATACATGTGGTGTACTCTCTGTCTGTTTAACAGAAATATTGAAAATGTTTCAATATTCCACAACAACGTGAGGAGTTTTGCCATTCTTTAATCAATACAGGAATTGATCTGAGACTTCTAAACAACTTCGAAATAACTTTACCATCTGCCCCCTTCTGTGGTCGTATCACAGAGATTGTTCCATGCTCGCTTCAGTTTAACTTTAAGTCTGCAGAGGAAAGTTTGTGATTTAGCTCAGTGATGATGACAGAGGTGGTGAAAATGAAGATGTTATGTGCTTGATCTGGTGGCAGGCAAGTGTGTGAGCTTTAAAAATGATTATTCTTATGACACCCTTGACCACCGTCTTTGATTACAAAGCTTTTAACAGCTGCCAGGAACCTTTTTCATCTTATATATCTTATAATACTCTCATAATCATGATGACAACAAATGATATCACTAAAAAAAAAATCATATTGTTGCTCCGCATTCAGTCAATTCGGCAATCTGCACTGTTGCATTTTTCAGACACATAAATTAGAGGATTCAAACTGTTTCCAGGCTCCCAAATAACTAGCTCCATGTGAATGAAACACCAAAATGGTTAAAAAATAAATAAATAAATAAAGGGAGCTCAGGGAACCCCTTGGTGGTCCAGGGACCACAGGTTGGGAACCACTGATTTACCTAAGTAACATTTGTTATGACATATACTTTATATATACTATCTTAAAATTCAGACAATTATTTAGAAATTAAGGCTTGATTCAGCAAGTGTTGGAAGCATTCCTCAGAGATTTTGGTTTCTGACATAATACATCACACAGTTGCTGCAGATTTGTTGACTGCACATCTATAATGATAATCTCCAAGGTAAAATGGATCCATGCTTTCATAATGTTTACACAATATTTTGACCCTGCCATCCAAATGAGATGTCTGAAATCAAGACTCATCAGACCAGACAACATTTTTCCAATCTTCCATTGTCCAATTTACATGTCCAGATTGCAGCCCCAGCATCCTGTTCTTATCTAAGAGGAGTGCCACTCAGATTAGTCTTCTGCTGCTGCAGCCCTTCTGCTTTAAGGTTCAACATGTTTTGCTTTCAGAGATGGTATTCTGCTGTGATCAGTTATTATTTAAGTTACTGTTGCCCTTCTATCATATCCAACCTGTCTGCCCATTCTCCTCTGACATCAGCAAGGCATTTTCATCCAGACAACTGTTGCTCACTGGATTATTGATCTTTTTAAAGCTTTTTCTCTGTTAACCCCACAGATAGTGTATAAAAATCCCAGTAGATCAGCTATTTTTGAAATACTCAGACTAGCCCGTCTGGCACCAACAATCATACCACATTCAATGTCACTTAAATCCCCTTTCTTTTAGATTCTACTGCTCATTTTAAGTCGTCATGACCATGTCTACATGTCTAAATGCATGAAGTTGCAGCTATGCTATTGGCTAATTAGCTAGCTGTATTAATCAGCAATTAAACTGGTATATCTAATAAAGTGGCCAGTGAGTGTATACACTTTTGATGTATACATTATACAGTTGTTTACATTTGGGTTGTTTGGTTTATGTACGTTTTACTTTATAAGAAAAAACAGGCAGACGAGTGAGACAGATCTACAAAAAGGGAAAAAAAAAAAAAGCTTTCTATGATATTTTATATGTTACTCTACAGTACTTCTACTAATACCACTAATCTTGCTAATAGTAGGCATAGTAGCATCTAATAATAAGAAATACAACCAAAACCAAAAACCTTTTGAAAGGACATAATCAGTAGTCCATCCTCGCTTCCTTTACTAAGCTCCATCATGATGTAACATATTTGCAAAATTCCTGCTTAATTACTCGTTTTGCACATGTTAAACAAAAAATGAGCAGCTGTTTTGCAACCATTCATGTTTGATAAATCGGAGCAGCATGAGAAAATAGCAGACTAACTTCAAACACCAAGGCACACAAACCTATTCCATATGACCCCCAAACTATATGCATGGAGCTGCAAAAATGGCTAATATGGTCTATTTGCATAAAGGCAGAGATGTGGTCTTTATGCATCATGACGCTACCCTTTATGTGATGATTTGATTAAGCTGCGTTTGAAGCAGTAAATATTAGGCAAAGTAATTCAATCCCTTTTAAAGCCTCCATAGCTGCTGTGGCTCAGAGCACCTAACTGATTCTGATTGCAAAATACTGCGTAATTATTTTACTGAAGGATGAAACATTAGTAAAATAAGATTATTTACTAAGCCATATTATTAATAAACTTCAAAGCAAAGCCTCAATCTGGATAAGAGTTTTTGAGTTATATATTGAGTTATATATATATATATATATATATATATATATATATATATATATATATATATGTATAAAGAAAGCTGCGAGCACTTTCTAA